>CM020517.1:6002500-6420000 GCA_009823395.1 Thamnaconus septentrionalis
AACAATATAGTTCATTTTATACTTGTACCTAAAAACCTAGACAAACAGAATTCTTTTGAGAAAGCAGTGTGGTGGCAGTTGACTTGTCATTGTCAATACCTTATTTTTCTGTTTTTTTTTTGTTAAAAAAAAAAACATATCCATCAGAGAAAGACCCCCAGAGAAAACCTGTGGAAATGTACCCTTCAATTCAACTTGTATTGATGTTATGTGTGAACTGGTCGTCACTGTGGGGCTGAACCAGAATAATAACAACGCCCTAGCTCTGAGGTGGTGACATCATTTGGAACCCCTGGCTCCGGCCTGAACTGGACTCTTCTCTCCCACAAACACACTAAAACCAAAGAACTTGTGTCAAGAGGTTGGAATGTCTTGACTTTCTTGTTTGTCCTGAGCCTGTTTTCTGTTGAAATTCTGAGGCAGGGTGTTTAACGCTCTTTCCCCCTGGTGCCGCAAAATGCCCAGGAGGCAAGAGAGAGAGGTGTGGGATTTATTTTTCGCACTCCCATTCCCCCCATATGAAAAAGTGACACCACTGCATTCAACAGGCGTTTTGATTGAGTCGTGGTTCCATTTTCTCTAGTGGCCACATGCAGTACTGCAAATGAGAAAAGAGTAGACTACGAATTAAATATAACAGCCGTGGGAAAACAGAGAACTTGTTTATTGGAACTGACAGCAAAGCACTGCAGCAGACATTCACCTTGTTTTGTTAGCATGTTCACGCTGGCTAACTAGCGCTTGGCTACAATTAGGCTGCTCGGTGCTTCGTCAGCAATAAATCCTGCTTTGTTCTGTGCACATTTCAAGTCCAGACACATTTATATTTACTTCATGTTGGAAATCCATCAGCTTCCAACTGTTTGTGCTGTCAAATTAAATTATATGACACGCACAATGATGCCTTAAGCCAATACAGACAGAGTTTGGGGAAAATAAATAAATAAATAAATGAATAAAAAAAACACACCCGTAAGTGTCAAACTTTCCAAACTTCTAACTGCGCACAGTGATTTGAAGTAGCCAGTTTATCACCTCAAATTAAAAAGTACGCATTTAAAGCCTAACAATTAGGAGAACACTGGCAAGTCCATGATTTTTAAGCGGACTAACTGAAACATATTTGTTCACTGGCAGGGCTTTTTCAGGGGCCGGGCGTTTACTGGAATCAAAACTTGTTAAACAGTTGCACAGCACCATTATCTGAGCCGTAAAAGAATTGTGCAGGGAGCGGAGACCACACCGGCAGCTAGCCGAGGGAGCCAAGGCCTCCGAGTGGAGTCTTCCCTGTCAGCAAGTCTGCAGGGATGCCCAGAGACGTCAAGAGTAGTGAAGGGTGAAACAGCTCCAATCAAGAGTCAAGTCTGGGGGTCCGGCTGAACTGCGGAGGACCCTCCGAGGAAGATTGTTTTCCTCCCCTTTAGTTTTTATACTTCTCCATCTGGAACTTTTTAGAACGTTTGAGCATAAGAATCGCTGCAAGCTGCACATTAATGAATAGTCTACATTGTGCTCCAACCGAATTAGCATAAATAACGGATTTGGAAGCAGGCGAACGGAGCTCAGCGTGTGTCGGGCGCAACGTCAGCGGCCCGATGGTGAGTTATAACGCAGCTTTGAAAAAAAACCGAAAAAAAATTGGAGCCTCGGCCTCCTTCCTCCGGGGTTTGCATGCTAATGTCAAAAGCATGCGGCGCGACACACCCAGCCTCGTGCACCGAGGCTGCAGTGGACAAACACGGAGCGCACACACGCACGCACGCACGGCCACCAGACTCAGACACGACAACGGCCACAGACCGCCGCTCGGCGCAGACGCCTGACAGTGGTTGACTTCAAGGTTGCACGTTCAAGTCCGTGGAGCGTAAAATAGAGCAGCCAGTCGGCAAAACAATCGCTCTGTCTGTCCATCCGTCTGTTGGGTGGATGTTTAGAGGGAAAGACGGAGGCGCGAGTCTCCGAGAGGCCGAGAGACTCGACTGCGGAGGGCAAGGAAGGATGTTTCCGACTGCTCGCTGGGACTTTTTAAAGTCGTATTTTCCTCAGCACATGACCAAAGAGCAACCAACCATTGGTCAATGGCTGTCTTCCAAATGAGCTGGATCTTATATAGTCTCAATACAGGCGACAATAAAAGTCACTGATGAGCACCAGCTTTTTGAGCAATGCTCTAATGATGAGTGATGATAAAATACAGAAATTGATGAATTTTGCATTCACAGATGGGACTTTCACACTAAAAAAGCAAGGGAAGCTTGGGCCAAGGATACTGAGGGGAACAAAAGCTACTTTTCTTCTAACATTCTAACATGCTGGCAACGTTGCCACAAATCAAAGTTGGTTTCAATTCATCAAAAATGTTCATTTCTCTCTGGTGTCGGCTGCACTCGCCTGCTGAACTTTCCTGCAACGACGCTGGCCTTGGCAGTTAGCGACCGGACGCTAACTTTAGCGTGATGTCATGGTTAAAATGTTGCAACACAATCGCTTTTCGCGTGCAACCAAAGCCAAAACTGCTGCTGACGAACATTTCCGAGATCAATTTAGGGGACGTCTGACAGTCACAGTTTGAGACTTTAACACAACTCTGACGAGACCACACGTGTTTTGATCAGCAGGTCGATCTGTCAGGTGAGAAAGCGTGAGCAACATTTGTAGACGAATGCAAAGTGACGCTGTCCCGCATTTTAGCAGGACATCGGGGCTACATGTCCCAGGGCCTCGGCTGCTCGGCAGGGGCGTGGATTTCTCAGAAACACAGTCGCAACTTTGAAACATGGTGCACGAATCACGATGTCCTGGTGTGATTAACGGCACCTTTCGGGAACACAAACCACTTCCAAAAAAAAATGTCCGCCCCAAAAAAGCTCCATCTGGCGAGTCGGCCGCAGGGATTTCGACCCACTGGCTCAGGCGCTAGTGAGTTCCTGTTTTTTTTTTTTTTTTTCTTGCGTTGCTCAATAAGTCGGTGCCTGAGCGCTCTCAGTCAAAACAACTGGTGTCAGGCCTTCACGCTCGGCAGGCAGGAGGAGGCGGAGGAGGGGAGACTGGGAGCTCAGCGTGCGGACCAATGGGTTTTCTGCATGGCTGTATTATAAGAACTGGATACCCGACTGGCAATATGGCAGAGCGGTGATTCTTTTCCAGTGGCCACTTGAAGTACTGCAACCAAAAATCCCATCTGGCCCGAAAAGCATTTACACCCATTAGACCTGTAAAACAGCTGACAAGGACGACTGCGACCTGAAATGCAGTTAATCACAAATCTTTTGTATATTATTATATATTATAAAAATATATAAAGGCCAGCAAATCTCTAGAAAAAAAGTTTTATATTTCCGGCATGACATCACGGCGTCATCATCTCCTGCCGTGTCAAGGCTCGCTCTGATTGGCTGATGCGTCCTGATGTTTGGTTCCAGAGGCATGGTGTGAAGTGCTACATGCTCTATGGGGCTGCATAATGCAGAAGCCAAAAACTTTTTGTTTTTGGCTTCTGGGCGGCCATATTGGATCCTTGGCTTTCCCGGCGCCTTTTTCCAACCTCGGCATCCGCTGGACCGACCCTGCCGACCCCTGGCCGGACCCGGAGGTGACGGCTTGCAGCGAGAAGTGGACGACAATGCTTTTAGCATCATAATTACAGCCGACGTCGTCAGGGTCGAGAAAATGACAGGACGGCGACAGGCCGTGGCGGTTCAGGCGCTTCTATATTTTTAACTTGACAACAAGCGCCGAAGGCGGACGGACTTTATTTTTGTGTGTTTGTTTTTTTCCATCCTGTGTGATGCAGCCTGGCGCTCATTAGGGTCAACAACACGCTGACACGACAGATATGAGTCAGACACAACAGTCGCATACAAATGTGCAGCGACGTTCGCTGAAATCTGGCACACAGGGTTGCGGTCGTCTTCTTTTAATCTTGCTTTTCCTGTTTTGCTTGGTTTGCTTTTTTCAAACTGCTTTCATTAATGTTTCCCCCTCCTGATCAACTCAACACGACAATCGCGTGACCTCTTCCGACGTTTATGACGTTCGGGATGTGGTGGCGACGATAGTGGGGGCTGCGATGCAGGACTTTGGAGTTATTAAAGGCTGCGTTGTTGTTTTTTTTTTTGAACAAACAGACGAAAATAATTTCTTGCTTTTGGCCCTAAAATAAAAGTGGTGGCAGCTGCTTGTGAGTCACGCACTCGTTTTGAAAGTTCATTTACATGTTGACGGTGACGCGGCAAAGTCGATCCCTGCTCTCGCTTCTTGTCTTTGCCCTCGTGAGGCGACGTCTCCCTTGTGTGTGTGTGTGTGTGTGTGTGTGTGTGTGTGTGTGTGTGTGTGTGTGTGTTTCCACCAAACATGCCGACTGCCTGTTTTACCACCGCGGATTTTGTGAGGCTAACAAATAGCCACTCTCCTTTTTTCCCGCTCTGATGTCCTTTGAGCGTTTTATAGCGGTCTTGGCCAGCTGAGCTGAAAACCACAGAGAGAGAGAGAGAGAGAGAGAGAGAGAGAGAGAGAGAGAGAGAGAGAGAACAGAATGGTGGAAACTCCAAGTGAAGAGATATTTTTTTGTTTTGTTTTGTTTTTTTTGTTGTTTGAGAAATGTGGGCTGTTAATCCGTGACCCCGAGCCGAGCAGCAGCTCGAACATCATGACCGAGCGATAGGAATAAATACTCACCACCGTTTTTTTGTTGTTGCTTTTCTTCCACCCCTCGCGATAACGAGGTCGTTAACTGGCTGGCCTCTCTCCTCTCTCTCTCTCTCTCTCTCTCTTCTCTCCTCACTGTTTCTCTTTCGGCGGCGAGCTTCCTCTCCACCTCCGTGTGTGGTCTGCTCCCTTTGCTGCCGAGTAGCTGTGAGCTGACAAAAGCCGCCGCTGCAGGTTGGTGGGGGGTTAGGAGGAGAGTAGGGGGGGCGCGGGAGATGGAGTGGGGGGTGGTCACCTCAGAGAGAGGAAACGCTCCAAACATTCCAGCCTTTACGCCCCTCACTCAGCTGGGAGAGTCGCGCCCGGTGCGCGAAACAAAAAAAAAAAGAGAGAAAAAAACCCAAGACGCTAACTGTGTGTTTTGAGACGAGGGTTTTGAGACGAGGGTTTATCACCGGCGGGACGCGCCATAGTGCCGTAAAAGACGTTTACTGGCTTGTCCGAATGTCTGCAGGAGACTTTCTGCGCCTGCTCGCCATCGTTTCAAGTCCTCCCCCCAAAATACGGGCGACAAACAGGCAAGAGAAATGCTAAATCATGAGGAGTTTCAAAGTGCCTGATGAGTGAATATGTTCAGCCAGAGCCTGAAAGGACCAACGGGTAACTAATAAAGTCACAAAGAGAAAGAAAGAGGTAACTTTTTTGTCATTTTTTGCAAATTATTGCCATTTGGAAGCATTAAGAGCATCAGGTCCACTTGTGAGGCGGCGGCGGCAAACAGGAAGTTCTCTGATTTCACCCAGACATTACATACAAACACGTGAGATCCGGAAAGACGTCAGAAAACATGATATACAATATTGTTTCCTGCCACTAGGTGAGGCTAAATCTCACACTGTGAGCCTATTAACAACAATCATTGGCTGATCTAACCCCCCAATTTCCAATCCCGAATACCGAGTGCCAAGCAGGGAGGCAATGGGTACCATTTTAACAGTCTTTAGTATGACCCAGCCAGGGATCAAACCCACAACCTGCCAGTCTCTGGGCGGACACTCTACCACTACACCACTGAGCTGGTTGAACAGCTTGAACGCACTTTCTGGCCCCCTCTGTCAAATTTCAGAACTCATTGTCCACCAAGTCAAAAAGTCTGCACACCCCTGTTCTAGCCCCATCGCAGTTCGGTTTGTGTGTGTGTGTGTGTGCGCTTGTGCGTCCTCCCTCATCCTGTATCCGACTCTGACAGACAGCGAGGCGGCGACCCGACATGTAATGAGTGTTGTGAACACGTTCGGCACCATCTTTACACCAGGGAGTCCCGTGCCGGCGAGGCGCTGATCTCTAAATCAGCGGTGGCGGCCAAGTGATGACTGTTTGGCCTGTCGTCCCACAAAGACAATAAACGACTGTTTTTGGCCGCTGCTTGGCCGCACGTCAGCCGCTGCACAGGAAGCCCCGCCGAGAAGGCCTAAATTACGGCGCGAGGATCCGGTGGTCACGCGTCGCCGCCAAAGGTGATCCAGCCAGTGTGGCGGCGGCGGCGGCGGCGGCGGGCGGAGCCAAGCCACAAACCGCCTGCAGCCTGCAGAGTTCCACTTTGACTGAGGCAGTGAAAAAAAGGCCACATCCACGTCCTGCGGCTGCGAGTACACAGTTACGGACGAGAGGGACTCGACTCCGACAAGCCCCCAACACCACCACCGGTGTTACATCTGATACTTTAAATGCCCAGTTTCCCAATGGTTGGATTATGCAATTGGGAGTTTAACTTTTCCGGAAAGAAAACACAGCAGAGCAGCAGAGGAGGAAGCTCGGTGTTTAGCCGAAAAGCCAGGAGAGCAGGGGACCCCTGGTCATAGGACTCGACAGGGTGGTCTGGAGTGAAACAAACACTTTCACCAGAGGGCTAAAAGATTGGCTGAAAGAAAGACAACCGTGCTCACATTTATAAATATAGACTTTTAACTTTATTGGGTTTTTTTTTTTGTTTTTTCTTCTTATTTATTGTTATTAATATTGCTGCTACATTAACAACATTTTATCAATTTCCCCTCACTTTGTTGTTTGACCTGTGTTTTTAGAAAAGCCGCCTATGGACTGGTGTCGAAAATTAGCACATATGCTAAAAACACGAAAGCAAAGCATCTGATCTGGCTACTGCGACTGTGTATTAATGTATTTTGATGTTACATTTCAAATAAACATAAGATCTAAAACAGCTGCAGCAGGCCGCGAAAGGCAAGAGACGCCACTCCAAAACAAACTGCAAGCTAGCGGCAGCTAGGCGCTTAGCTTACAGCTATTAGCCTGGCTGTGCCCAGAAGTCACACATTCCTCCTTAAAAGAGCAACACTTCCCCTAATGGCTAAATAATATATATCAAAAGCTAGGATGTTTTAAGCTCACCTTTACATTTACTTGACAGTGGTTTCTCGGTGTAGTGACGACTTCTCCCTGGGTGCCGTGTTAGTTTGTCATGTTAGCATTAGCGTGTAGGTGCGTTGATTCGCTGCCATGTGTTGTTTACTGACGAGGTGTTGTTGCGTCATGAAGTGTCATTAGTAGAACTACACACACACACGCAGAGGGTTCAAGATGGCACAATACACCTCCATCTGTGCAGAGCAGCATTTGTTTTTCCTGAAATCTAATAAGCCGTTGTTAAAAAAAAAATGTTTTTCAAGCCATAAATCTGCCGCCGCAAGATCAGTAGCTGGTAGGAAAGATTCACGAGGGACTCGCCGGCACGTCCGCATTGTTTCCTTTTGGGGGGGGCAGTGAAGTTGAGGCGCAGCACACTAACCAAACATGGCTGCTGTTTGCAGACCATTGAGGCAGAGCAGAAAAAAAACACAAAAAAAGTCCACTCCGCTCGCGTTGTCGGCCATCAGCTGATGGAATCGCAGCACAATCGCCGCAGTTCTCACAGACAAAACAGTCAACCACACCCGAGGCAAGATCACTGGAAGCACAGAGCACTAAGCGCTTACAATGGTGACTCGGGAAATCGAATGAGAAAAAGCGATGGCACGATAATAGCAGAAAGACCACAGGTTGCATGTGTAAAAAAAAAAAAAAAAGTAAAAGTGCAGAGGCAGGATTGGCCTTTTGCAAGCAGCCGATGACAACGTGGCGTTTCTGGAGGCCGGTGGAGCTGCGAAAGATCGCGCACAATGGAGAGTACGAGAGCATGAAATGGAGAAAACCCGGCATTGTGAGCGGCGAAGGCTTCGCTCCTCCGCAGAGATTTTGGCTTCAGTCCCGCCGCATTGTTCCGCCGCTACAGAGTGAGTGTTCTGCATGAGGAGGCGATGGGATTCCGCTTCGATTAGCATCTGCCGTGACAGGATGTGATGTGCCAGCGTCATAAAACCGAAAAATAAAAACCCCCTTGTTTCTAAGGAATATCGGCTATCTATCTAGCTTTGACTTTGACTTTATAATCTGTTGTCTCCGACGGAAAAAATGCTCTGCTGGTCTTAAAAGTGCATTTGATTCCACAACCAATCAGCTTCTGTTGTGGTCAAAAACCAGGAAGAAGCGGCTTCGCTTCCAGAAGATGAAGAAGAAGAAGAGGATGGGGGAGAAATACAGTATAATGAAAACGTGAACAAATTCTTGTTTCTGCCAGACCATTTGATCAATCGGAAGCCTTAAAATCGCTAAACTACCGAAGATGACGAAGAACGGAAAGTTTGTCTGGTCACCTTCCAAGCCTTGCCACCACTTTCCCAATGCTTTCAATTGATCTTCATCAGATCGATGTGAGAGAAATCAACAGGATGCTAAGGTCAGGTCGTCGTCTCCCTTAAAAAGGGTCCCCTAATAAATTTAAGTGGACATGAGAGAGAATAAAGAGAAAGCAGAAACAGCTGACAAAACAAGCAACTACATTCAAAAAGCAATTTGAGATTGAGTAAGAGTGAGAATATAGTCAAGTTTAAAGTGAAACATGATCTTGTATAGTTTAGATTAGCGTGTACAATAATCTCTTTTACGCAAATCCACTCATGAATGAATTACCTCTAATGCGAGAGAACGTTTCAAGCATTGGATAGAACAGGAGAGACCTACTGCAGCTATGACATTTTTTTTTTCAAATTAAAAGATTGTTGCCGCTAACATTATGCGTTCAGCAAAACAGCAACACAACAGAAGCGCAAAAATCCCATCGGGGATTTCCCGGTCACGCGACGTCTGCAGAGCAAAAGCGTTTTGTTTTGCCTCGCTCCACTTCCTGTGCCGCCGCTCCGTGGATGTCCCTGTGGACGTGCAAACACATCTGTTGTTTGGCCCACACACAGGCTGTTCTACGGCTCCAAGTGTCGAGAGCAGCAGCGACCCGAGAGGTGCGAATGCGGGGAGTCCCCCAAAATCCCCTGCCAAGGGTGGCGCACAAGCGCTCACACTGACAATCTTCACATCAGCAGGAAAAGCTCGACACGTTGCTTGTCATCACTCACGGGACAAGCAGGAGAAACCGCTAGACGCGCCGCTAAAACCCGACTTTTATGAAGCTGTAAATCGGTCTGCGGTGAGAGGTGTTTGTTGTCTGGCGGTTCGTGCAAGCGCTCGAACCGACTCTGCTGTCAGAACGGCCCTCAGGAGATCCGCACGACGCCTCATCAGGGAAAGAAACGGGTGGGTGTAGCGAGCTAGCTAGGGCTAGCTAGAACTAGCATTGCTCGACTGTTAACGTTGCCTTCTGGTCTGGAAGAAGCCAGAATGTGAAGCTTGAGATGATGCCTATTCAAGTGGCAAAATTCAGCTGACAAATATACACACACACACACACACACACACTCACGATGATGCCAATGTCAGTGTCGTCCAAACAGAACCCTGAAATCAGCATTCAAACCCACGGTTCTGACGAAATCTGCTGTAAATGCCAAGGTTTGCAGATTTTGAGAGTTCTTTGCTTCGCTCAGCAGTGCACAGCCGTTTCCTGGCTCCCGTGCAACAACAAAGTCGCTAAGAAACCATCCTTATTGGGATGTGCTAGATCGTGCTAAGCTAACTGAGTGAAAAGCAAAACTTCTCATGACCCTCTCAGCTCAACGTGAGAAGGTGAGGGAAAGTGGGAAGGATGAAAAACCCAAAGTCACGGACTGGTTGTTTGCACAATCGGCTCGTATCTGATCGTGTGGGGGGAGCTGATGGCTTCCACGTGTGTTCAACAACTTTTTGTTTGCCTTGGGGGTGGCTGGTAAATGCATAGTGGTACAAATAAGAAATAAACTGTGACGGGGGGAGGCAGAGGACGAGCAATGTTGAAGGGACAGATGTGAGGAGAGAAGGGAAAAGTAGCTTTGCTGGAAGGAAGAAAAGTGATGTTTGTTTTCAAATTTCAAATCGACTTAGTTAGAATTCAGCCAAAAAGCCTAAACGGAAGTGAAACAAAGAGAGGTGTTGAGAAGGTGAAGACAGAAGAGCGTCTGAGCACAAAAGAAGAAGTTTTGACCGTCAATAGTGGGCTGCCCTCTTCTGGACAGCCACAGCGTTGCTGCTGTCTATTTTTTTTTCCTTAGCCACAAGGGGCCGCCAGAGTTGCAGCTGGAGGTTTCAGTAAAGGATCCAGTTCTTCTTAAAGATTTTTTTTTTTTTAACGAGCTTCATCTTGAAATGATGCTTTACTTGTTAGTAGCTGTAAATATCAGTGTTCTTTGTTCACTGCCCAAACTGCTCAGATCACGTCACCAGGGGGGATGATCACTGACCAGGGTACTTCACTCACCACAGCTGACTGTTGCACTTCCTCTGTCTATTTTTCTCCTTTAACGACTCAGAATCCATTTACAGCGAGGCAAACTCAGCCACTGATTCTGCATGTTGTCCCACTTAAAGAGACGAGAGAGGTCTGTAATGTTCATCAAAGGTACACTTCAAATGTGAGAGACAGAATGCAAAAAAAAGTGATTTACCTGACTGTTTAACCGTGGAAGCTGATGGGATTTTTTTTTTTCCGCCCTGGGGAATGAATAAGGTTTTTAATCTATATATCTGCATCTATCTAACGCAGAAGACAGAGTGGTAATTTACGGAGAGAAATACCAAGAAGGGCGCCCCCTGGCTGTGACATGAGGCACCGACCCGGTCGCTTCACATTATTGGCGACGCAGAGTGGCGCCCCATGGCGCAACAGCAGCCCCACGACGCAGAGTGGCTGGGAAACTCTGGAGAGAGAGCGGGAAGTGCCAGGGGTCACGGGGTCACGGGGAGGTCGCTTGCAGGTGCGTTCGCTGCACTCCAGGTCGGTGTTGGCGGCGAGCGGAGCCCTTATTTGTTTGTTTGTCCGAGCTGAGCCGGCTGAACGCCTGCAGATGTTTTTCCGGCGCCGCCCCTGTGTGTCATCTTCATGCTAAACCAATTACAGCGCCTCCATGTTGTTGTTGTTGTTGTTCTTCTCTTTTTGTGCAGCGTAACACAAAACAGCACAGGCGCGACACGTCACGTTCCCCCGATATGTTACTCTCAACATCCTCCTTCCTTCCTGACAACTCATCCTCATCCTCTTCATCATACTCCTCCACCTCCTCCACCTTCTCTTCCGTCGATGGATTCGATCATTTTTTCCTTTGAGACTGAAGATGCCACACGGCCACCGTGGCCCGGAGGCCTTGCGTGAACTTATTTCTTTCCTCCCTCTCCACCAGCAGCTGGGAAAGACAAACGTGGGAGAGCTCCTCACGTGGACGGTGGCGGCGGCTCAATGTGCCGCAGAACAAAAAAAAAGAAAAAAAAAGGGAGAGAAAAAAGAAGGAGGAGAAGTTTCACAGCTGTCAGGCACAACTGTCGCCTTCATCACGTCACGTTTCCTGATCTTTGATGGCTTGGCTGTACATGTTACGTACAATGGGGTAAATAACAGCAGACTCCCTTCTGCTGCAGGGGCCCCTCTCTCCCCCTCCTCCCCCCCCAGCCTCCCTCTCTTCCTCCTCCAACCCCCCTCCCCGCCTCCCCTCTCCTTTTATTTCTCTTTCTTACAGAAACTATCGGCACAACCGCAGCGACAGATGCTGCCATAACTTAAACACACAGTCACAGTCAATTTGTCTTTTGTGTCCTCTGTCCTCTCTTTAATCTAAAGCAGCCCCCACCACACACACACACACACACGCACACACCCGTCTCCCACTTGTGCCGGACAGTTAGAGCGGACACGTAACGTACCCCTCCCAACGCCCGTACACCAAAGTGGGGCGCACAGGGTCACGACCCCGCTATCGGCCTCTTGAAGAAAGGGACGAGACAATTGAGCACTCTCTCTCTCTCTCTCTCTCTCTCTCTCTCTCTCTCTCTCTCTCCGAACACTCCGCAGCAGCAGCAGCAGCAGCAGCAGCAGCAGCAGCAGCAGCAGCAGCAGCAGCAGCAGCAGCAGCAGCAGCAACGCCACGTCCCATTGAGTAACGGACACGCTGATCAAAGGGGAATTCCTCCTCGGCTCCCATCTCGTCGGTGGCGCACTGGGTGAACTGGAGCGAAGGATGAGGTGGGGGGGGGGAGTGAGGGGAGGATGAGGGTGGGGGGGGGGGGGGGTACGTCCTGGTTATTCAGCTCCTGCCATCCTGATTAGGACACAATGGGGCCTCACGCTGCGTCAGTTATGTGTGTGTGTGTGAGCGTGTGTGTGTTAAAGCATCCACGGGCTGCGTTACATGCAGACACGCACTTACTCACTCCCGTGTATCCACACACACACACACACTCACACACTCGCACACACAGCGATGGTGGGGGAGGTTTGGGTGCTCACTTTGTGACCGTGACCCCCATGCGGCAGGTGGTGCGGAGGGTCGGGATCCGGCCGGACCAACGGCAGCGAGGCTGGAAAACGCCGGTGCAGCAAAGTCATGGGAAGGAAGGCAGCGGCGCAGGAGGGGAAAAAAAGAAGAAAAAAAAAAGAAGAAAAAAGTGGCAATCAGGCAGCGAGAGAGACTCATTCCTTGTGTCATGACGAATGTGCGTCATCAGGGCGGGAAATGAAGAAGAAGAAGAAGAAGAAGAAGAAGAAGAAGAAGAAGAAGAAGAAGAAGAAGAAGAAGAAGAAGAAGGAGAAAAGCAGCAGCGTTTAATCCTCTTTAATGTCAAACAGCCTCGGCCGGTTTCGCTCTGAGAAATGCAAATTTTTATGAGTGTTTTGACTTTGAAGCGTCGATATAAATGTGTCAGACTGAAAGATATAGTTATGCAACATGTGTTCTTTCTTGGTGGACGGGGGCTCGCAGGGGTTATTGGTTTATTTTATTTATTTTTAATGAGCGGTTGTTGCAGAATGTGTGCGCGCTGGCTTTTTTTAAAATATTTTTCATAAATTACGTTTGCGTGCAACGGCGGCACTGACATGTTCAACACGATGTGGAAATAAAAGATAAGTGAGTGCATGTGTTTTCATTGTTGCGTCTTCGATCTGCATGTGGACTGAATTTTGGAGTTTGATCTGAGTTGTTTTTTTTTGAAAGTGCATATCTCAGCACACAGGGAGAAAAACAAAAAATGCTTAAGTTTTGTTTCCAATGTGAGATTCTGCACGTCCCAAAACTGGATCTCGACTGATTTTCTGGCAGTTTTACTGCTGCGGTGACTCTGCACAGCAGCTGGATCAATAAAATTCTCTGAAACCTCATCCATCTCACCAACATCCCAAAGGAAAGTGTTTTTAATTACACTTTGGATTCCACCACCAGTTTCCTGGTGGGATAAAAAACCAGGAAGCAACAGCTGCCTTTAAAACTCCAGGAGGAGACGCAGAAGGACAGGAAGTGAGCGTGAGCCTTGCTGCCGCTAAGGGAGATTAGCATAGGCGCTGCAGATGTAGCGCTATCTGGATTAGACAGCATTTTTTTCTACTAAAATAAACAAATCCCTGACGTCTTGGTGGTGAGAGGTGGCTAACGTTGATCGTTAATCGTTGCAACCCAACAGTGAGAACCAAACCAAACCTGACAACTGGAAACTTTCTACAGGCTTTTTTCCCTCCCAAAACGTGAGATAAACCCAAACAATGGAGCAAACATTCCATCTGGAGTGTATTTCTGTCCCAGCCAGGGAGTGATAAGGCCGTGATGTCATCACCTGAGCTATTTTCTCAGACTCAACAAAAAGCTCCCCGAGAGCAGCACATTGAACAACACGAATGGAGCAACGTTAGCGCCCAGCCCCGATCTAATGAGCTCCCACCGGAGGCACTTCAGGGAAATGACGGAGGGGTGGAACAGATCTTCAGCTGCAGCCGCATCATCACGTCCGCACGACAGCTGCGCCGCAGAGAGGACGTTCTCCGAAAGCCGTCGGCTTCCGGTGGGCGAATCACAGGTCCGAGAGCTCGTCCGTCCACGCCACGCCGCGCCCGCTACTTCCTGTTTCACACGCGGCTCTATCTGCTCCGTCACGGTTCTCCGACTTCCACGGCCGGTTTTCGGTGTCATTTGAAGTTTACTCCTCGCAGCTGTTGTGCCACATTAGCCGCACATTCTCCACCCCTGACCAAGACTAATGCAAGAACAGAGGGAAGGGGCGAGGGGACGCCGGCCGGGGCGCCCGCTGGTCACGGTGATCGGGTGACATGAACTTTTAATTAGTCATGATCGGTGCTTGTTTCTCGGGGAGAGTCTCAATTTGTGGCAGCGCCGCAGTCGGCGTCGGAGAATCGAGATGTGCTCGCGCGGGGCACGAAGAGATTCAGGGGAAGTGACAAAGTCACGGAGGAGGGTCAGGAGAGTTGAGCCGAACTTTGAAAGAGCCGTGAGGTGACATTTTTGGCAGCAAATGCGGCAAAGACGGAGCAGGAAACAAGAAGAAACTCAACAGAAGCAAAGAATAAAACTGCAGCGCAAGAAACGAAACACAAGTGAAATCAAATATACACACACACACACACACACACACACACACACACATAGTTTACAAGTAAATACTATCTTCCATGTAAATCTGATATTCATCATTCATGACATCATTTGCACACTGAGACTTCAGGCAAAGTAAAAAAAGAAACATACTTAAAAAAAACAAGCTGCAAACAAACTGTTAACTCAGTCAAAAGACTGATGTTTGTGTTTTTCGGCCGCCGGTTAAAGACTCTGCCATGTTTATGTTCCGTCCGTCTGATCATCCGGGCTCCTCGGGTTTCTCGCCTTTACAGACATAATTACACCACATCATGTTTCCAGATGTCAGGAAGTGACCAAAACTATGAAAAATCGTTTCGCTGCAACAAACGCTAAACAATCTCGATTCGTTTCCCCTCACACGTTTTTTCCCTTTTTCTTCTCTTTCTTTTCTTTTTTGTTTTCTTTGGTTGTCGTCCCGTAGCTAAAAATAAAAAAGTGGCGTCGCGGAAGCGATTTGGACTGAGAGGCTCCGATTGGACACGGTGGGGCGGAGGGAAAACAGAAAATCTGCACATCAGAGGAGGGACCGAGGTCGGGGCCCTGCAGCACGGGGCCAACGCAGCGTCTCCCTCCTGCCGGGGGCCCCAGTTTCCTCTTACCACCTGATTCGGCACCTACATCTGCCCCGGATTAGCATGCTAACAGTCCTGCCTGTGCCCAACCCCTCCCCACCCGCACCTCACCCACCACCACCAAAACCCCCCCATGACACACAGACTGGTGCGGCTAGACGGACGGCCCGCAGGAACGCCTCACATGTTCCACACTGGGAATGCAAAACATCCTGCGCACAGCGGCACCTCGGAGCTGCTGCTGCTGTTGCTGCAGCACATCTGGCCTGCAGATGTTGCGACGGAGGAGGAGGAGGAGGAGGAGGAAGAGGACGAAGAGGAGGAGGAGGCAGAGGTGAAACGATATGTAAGAACTATTTCGAAAAAAAGAAGAAAAAGAAAAAAAAGTGTTGGATGGTTCTGCATGTGTGCCTGGACGCTGGTGTGTGTGTGCGCAAACACTTTCAGGCTTGTCGTTCAGGCTCGAGTGTGTGTGTTTGTGTGCGAGGAGGTCGCGCACACGTGTGTCTATGTATACAACCAAATGGGCCGCGTCAGCTTCCCTGCGGCTGACAGGCGTCGGGCGGCACAATCGGCCATTGAGGGCTGTTTGGAAAGGCATGGACGTCCGCCGAGGAAGAGGAGCCCAGTCGAGTCAAGTCGAGCCGAGTCGGGTCCAGTTGGAGTCCAGCGGAGTCGGGGCCGGACGAAGACAAACACACACATGCACAGATGTTCTGACCACCTCACAGGCTCGCTGTAAAAACACACAAGGCGAGAGAGAGAATACAAAAAATGACAGGAGGAGGAGAGGTGTTTAAATAAATATGTGTGTGTGTGTGTGTGTGTATATAAATATATATATATATATGAAGAAAAGTTGGTCCCGTGGCTTCATGAGGAGAAGTCTTGATGATGTCATACAGCGCCAATCTTCACAGGAAGCGGCAGGATTCGAGGGCGTCGCCGGCCTTTTATACACCAGCGTCTGACTTTGTCTCGCAGTGTTTAAGAAGCTTATGCAACACCCCCCACCCCCTGCCCCGCTTAGCCTGGTAAAACAAACAAAAAAAAACATCATGAGAGCTGAGTTTCACAGCCCTTTGGATTCATCGGCGGCGGCCGTGACGGGCGACGGTGCAACTCATGACCAGTCTCATGACCGTCGGCCGGGTGTCGTCACATCGTCACAGCAGCTTGTCCTCTCGCTGCACACTTGTTAAGCAATTTGGATTTCAAAAAGATAAAGGAAAAGTCGGATTGATCAAAGACGCTTCAGCCAGGGTGACATAAACAGGAAGTGAGGCCTTCAGAGAGTTTGGACAAAAACAAAAAAAACAAAAAAAAAGAGGTGCAGTGCTGGCCATGTCCACTGGGCGCCACTTGTGCTCTGTCTCTGCCTCCTCCAATTGCGTTCTGATTTTAGAGCAGAGGGTGAAAAAAAAAAAAAAAAAATCAGTTCTAGCCTCCTGGACTCCACCGACACAGAGACAAAAAGTGAAACCTGTCAGTGTTTCCTCTGTTTGAGCGCTGAAGAGGAGGGAAAAAAAGGAAAGGAGAAAAAAAAGAAGCGTCGGGCTGGAAGTCTCCACGTTTGGCTGCTTCTTCCACAAACAGACAACAGGGTGAGGACCACATGCGCAGCGCAGACCGCAGGCTCTTAATGCGCTCGTCTTGCAGGCGTGCACACACATGCAGAACGCCACATGTGCCGCCGCCGCCGCCGCCGCTGCACCGCTTCCTTTGCATTTACGGGCTCACGTTTCTGCATTAATGCAGCAGGATGCCGGAGGCTTATTTCCCAGCACGGATGAAGCACCTGCAGCTCGCCTGAATGACTGGAAACGGCTTCCAGGGTGCGAAGCTGCAGCCTGGAACTTTCCAGGCATTGTTGTTGTTGTTGTTGTTGTTGTTGTTGTTGTTGCTGTCATTCCTGTTGTTGTTGTTGTCATCCATGAGCCACCCGGGGCTACCGTCTGTTTGCCCTCCGCTTTTTAAGGCATCCTGTGGGAGCCGCAGATGAGAGCAAGGTAAACAAGGCAGTGAAAGAGGGCGAGAGGCTTGAAGCTGCTGGAGGCCCAGTTAGTCAAACTCCATAAAACGCTGCGCTGAGAGGGAGCGACGCACGCGGTTATGTAAAAGTCTCAGGGAAGGAGAAGAAGTCGAATCTGCCCTCCCCCTTTGCTGTGCGACACTCTGGAAAAGTTGACAGCGTGTCTCTCTGCGGTATTCTAACATCATAGTTGTGATGACTTGGAGGTGTGGAATGACGGTCAAACGGAGGCTAAACCGTCTCCTCTGCTGCTAAATAGTGTTTTCAAAGATGTGCGCAGGCCAAAGGGCTGCAGTAAAGCAGTTTGCTTCGCGCCGCAGGGGCCTGAATGCACAAAGACCTGTGGCTCATTTCATCCCGGCGTGTGTACGCACGACTGTTTATTCCATTCCAACTTGGTTTTGATGGTGGTTGGATCCCACCGGCCACTAAATGAAGCATTTTCCACTGATTAAAAAGAAAAGAGATGCCTTTAGCACATTGATCTCCCCCTAGTGGCGGACTGCAGAGCGGATTTTGAACTCTGCGTAGGCGAGACGGTACGAGGGACAAACTTAGAGGTCGCATAGTGGAGGACCTAATTGCCAGAAAGGGCAGTGCAAACAAAGTTTGTTGTTTTTTCTGTCTCTATGTCCCAATTTGTCTCCCTTCTTTGAAACAACAGCTCTAATATTCAGAGCAAAATCACAAAAACCCAAGTGGAAGTGCAAGTTGCAGAAATGTGGCCGTGCAACACGGCCACAGGCCGACAAGTGGGAGTGCCAGTGCCCGCTGCTGTCGCCCAAAAAACACAAGTTATTTTTATTTTTAGCGACTTTAACAGATTAAAAACATACGTATGCATTTTCTATAAATAGACGCTTTTAAACCGTACACAGTGGGCCTTTAAATCTGCTAAGAAACACACTTTTCACGGAGCAGAGTTTGGGGCGAGGTTGCTCCCTCGCCTGCCCGCTGATGTCGTAACTTTGCTTGTTTGCTCATGAGCCGCTACAGTAAATCTGGTTTATCAGCGTTCGCCCTGCCAAAAACATCCGCCTGCTTTCGACAGAGAGAGAGAGAGAGAGAGAGAAAAAACAGCTCTCTTTAAAACGAAGAGTGAACCGCCGTCGTAAAAAATTGCGGGCAGGAAACCAAATTAATGAGCTAAAGGTCAGTCATGGCTAGGTGGAATGGCCTTGCGCGATAGTTCTCCCAAAGAGGAACAAATAAATGATTAGCAAGCAGGAGAGAATCACGACTGCCATCGGCGCAGTTGCGCAACTCGGCAATGACAACTTTTTGTTTCCTTTTTTTTTGACGTGTGTTGTCGAGTCAGCTCCCGGTGGTGGCGGTCGAATAAAAAGAATTGGGTAAACAAATGGACAAAAAAAAGGGAGCGAGAGCGAGAGAGGCCTTTTTATTACCAGTCTTTGTAGTTTTTTTTAACCACCAGTTATTAACATTTACGACAGCTGCGGGAGGAATTTGTCACGTCATCGTTCAGAGCCTTGGCACGTTTTGTTTCCTCTGAGTTTTCAGCGAGACGACGGGATGAAAAAACAAAAAACAAAAAACAAAAAACAACAACAAACACAACGACAGCAGGGAACGACAGAGGCGTTAACGTGGCAGTCAAACTGTGTTCGGCGGTGGAGGAAGGATGTGTCAAATGGGGTGGGCAGGGTGCTGGAGGCGGGGTTGGGTGGGTCTGGGGGGTGGAGGTACACTGGGAATGAAGAGAAGAAGACTCATCTCAGGGCCCGCTTACGTGAAGAAGGGTTTCTCTGAAGACGGTAAAATATTTAGTCCGTTCAGCTTCGCGTTTATACAAAGCCGTCGTTTTCACTGAAACCGTGCAGACCGAAACCGCACATTTTATGAAACGCTCTCCAGGGTGGATACGTTTAAAAAACGCCGCCTTGGTCGGCTTCGTGTAAAAACCAATCTTTTTTGGAAACGCTGATGTCACAGCTCTAAACCCCTCCCACCGCCCTGCAACCTGAGCAACCGTGAGGTGCGGACGACCACTCACCACAACAACAACTTGTTACTGCTACTACTAATCAGCCAGCAGTCTTCCAATTAAGCCTCCACTACAACAAACCGCCAACAACAGTGAACAATAACACACGGTGCTCATGGATCAATCATGGATTGTGTGCAAAGTGAAAATAAACACAACCAAAAGCGATTTGCAAACATCCTGTTTTACTTTTTATTCATTTTCTTTTGAGTCAGTGGACTGGGATATTGAGGCAGGAAACCTAAATGACAAAAATGTTGGCAAACTTCTACTGGCACGACTCCCAGTCAACCTTAACATGGAGCATTTCAGGCTTTGTGTTCTAAAGTAACTCGAAGCAGAAGTTCAACTCTTTCGTTTCCACACTGTTTTTCACCAGCGATCTTTCTTTCTGTTCTCAGTGGTGCTAATGTTGTTACCGAGCTGCTGCTTCTTTAAAGACGGCGTGATTCAGGTGTTCTTCTTCCTCCCACCTTCAGAGAGTAAACCTGCGGCGCCACACCAGGCCTGGCATAGGTACTGCATCGTTTTCAGTCGTTTCCAGCGTCTTCGTGTAAATAGGAACATTTTTGAAGACGGCTTCGTGTAAACACGTTTTTTTTTTTCTAGAGCGATTCCAGAAAATTGCCGCCTCTGTGTAAACGGGGCCAGAGAATGAAGAGAAGAAGACTTGTCCAAGTCCGGCTCGCTGGGCTGCACTGCCGCCCCCACCCCGTTGTGTTGTGTGCACGTGTGAGTGCTCACTTGTGAGATGCGAGGCGGGTTTTTATCTCCCCGGCGAGCCGACCCCCCCGCCACCCCACAACCTCCCTCCCACCCCACTGCCCGCACCCCTCCCCCTCCCTCACGGCTGGATGAGAGAGTGACTGGCCCAGGTTGTAATTACAGTAATGAATGATTCTGCTCTACCTTTCCGCCCACGCAACATGCTTTCTGATTCCCCCCCCACCCAACACACACACACACACACTCCCTCCTCCCCCTTCCCCTTTTACTTCATCCCCCCCTCCAGCCCTCCCCCTCCTAATCCCCCATGCATGGCCCCTCCCTGTTCCGCTGGATGAGGGTTGGCTGCACAGGCCTCTTTGTTTTTAGTAAGGAGATCCCCTGTTTATGTGGAGGTGGTTGTCCCTGGGTGTTCGCCTTGCTTTTTTTTTTTTCATTTCCCCCCCTCGGAGCCCACACATTCCCTTTGATCAGCTCCTCCCACTCTTGCCTCCAGTGCACGAGGGCACGCACGCCGCTTTTAGATAAGAGCATAGGCGGCGGCGGCAGCAGCAGCAGCAGCAGCAGCAGCAGCAGCCCAGAAGAAAAGTTGTGAAAAACTCTGTGAACACTCCCTCTCACAAAAAACATGTGGCGCTCACGCGTAAATAAACTGGACGGCTTTAAGACGGCCGTGTCGCGTAGTAAAAAAAACAACTCGCCATCGCACGAGCCTCGCACATGTGGCCGCAGTTGTGTTTGCACACTGAGGTGATTTCATGCAGACTTCATGTTTCAGCTACGCGCCATCTGTTTTTTACCCCCCTTTTTAAAAAGTTTTAAAGCTGCTTTAATCGGAGCCGTAATCTCTCCTCCTATATGTGGATAAAGAACAAAAGCGTTTACGGTAACTGGATCGCTCTTTGGGATCCTCTCGCCCGGTTGTTTTGTTTTTGCGCCTCCTCGGGTTTCGTCTGTGCTGCTATGCAGCTTTCCCAACGCTGTGCGATTAAATGCAAGCGGAAAGGACGTAGAAAGTGTTTGTGTTGTACCGAAAGTGCACTTCAAAAGTCAGTTCTCAATGTTTTCAATGTTTCAACTTATGTTGGGCATTTAAAGTCTCACAAAAAGAGTCTTGATCACTTAAAAGTTCCAAAGCAGACCATTGCCCCCCCCCCCAGCTATAAATTAAGTGGCTGTAAACAGAGGGCTAAACCTGCCGTTAACTCGTGCTCAATAAGAAGCGGTTGCGTCACTGGAGGACAGGATGAAAAATGTCAAAATCAATATAATAAGTGATTTTAAAGCAATCTTTTTCACAACTCACCACCACTTCTGCACAAACTTCTGCACAAAACGAATCCTCGCTCACTGTTAATTTGTTGACTGAGATACAAAAATCTCTGTCACCACTCATCACAAAATTTGTCCCATTCAGCAGTTCTTTCCTTTGCATTTAGGGGAAGCAAAAGTGCGCGTTGGGCAATCTCTCGCCTGGAGTCAAAAGTTCCTCTGCAGAGGCCACCGCAGTGTTTTGGAGTTACTCTGATGGAGGAAGGAAGAGAGAAAATGTGCAGCTGTAAGTAAGAAAAGGAAACAATCTGCAAAAAACAATAACAGAGAGAAAAAAAAAAAACACTGAGAGCTGGAACCCAAAAGTCGGGTTGTGAGTCATCAGATCATCAGATCATCAACGCTCTATAAAGCCTCGAAATTGTGCAACGTGGAGCAAAACCTCCTTGAATGGGTCCAGGAGCAGGACCGAGCTCGGATTCTGGCTCTCCGGTTCGGTTCAGTTGACCCACAGCAGCGTTGAGCCGCTACCTGTCAGATGAGGAGAGCAGCCAGGTGGCACGAGGAGCCCAGAGTCCTTCCAGCCTCTCCTCAACTGAGCAGAGCAGCAGAAGGAAGGAAAGAAAGAAAGAAAGAAAGAAGAAAAAAAAACAACAACCTCAGCTGCAGTGTGTGTGTGTGTGGGGGGGGGTGATATGAAAGCCAGAGTCACTGACCCCTGCTTCCAGCAGCAGTTCACCCAGAGTTGAGTCAGCTGAGTTAACTCACCTCCTCCTCGGCTCATCCTGTACGCACTGTCAACATCTACCTCTGCTCACCCAGAGCAGAATGGGAAATCTGATTAAAAGGCCCATAGAGGCGGTGGAGGTTTCACCGCAGGGACACCGCAAACAGGAAGTAGGGGTCCGACCGAGAATGCCCGATTGTGACAAAACATTTGCACGACTCGGCCTTTTCTACAAACGGCGCTCAAACACTTCCCAAGTCACGCTAGCCGATCAAGACACGGTACAACGGCCGCTCTTGACTCTTCAGTCACTCTTTGTTTTTTGTGTCTTAACTTTCTAGTTGCATCTTCTCACTTGTGTTGTGCCTGTGTTCCAGTACAATAACTTTCACCACCAAAACAAATCCCGCATGGAGATGTGTCTAAAATATGGAACCCCAGAGAGAGTGTTTGGAAGGACCAAACTATGCGATTGGACAAACGGGACGACTAGCTAAAGGGTTGCTACTCAACTAGCCTAGCACGCTCATCTCTTTAGCTGAAACTTTGAGGACCTTCTTCTTCTTGTCAACGAAGGAAACTCAGCGGTTGAAGCCAAATCCTACAAAAACTATAAATTAAAATTCAAAAAAAAATAAAACAAAATGAAAAAAGCCGTCTACTGGAGGATCCTGCTGGTTGTCAGAGCTGAAAAGGGGTCAGCCCACTTGTTTGGTGCACATGAATAAAATAGCCACATACCGTATTACAGCCAATGAGGAAGTTGCTCGGGGTTGCAGTTCCTCAAAGGTGATAGAATGCTTTTTATGCAGATTGAAATGGAAACGATCGGTTTTAAAAACCCACAAAAGACTAGTCTAGAAATGTCGTTCGTTCTATCCACAGTTTCATTGGCTTCCGTCTAACTGACCACAGGCTGAAGGTCGGACTCACTGCTGATTAATCCCGGGGAGACAACCGGATGTCGAACCCATTTCAATCTCACTTCGGCTTTGATTTTAATGGCTGACTGACCTCGTCCACACTCACGTCTTCGCCACGTTTACACATTCCTGCTTGGTTGCCAGTCGATTACTTCTGAATTCTTTTGAGGCTTTCGGGAGAATCTTCAGATTTGCAGGATTACTGGAAGACACCGACTCAAAACTGACTTCCTCATTTCGCTGATTTTGTCTTGACTTCTATAATGTGGGGCCGTGGGGGATAAAACCGAAGACAGATTTACTTTGTAAGTAAATGATCCACATGGAAGCAGCTGAGGTCCAGATCTCCGAGGCCTGCTCCAAACCATTTTATCCCACTTTTCACATGTGCACTGGCTCTCGTTTCACATCGCTTCTTCTCTCAAAACCTTCATAGTTTGACTTTCTCAAAGAAAAAAAAAAATGTGTGCGCTCTTGCTGAAAACTGCTGAAGACTTTCCAGGCCAATCAGAGATATTTTTCAAACGATGGAGAGGTCCCTCCGGAGGAGCAGAAGAGGTTACACAAATATTTTCACAGATGGTGTTAAAAACTGATGGAGTGCCACGTTGACCTTTATGGGCTCAACTCAATTCCAGCCAATAAAACCACAGATAAGACATTGTGTCGGCCTTTCCCTCTCCCTGGTCATGTTCTCCAAAATGCCTTACACAAGTCGATGTGCTTGTGGCCAAACTTCATGATCTCTGTGCCAATTTCCAATTCCAACAACATGGTGTCTCTTTTGCTTCCTGGTTCCAGCAGCCATCTGTGTTCACGCACTGCCATTCTGAGACAGAGTCCAACCCCCTGAATGTTTTAAACAATGTTTTTGTCTAATCCTGTCCGATTCAAAGTCATCTTGTTATTGAAATAGTCCCCCTTTCTTTGAAAGGCAGCCTCCCCGGCAGGGAGTCTCGGTTGGGCCAAACACAGCTGAGCAAAGAACAGAAATCAGAAACTAGAAATCAGAAGTGATCGAGACGGGCACGGGTCGGGCCACATTGTTTGGCCGCTAATGTAAACCAGGTCGCGCTCATGGTTACGTAACCTTGGGGAATGCGGCGAGAGGGTGCGGGCATGCAGCGGGATCACACCGACGCTGCCAGGGCAGGCCCGTAATGAAACACCCTGCTTTTAATGGCCAGCGGGGGGAGTGTTTCCAATTAGCGGAACGGAGGTGGAGGTGCTCCACCTGGGCGCGAGATGCTAAGCGGCCGAGGTTACCGAGCCAGCCGAGTGGCACAAGCTGCAGACATTTATAACCTGGGGAGGAGAAATGAGAGGCCTCCATCTCCCACTTATCCCATCGGCCGAACCCCCTCCTCCGCAGCTCAGGGAGAGGCACGTAAATCTGGCCCCTATCGAGCGCCGCAACGGGCTCCGGAGAAAATAAATCTGCCGAGGTTCACGGCGAGTTCAGCCAAGCCCCGGCTCCAGGGTTTGTCTCCACCCTCTCTGCCTCTCTCTGCTGCTCGCAACATCCGTCCTTCCATCTCTCCATAGTCTCTTCATTACTCCTGCACTCCATGTCCTTGTCCTCCCATCTGATTCTTCTCAGGTGTCCGCCACTCGCTGTGATGTCACGACCGCCCAACGCGCGTGTTGTGTCGTGTCCGGTCTGGTTTTGGTCGTCTGAGTCCAGTTTTGGATCCAGACCAAAGGGGCCAATAATAAAAAGAAACCCCCAGGAGGCCGAGACGCGTTCTTCGTGGTGGGGCGTCACATGATGGCGCTAATCCTGTCTCAGTGAGTCACTATGGAAAGGCTCAGAGGGTTTGGTGAACAGGCTCTGCGGGGTGACTGGCTGTTTTTCGAAGTTTGCGATGGCCGAAACAAGCTGTCTTTCAGTTCGGCCGAGAAACAACAGCTTCAAATGTAAAGAGTGGAAAAGAGAAGATTGAGACCTCTGTCAAAGTTTGCTTGTTCAATGTGAAGCCGCAACCAGGCCGGTGGTTGAGTGCGGGGGTTTTACGGGTGGTCTGCTCTCAGCAGGAACACCAAAAAAAAAACCCTCTCCGCTCTAGAACCAGAACTATTCATTGAACTTTCTACCAGAACCTTCAAATTTTCCGTTACAGATACTGATCCTGATGCCAACTTCTGCTCTAATGACAACCGTGACCTGTAAATGTTGCTGCGTAGCATCGGATAGGATTAGAAATGTTAAAAGCTGCAGTTAGACAGTGAGAAGGGATTCTGTAGGGTGTAACCTTTGAATGCAGGACAAATACATGTGTTTAGAAGACACTTAAACTGAGAAAAATGGTTAAAAAAAATAGGATATCAAAAGGCTTAATGGGACAGGGTTAAGTCAATATAAGTGGACTCGCCAAGGCTCACATTTTCATCATCTAAAATAAGCATTAGCATAACAAATAGCAGGCCCTCAAATCAATTTGGGATCTTGGGACTTCAGGGGGATTTCAGATTAATCTGTATGAGTCATATTAAACCTATTTTCCCCCGCCTGGGATGGCTTTTCTTATGTTTTGTGTACAGTCCAAGACATTGCTGGATCAGTACTATGCTGCAATTGTCTTATTTACTGTGAAACATCTGAATTACTTGTCCAGAATCTTCTGGCAGAACAAACCAACCTGCAGCGACATCACAGACTCATAAAATATCAGTGTCTATCAGGACTCAAACATTGGCAGCCAGAGGTCTTACAAGGCGACCGCCGGGACGGTAATTCTGTCATTTTGACGCTGACTGACAGAACAGAGGGAGCAGCACTTAAGCAGTCTCGTTCCTGGTTGAGGTTGGACTTTAGAGAGGTTGAGAGGGGGGAAACTTCCAGGAGGCCAATTACTCCCCTTATGATTATTTCATTTAAGTAAAGACTCAAATCCCCACGGTGTACAGCGGAAATAACTGGAAGAGCTTTGGGGCGAATGGGACTGAAGAAGTCGTCAGGAAATCTGTGAAATTGCATTGGACATCAGCGCTCAGTGAAAAGACAGGTTGCGTTTTTTAGTGGCACAATGTTTCAGATGTAGCAAAAGGCCAGAAACAAGACGCTTTATGACACTTGACGGTGGGAACTTGGCAATAACAAGAAAACTGAGTGTTTCTGTTAATCTCTAGTTCAAAGGAGCTGAGGCAACAAAAAGAGCCGCAATGGAAGCGTCCATTTAAGACATCAGGTAGGCAAGGGTGTCGTTGATTGGATGAACCTTCAACCACAGCGGACCAATCAGGTGCTCCCTGTTGCTGAAGCAAAGATTTTAAGAAAGGCAGGAAAAAAAAAAAATCTTTTCCAGATTTATTTATTTTTTTGCCCCCCTCCGGCAGCCAAAATGCCACCCTGATCCGACAAAACAACCACCAGTGTAGCATGCAAGCTAATCTGATTAGCAGCAAGGCCTGCAGTCACTTCCTGTACCACCTCTTTGTCTCGTCTCGTGTTTCAGGGCAGTTTTCAGAGTTGTCCTCCTGCTTTTCTCACTGCTAACAGGAAGCTGGTTCATTATTGGGACGCTGAGACCGGCTGAAAGCACTCCGGACTGGAGCTCATTAAGACGGATGTGCAAGATTTCAGAACTGCAATATTGGGAAAACTAGCTGCACTGCAACCTTATGGATATGTAGCGTTTGCAGTGCATTGCATTCAGAGCTCAGCATTTTCCTCTTTTCAGATGAAAACAGCAGAATCCAATCTTCTTGCTGAAACTCCGAGCTCCTCTTCCAGCTCTCGTGTCTTCTAGAAAGCATCTTGAGAGAGCGGCTAAGTATTGTTTGCTGCAGAGTCTCACTGGTGGATCATGTCAAGCAGTCCTGTGTTGACACTGCTAAGTCCCGGCCTCTGATGTGGTTGTTTATCAGAAAATGGACAGATAGTTTTGGATAGAAAGAGGCAGGCGAGGAGGAAGGGGAGGAGAAAAAAGGAGGAGGAGGTCTGGGCGCTGAGTACTTCCAGACCTCTAATGAAGACGGATGTAAGGACGCAGTGTCCAGCCTGACCCTGTAAACTTTGACCCGTGACACAGCAGAGCAGAGGTCTGGCTTAAGAAAAAGAAAAGAGAGTGGAGAAGAAGGAGGGAGGTGGGGGGAGGGGGTCTCTGGCTGAGGAGACGGCTTCATTTGCTCTGACATCATTCCGCCATTTGCAGTTGCAGCCTCCCGACGGGCCGGCACTTTTTTTTTTTTTCACGCCATAAAACAGCTGAAACTGTGGAAAATACCAACTCTCGGTAAACAAGCCGGAAAACAAAGGCCTTATTGTGGCTTCCTCTTCGGCCCTGCGAAGAGCCCAAAACCACGCATGTGCACAGCGTGTCCACGTTCCACCGACACACACACACATACACACACACACAGTCCGGCCCATTATTTCAGGCCACTGGTCCTCTGTTTACACTTCCACAAGCAGCCGAGAGAGGAGACCATGGAAGCCCCCTCTCCGTCTGTCATTACCGGCCTCGCAACCTTATCTTACAAGCTCCCATCCTGCAATATTATTGCTGCCTCCCCCTGAAAGGTGTTAAAGGAGCTCATTCAGTGGAGTGGATTGGGGGGAAGAGGGTTAAGGTGGCCCTCTCAGTTTACACAGCGAGTGGTGGGAGTGTTACATTACGCCAAGACGGTAATTATAAGGCATCCAGACTGATAAATACAGGCAGGCGCACATTATTTCACGCAGGTATAAGCACACGGTGAGGAAAGAGGGACCCCCGAGGGGGGATCCCTGCAAACCTTCCCCTTGCAGGATACAGTATATTTCACTCGTTCCTGCGGCATGACCGGAGGCGCCATCACTGGGCCAAAGAGCAGCAGGGACCTTGAGTGGCTCGACACGAGGGGAAGGATTGCAAGAATTTCTCCTTCGCCAAAACGTTTGGGGTCGTTGTTTGCGCTCATGCTTTTATTTTTGAAATTTTGGAGAACTCAAGCTGCAGAGGCGCTGCCGGGATTTGAGCCAACCATCTCACAAGCCAATGCATTTGCAATTGGCAAATTTCCCCACTGTGGGATTAATAAAGGCCTTCGATTCTATTCTAACACGGAGGCTCACGGCAGTTTTCAAAAGGTTGCTGTAAATTATGCACAGGAAGTGAAGGTTTGAATCTGACGTCCTGATGTTGCAACAAAGTCTTGACCTGCAGCCCAGCAGCATCCACTCCAATCCTGTACTTCACTGAGGAAGTGAGAAGGAAATGTCCTGGCAGAAGGAAATAAAAAATAGCAAGCAAGTAGCAACGTGCGAAACTTAGCAAATGGACAACTGGTCGCCGCTGACTAACTGGCAACCAGTTAGAAGTGAAAACTCCTCACTGGATGGTGAGGCCACAGAAATAATAGACCGTCTGCTGTGAACAGGGTTGCCAGATCTGCAGGCCACTCTGCACAGAGAGCCGCAAAGAAGAGACGACATTTGTTTACATCCAGTGAGGAATATTATCGTCTTTAAAAAAAACTCTGAACCAGGAAACACCTCTTCGTTCTCACCCTCAGCCTCACCTTCAGCCTCGGCCTCACCTCTCGACGACTCGCTGGTGGAAGAATGGCTCCACACAGGAGCTTCAAGAGAGGGCGGACATGGCAGGAAGTGGAAGCCGGAGGGGTCTGCGAGGTTTACGGGCTCGACGCGAGTCGGAGGTAAGGCTAATCTGAGCGCTGCACCCGTCGCCGCGTCGGCAGGGGTTCACCGCCGAGGCAGCCAACGCAAACTCAAGACGGGGCCCCCGACGCAAACAACCGCTAATTTCATGTTGCATCTCAAAAGCATGAATGGCCGACTGTGTTTGCTCTGCGTGAACTCTGAACCCTGTCCCTCATCCGCCTGACCCCCCCTCCATGTCCACTCCCTCCACCTCCAGACCTCCTCCTCCTCCTCCCCGGGCTCCCCACTGACTTATCCCGCCGTGCTGAGCCCGGCTTAGGCCCAGCGGCTCCCTCCGCAGGACAAACTGCAGGCCCCCTAATCAGCTCATTTGGAGCAGATCAATGGCGCTGATGACAAGAGGCTGCAACGAGGCCGCCGACCCGAACCAGGAGGCGAACAAAACGGCCCTTCTTGAACCGTGACCTCGGAGCAAATAAGCCGCGGCCGAGGGGGTCGGGAGGTCGGCAACCTGGGCGGGTGCTGCGCCGGAGGAGGAGGAGTCCGGCTGGGGGTTTTTTGGGTCTCCGGCGTCCCCCGCCGGTGGGCCAGCTGAACAAACAGGCCAGGAACAAGGCCGGGCTTCAGCCGGGTTACACCAGCAGCGGCAGCGCTGCCGCATCCAGGCCGGACCCGAGATCCCCGGACGGCACCCGGAACAGGGAGGCGCTTTCTTCCCCAAAAAAGCCCCCCCCCTGGCCCCGCGTCCCTCCGGCCTTCGGCCCAAAATAACAGCCCCTCTATCTCCCGACGCTATTGATCTCCGCCGGCCTGCTTCTCGGCAGGACGTCCCCGCGTCTCCTGAAACATCTGAGCCGTGGCATTCCAGGAATGATTCCATATCTCTGCGCGGAAGGGATTCTGTTTCCCCGTCCTTCACCCCCGCCCGCCCGCGATATATGTCACCTCGGAGCGACCATTACGTAAAAGTCTGGTACAAAGAAAACGAGAGGTTTGCTGCAGCTGTTACGAGTTTGGGATAGGAGGATTTAAGAGCCTGGAACGATGATGAGAGTCGACAGGAAGTTTCATTTCTCAGTCCGGGTTGGTTTGAGTAGTTTTCCCAATTGTGCGCGCTCCACTTCCGGCGAAACAGGGTCACTGAACGCTTTAAACAGATTTTAGCGAGGCACGCACACTCACTCACACACTCACACACACACACTCAGGCCTTATGGGGGCCGCTGGGGAGGAGGATCGGGGGGGGGCACAGGCTTCGATAATGAGAGGCACACATGAAAGGCTGGCACATCACTAGAAAACAAACTCGGGGCGTGGAGCCGTTGTTAGCCGTGTGACCTCTGGGCCTCTGAGTGGGTGCATTGTCCCGCCGGACAGATCCCCACCGACAGCCCGTCACTCAACTCTGCCACCTCCGTCAGCCAATCGCAGCGCACAGGGGGTGGCAACTCTCTGGGAAAACCCCGCCCCCACCTCCCCAACGGGCACAGACGAGTCAGACGAGCGCGGGCAGCTGGGTGAGACGCGGCCGTGTGAACGTTGCAGACATGTGACCATTAGGTTGATGACTGACATTTTTTTCTGTTTTGTTTTTTTAAATAGATACTGTAACATCGACGGTGAAGTTTGGGAGTCAGGTCAAAAACACAGAAACAAGTGCTTCCTTTGGTAATTTGCACTTTTGCTCCACTTTTCTGAAAGTGTGTGGTTTCAATACGTACCAGCCCTTTGTGATGTCACAAAAAGTGTTGGTTGCTACCTTCTGTAGGAATTTGTAAACAGAGGGCTAAATATGCTTTTGCAAGTCTTTTTTTTTATGGATAATTGAATTTCCGAAGCTGCTCCGCCAGAGCCCCACGTTATGTCACAACGGGCACCAATACCGCTCCCGGGTCAGTGACTACACCCTCTGAAGGACGTTGGCTCCGCCCTCTGCTATGCTATGCGAAGCGTCGAAACCACCTCCCCGAGGTGGTTTGAGTAATCGGATGACAATACGGATTTGGACTGTTTCCACTTGGTTACTTCGTGTGATTTTTGCCGCTCGGAATACGAAAGCCGCTTGAAATGACCAAGTGCGAACAGGGCCTTTGTCTCCTCCAAAAAATGAGGAAGGCCCAACAAAGCCAAGTTAAAACTCCACGTTGTATGAGGAGGTTGCAAACAAAGGGCTAAGTTTCCTCAAAAATTTCAATTGGTTGGCCAAGGAATCCAAGCTGCTTCACTGAGATCCAAGGTGAAAAAAAAAAAAAATAATAGTATGGGACTTTCAATGAGGAACAAAGCTTTAAAAACTTGGATGATAAAAGGCATCACAAACGGCAAAACTACACAAAAAGACAAAGATGGAAGCAGCTGGGAAGTGACGGCGGAAACCTTTGGCCCTGCGCTGGTGTGCAGACAGGAGGGGAGACGTGGGGGGAGACGGCCCGCGGAGGAGGTGAGTTCCAGCCTCTGCACGAGCAAAACACGGAACCCAAAGAGGCTCCGGAGCGAGGCGGGGAGGAACCCGAGAGACCGGCTACCATTTTTTTCCCCCGGCCGGTCATTAATTTTCCAACGCAGTCGCTGAGTGAGTGGGATGAAGGGCAAAATCATCGTTTCATAACTCAGCACCAGGCGCTAAAGTGGGTCACAGTCGGTGAGGGCAACAGGGCGAGCGGAGAGGAGATAAATACTGCTGCTGCTTTTCTTTTTTTTTCTCTCTCTTCTTTTTAAAGAGACACTCACAAAGCGAAAAACCGAGCCACTCACACACACACACACACACACACACACACACACACACACACACAAAGCGCTAAGAACGGGCCTCCCCCTGAGGAGCTGTGTGTGTGTGTGTGTGTGTGTGTGTGTGACAAAATGCCTCTGCTGTTCCCTCACTGTACTCGCGGTGCATTGTGAGGAGACAAAAGGCCAGGGAGTGGAGCTCCAGCGCGGCTCAGCGCGGCTCCAGTTTCAGCTCCTCTCAGGGTGGCCGTGGGCGGACGCTGTGGGAGGAGGTGTGTGTGTGTGCGTGCGTGTGCGCGCTCGCTCAGGACTCGGATGTGCTCGGCTGTGGCAGCGTTTCCACAGTCGCTGTTTATCCCCTGGTATGCTGCGCTGCACCAGGGTCCCCCTCCATCCGCCCCATTCACCTCCCCCGCCCTCTATTTCTGCCGCTTTCATCTGTCGTCACCTTGGTCGGCGGAGGACGGATGAGAGGAACCTTCTGCAGCGCCGGGCGTGCTAGCCGGGGCAGATAAAAACCTCTCAAGTAAAAAAAAAAAAACAAAAAAAAACAAAGAGATTTATTTACCGGCCACGGTTGCAGCTGGGATGGAGCCTCGCGGTTGCTTTCGAAAGACTCGAGCGGGTTTAAAGGTCCCAAAGTGATGAGAAAGTCATGTTCCATACAGTAACATGCATCTCTCTTTTATTTCACCCTGTCAGTGAACTCACCACAAAAACAAAACTCCTTCCTTTACTTCTTTTTGGCTGCTTTGCTTTTCAGAAAGTATTTCAAGCTGAAACATGGAGATATCAGCCCTTTGTGATGTCACACAGGCCACCTGGACGTCTCTCAGATCAGTGGCAACCCCCCAACCAGGTATTGGGCCAAACTCTCTGACGCTAACTGTTTCTTTTCTCCCTCCAAACATCAGTTCTTGTTTGTTTTTCTTTTTTTGCTGCAGGCTGTAAACACAGGGCTAAACGTGCTGATTTCTGCAGATCTGTGGCATCTCGTTGCATTATAAACAGCGGGAAGTGGCCCCGCTGGAGGCCAAGGTGAAATAAAAAGTAAAAATGCCAACAATGCAGGGCCTTGAAACTAAATAATGACCTTAAGGGGTCAGTGTGCAACATTTAAAGGGCAGGAAATGACATAAAAACGCACGCGTGTGATTTGTTTATACATGGATAAACATTCGCTACTAATAAGAATATATATTTACATAGAGAGCAGGTCCACTGGTGAGGAGCCGCACTGCACCAGCACGTAGAGCAGCCCAGGAGGTGGATCTGCTCTGTTTCCCTCACTCAGCATCACAGCTGGTACCGAGATGAGCCATCGAGTGGATCGTCAGGAAACAAGGAGACGCTGTTTGCAACATGATTTCTGAATCCCGGGTCAAGTCAAACACTGAGTATTTAGCAACCGCGGAGACAAACGACGTGCACGCTGAGGGAGAGCAGAGCTGCGAGCCCGACTGGATGTTCTCCCTCTCTCGTCACGCAAACACGAGTGTGATTCCAAATAAAGCTGTTTACAAGATTTCTGCACGAGTGCGTCAGAGGGCGTTCGACCTTTTTTTTTTTTTTTTTTCTTTTTAGCACGTTTCCCGTTTTAATATCCAGCCGTCGCTCGTGTCGGCGAGCCTTTGCAGGTGTTGCTTCAGTTTTCTAAGTCGCCCTGTCGCACAATCTGCTGCGCTGACACGTGCTTGTGAAACAATCTGTTGTTTTTGTGTCTTATGAGAGTTGAATTGTGGGATTATTCGCGTGAATCACTGCTTGGCCCGGGGCTCCGACATGACATGACAGACCCCAAAGCAACTGGGAGCGACTGCGGGTCAGATTCATGTTGATAGCAGCTCCAATTCATCAGCGCACGGCTGTAAACACCGTCGGTCACTTCGCGGCTCTCAAACTGGAACTTTTTTCCGGTTCGTTTTTTTTTTTGCTTTAAAACAAGCGCGCGTGATCGATGATTCGCCGCCTTCATCTTTTTCAACCTGACCCGTCTTCAACTTGACGCAGGAAGCAAACAAAGCGTTTTGAAATCAGGGGAGAGCGAAAAAAGAAAAAGAAAAAAGGAAGCCGTGTGAGCCGAGAGCTGCTGATTGCGCAAGAGGATGAGAGCGACTCCCCCGTCCGTCCGTCCGGCTGGCCGGTCGGCCGGCGCAGCTGCGAGCACCCAGCACCAACTGACCTCCCCACCTCCACTTCCCAACCTCGCCAACCTCCCCCCTCCCGAACTTCCCTTTCCAGGAGCGGCGGGGACTTCCAGCTCGTCCTCCCGCCGAGCTGCGCTTGATTAAGCTGCTTCGGCGAGAAGCTAATCTGCGAGGCATCGGCTAAACACCGCTGAGAGGATTAAACCTGCGGAGAAATCATTTCCCTCTCTCCTTCCCTCCTTCCCTTCCTCCCTCCCCGGCTGCTAAAAGTGGAACTGAGCGCTGATGAGAGATAAGAGCCTTTTTTCTGTGTGTGTGTGTGTGTGTGTGTGTGTGTGTGTGTGTCGGCCTCCCATTGTCCTGTTACCTTATAAATCTCCGGCGGCGACACCTGATAGCTGATACCGGGGCCCATTTTTCAGCCGTGTTTACGTCTGGGATGTCGAGAGCCGCCGGGATTGGACGCTCCACACCCATCCTCGCTGTGACCCCGCCCACCCCTCCTCCGCCGCCTCCTCCACCCGAGGGTGCTGCTTCGAGGGAGGGAGGAGGTCAACACCGGGGTGGAGGAGGTGAAGTGAGATGGGCCTCGGGACACGCAGGTCTTATCGTGTCCCAGAGAGACGCACGGGCAGAGAGAGAGAGAGAGAGAGAGAGAGAGAGAGAGAGAGAGAGAGAGAGAGAGAGAGAAGTGAGACGAGCGGGTTAATGAGTGACTCAGACGGTGAGTCACGGTGAAGAATCACCAGAGTCGGACGTCCATCTGGGGAATTAGAACAACGGCGTTGGCCTCTGCGGTGTTGAGCGGCGCGCCAACGCCCTCGCTGCTCGGGATCTGTTGAATTCATTCAGGAAAGGATTTTGAAAAAATAAATAAATAAATAAAATTTAACAGCTTAACGCCGTCACGTCTTTCCAGGAATTTGAAAAAAAAAAAAAAGGCGTCACAATATTTCCTACGTCAGCGTAGAAACAAGTTCCAGCGATTAGCCGGTGGGGGGGTCAAAGGTCAGCGAGAGCTCAGAAAAGGTGTCCTGAATAACCATAAATTGGCTCCTGCCCTCTTTTAAACATTCTTCTCCTTTCAGATAAAGCAAAATAAATAGAGATAAATCCAGTCTTTAGTGCCAAGAATGTGCAGGACTCTCCTCCATGCTGATGTTTGTCTAGCGAGTGTTTCTGAGCTACGACAATCCACCCACTCGAGTCCAGTGTTCAAAACTCGACGCCAGCAGGTTCCAGATTCCTGCTTCCTGGCGGTCACGTGCTCCTTCTCTTCTTGTCCGCCGCTCGGTTTCCTGTCGGAGCAGGAAATTTGTGGTGCGTGTCTCTCCGGTGGGTGAGTTGGCATAGGAGCACAGTCCTGAGGCCCCGAGTTACTGAATGTTGTTGGCGGCCGAACCACAGACACACAAACACAGACACACACATATTCAGGGTGTGGAAAAACTTTCCAGGTTCCGGATTCTAATCACACACAGTTTCAGACTTTTTATTTTTCATCCCCAGCCAGGTGCAGCTGGCTGCTGCAGCCTTGCATGACCTCTTGCCTTCCTACCAAAAAGAAGCTCCAGGAAACAGCATCTTTAGCCCTCTGTTTACAGCCGCCTGCAAAGAAAATCGGCCTCAGAGGGCAAAACCAACCGGGTTTTAGCGCACATTGTCTGAACAGAGGGACAAGCAAAAGAAGTAAAGCAAGAATTTGGCGCCTGAGGTGTCTTTTGTGACATCACTAAGGGCCCAGTGGGGTAGCCTAACATTGTTTATCCAAAAAATTAATAAATTAATATAAAAAAAATATATATATAGTTCTAGAGAACTGCAACTATTTTAGCTGTGTGTTTACAGCCTCCAACAGAAACACTCTTGACATCCACAAACTCACACACATAATAAGTGAAGGACGGACTTTTTTCACTACTCACGTATGGCTGTTAAAAATCACTGGCAAATGTTTCAGGCCACCAGGACCTTTAAAAGTCGACCTCCTGAAAACCTCAAAAATGAGACAGCAGAAGACGTTCAAGCACTCAGAATTTCTATCTGCGTCACTTTCAGCATGTCTGCCATGTTTGCTTCACCCCCCACATCCCAGCAGCCTCGGCGCCGCCCCCTCGGCCCAGCCCCTGCTCACAGTTGCCCCCTGACGCTGGCGCATCAGCAAATACTCCCCGGCATAAAAGAAGAAAAGAAAGAGTGCGGCGAGGGTGGGGGAGGGGGGGGGGGGTGAGATTAGGCCTCTGCAGAAGTACAACTTTTTTTTTGGGCCCCCTTTTTTTTCTCAGCGCCGCCTCTGTGTTTGGCAGAGGGCCAGGGGGACGGGAGACAATGGCACGTTGTGCACATCCAGGAGTCCAGAGACGCCTCGCTGGAGCATCGGGCCGCTGGTAGGAGGGACGTGGGTGGCGGCGTTGCACAGGAAGGGGGCGCTGCAGCGGTTTGAAGCAGAATTAGTGCTGCCGTCAGCCTGTACGGAACACATTGACCTGACAGCGCCCTGCAACTGTCTTGATCCCGACCACAACAGCCCCCAGTCCGAAGCCTCACTATAAATTCCCATCATCCCTCGGACCCTATAGTCAATCAAACCCCTCATCAGCACCTGCTCTGTGTCAGCATGGGACGAATGAGAAGTGGGGTGACGGGTGGGAGTGGGTGGGTGAGTGGGGTTTGTGGGGGGAGGGGGGCACATGCCACGAAACAATCACTGACAGGAGCATCTCAGCATGGACCTCCACCTCCAGCAGCAGCAGCAGCAGCAGCAGCACCACCACCACCCCAACAGCCGGACAGCCCGGCTTTAATAAGGGGGGGGGCACGGCAAGAGACGCGTATACGAGTTCTGTGTTTTCATTACACTTCATTACACGTTGACTCGTTTCAATCAGCGTTTCATTTCCTTTTCTCTCCTCTCAGGCCTCTGAGGCAGCGGGAGCAACAGGGCGAATTAGAGGGAGACGAACAGGGATGGAAGAAGGGGGAGTGGGGGGGGGGGGTGGAGGGGGCGGCGGGGGAGAGATGCATGCACCCCTGCGGGATCAAAGGCTCCGTCCCATTGTGAGGACTGTACAATGGACGGCTGCAGAAAAAATACACTGGAACCCCAGCAGCACCAGCAGCACCCTGCAGGCTAACTGACAAGCTAGCGGGGGCGGGGAGGAGGGGTGTGTCAGGAGGGTCACTGGGGGGGTCACCGGGGGTAGTGGAGGAATGAGAGGTACAGTCAAGTACAGTTATTTGTGATCGGCCAACAACACAAGCTTGGACGGTTAGGGGTTCACACACACACACACACACACACACACGGACACACGAACACAGACACACACACACACACACATAGACAGACACTTGAATCACCAAATCAAAGAGTACCTCAGAGTGACACAAAAGAAGAAGTTGAGTAAAAAGTGAGAAAACAAACTCAGTGGCATTTGGCAGGAAAACCAACAAGGACGTTTTGATTCAAGACTGTGAATTCTGCAGCGCTGGCTTTGTCGTGCGCTCACTTACGTGTTTTCGGCAAATCGAGGAGCTGTCTCCACAACGACTGTCAAGATATTTCGTCGTTGCAACTTTGTCCACTTTGCCGCCTCGTTCATTTGAAATGAGGAGCAACAACCTGGCAAGATGGCAACTGAACAGTCTCATGACGTCTGGACCACAACTTTATTTAACTCACAACTATACTATAGTATTTGACGACGACTATACTAAACTATAAGACTAGACGATGTTTTAATATCATGCTGCAACCTAATATAACCATAAACAAAAAAAAAGCTAATAGGCTGTCATATCCATCCCAAATTGGAGGTTTTGCGGGGGAAAAGTTAAAAACAAGCAGCTCGGCGGCCCGGCTGTTTATAGAGTCTCTGCGTATCGCAGCTTGATGTTGGCCGGATAAGACCGGGAGGGAAGAGGAAAATTAGAGGGCAAATAGAAGCTCGGGTTTCTCCGCTGATCTGAAGATAGCAGCCAGGTGAGTGTCAGAATCCAGCTGGGGGGCAGGGGGTGCGAAGGGGGGGGGGGGGGGGAGGAGGAGGAGGAGGAACTTCATGGAAGGGGCTGAAACGACAGACGAGCCGCCCGGAGCTTCCTGCAGGGCCGCCGTGTGCACACGTCACCACGCAGTTCATACTTCAGGCCTGCAGGAGCTGCAGCGCTTTGGCGGCGCGAGACACACGTCCACCCACAGATTGAAAAAAAAGAGGGGAAAAAAACGGTGCAGTGTCAGGACTTGTTACATAGGAAAAAAATGAAGAAAAAGAAAGAAAAGAAAAGAAAAAAAGCTGGGTGCAGCTCCCCTGCAGAGGAGGCCGGCGGTTGGGCTTTGTGCTCTCACAGCTGTAACCAGTCAGTGACCTCTGAGCTCGGCTCCACTTCCACACAAAAGGGAGCGAAACAGGAACTCCTCGGAGTCTTGAGACGCCTCACAGCTTCGGGAAGTTACCTTTTTTTTGGTTTGTAAACCGTTGCCTTTCAGGTTTTGACGCATTTGTGAGATTCTTGCCTTGTTTTTTGTTTTTTTGCTTCCTTTTTTTTTTTTTTTTTTTTACCTTGTTGCTCACGTCCCCCCAACCCCCTCCAGCCCCGTGGGGGCTTATCTGAGGGGATGAGGGGAGGGAGGAGAATGGGGAAGACAGGCACTTTCATGGCTGAGTCGGGAGCCATTAGGCCAGCCGGCTCCGCCTCCCCTTCGTATTAATCTGCAGTGACAGCTTCGCTGTTTACCAAATCCAGCCAGGATCCTGGGGGATGACTGGCCGGCGCCACTCTGCTCCATTAACCTCTGACCTCTGGCGTTACGGCACCAGAGCCAGGCCCGGGGCTCGGGGTTAACCCCGGCCCGGGCAAGCGGCCGGACACCTGTCCGACGTCCAGCGGCTGATGGAGACAATCTGTTGGAGCTCCGCTTTGATTTTTTTTCTTTTGTCTGAACGTCTGAACATCTGAACGTATGCAGGCTGCAAATGACGAGACGCAGGCGTGAAGCAGAAGTTGGCGCCACTCTGATGAAACACGCACACACACGCACGCACGCACACAGACAGACACACACACACACACACTGATTTGCAGAACTTACCTTTTGTTTTGTTAGTTAAATGAAATTTAAGTGCCCCACATTGCACAAAATTCCCTTCGGCAATGTTTTCAAAGACAATGTGTGTCATTGAAATCTCCAGAAACCAGAACAGTCCGTCATCCTTAACCCACTGAAACACTGAAGCGCACACTTCTGGAAATCAGCACTTTGTGATGTCACAAAGTGTCGTCGACGCCTCTCGCAGGTCAGTGGCCACACTCCCACCGAAAGGACGATTAACCAGCACAAAACTAACCAGGAGAATGCTAACCAGGAGAACGTTTACCAGGAAAAGCTGAGCAGGAGAAGCCAACCCAGGGAAACCAGGAAAAGCTAAATAGAAGAAAGCTAACAAGGAGAAGCTAACCAGAAAAAGCTAATCAGAAGAAAGCTAACTAGGAGAAGCTAACCAGAAGAAAGCTAACAAGGAGAAGCTAACCAGAAGAAAGCTAACTAGGAGAAGCTAACCAGAAGAAAGCTAACAAGGAGAAGCTAACCAGACAAAGGCTAACTAGGGGAGGCTAACCAGAAAGAGCTAATCAGAAGAAAGCTAACAGCAGGCTTCTTCGGCGCTCTTGGTGGGGCATGAGATCAGGCCGAGTTGAATGTCGGCCTAGTTACTCACTGCTGAACTGAACCTGGCTGACCGAGTCTGCAGCAGGGATGACGCACTGTGTTTTTCTCCACAGCGCGCGCACACACACACACACACACACACACACACACACACACACACACACACACACACACACACACACACACACACACACAGGCTGGCAGATCACGAGTGCTGTGACTAAGTCGCCTTGGTTGATACTGTTTACTCTGTGGTTTAACATGGACCGCAGCAGCTCTGGACAACTGACTTAGCAGCAGCTTAGCAGCGTCACACTGCTGATGGAAGGCAGTCGAAGTGGAGCTCAAGTGTGTGTGTGTGTGTGTGTGTGTGTGTGTGCGTTCAGCAAATAAACGCAGGGAAACAACAGCTTAACTGGCAACACAACTGGGGTAGATTGCCGTATTTGCAACGGCTGAAACTTTTTAACACTACTACAGTACTTCCAACAGAGCTGACTTGTTTTTTTCCCCACTACTGCTTTTATTTTGAAACAGCAGCATGATGCAGAATCTTCAGACTGGATGAAAACAGATCGAAAAGTCATAAAAGTAAATTGGGTGTTGACAGAGCAAACATGCTGACGCCGCTGATCTGCAAGTGTGCACAGTGTCAGTCCGTACAGTCATAGCTTGCACACGCACGCACACACACACACACACACACACACACACACACACACACACACACACACACACACACACACACACACACACACACACATGCACGCAGAGACACACAAGAACTTCCCAGCAGCGTTTTGGCTTTCAGAGCAACACACACGCAGCACTTAGGAGGCCTGCACTCTTTCCTCAACACAAACACAAGTTGAAAAGGGAACTGTGCGCACACACACACACACACACACACACACACACACACACACACTTCTTGATCCAAGTCAAACACAGTCAGTCCTGCAGCAGACAGGAGGAGTGACGAAGCACCACATCCCTCTGTCGGCAGACCCCCCCCTCCCACGTGACCTCTGACCCCGATGACAACATACTGTCATCACCGTCACTCCTACAAGGTAAACACAACGTCCTACAAAAACCAGCAGACAGACAGAGAGCTGAGTGTGAGCGTGTACGTTGTGTGTGTGTGTGTGTGTGCGTGCGCGCGTGTGCATGTGTGTGTGTGTGTGTGTGTGTGTGCGCGCGCCCCTTTTCAGCTTGCTTTTGGTCCTTTTGTTAAACTGTAACAAATTAAACCAACATGTGGTTCTTCTTCTACTTCTTCGAGCCGATCCCTAAATCCAGCCCACCTGCCGTGTTCGGACTTTTATGTTGAAAATAAAAAGATATTTCAAAAGAGGAGCCGGGAGTCGAGAGCGCACGAGCGTTGCCAGAAAGAGAAATATTTAGCCGGCGTGACGCAGGCGCTGCCCGGCTTCTGAACCGCTCTCGGCTATATTTAGAAGGTCGCCGCCACCGGAGCTGCTCTGGCCAAGATAACAGGGAAGATATGAAGTTCTTCTTCTGAAGACCCCGACCTCCATTAACCTCCGGCAGAGGTCCCGCATCAGCTCACTTCAGAAGATCTGACTCCAGAGCAGCGCTGCACGATTCATCATCCAAAATAAAAAAACATCCCTCTCTCTCTTTTCAGACAGCAGCGTGTTTAGCCCACTGTTTAATGCTCCCTGGTAAAATTGCTCAGTTGTTGGGCCTTACACGTGTGCCTGTGCACCTGCCAGAGGTACAGGTCCAGTGCCCTTTGTGACATCACCGAGGGCTCATTCAGCCCTTAGCTCAGACTTTCTTTGACGAGGAGCAAGCAAAAGAACGGGATTTAATAGTTCCTGCAGAGTTCAAACAGAGACACAGAAAGTGAACTTTGCAAAATCAAGGAGGTTTACTGAAAAAAAAAATGATTATGAAAGTTATTGATGAGAAGACAGCAAAAAAATAAATAAAAAGAATTCCAATATCCGCTGCAACAAAGAAAATGACCTCTCAAGTGTAAAGCCAACGTGTTTGTGACATCACAAAGAGGCTGATTTCCATTCGGGCAGACACTTTCTGAGAAGTGGAGCAAGCCAAAGAAGTAAAGGACAAACTTTAACCCTGTCTTGGGAGGGATTGGGGCGAAACTGGCGAAGTGCGGCGTCACACAGGTCCTTTAAGTTAACCCCTCTCTCTCTCTCTCTCTCTCTCTCTCTCTCTCTCTCTCTCTCTCTCTCTCTCTCTCTCTCCCAGCAGCAAGTTCACCGTCACTGCTGCCGCCGCTCAGTGCCTTTTTACCTCGTGACCTAGCACCTTATCAGCGAGTGAGGAGGGGGGGTCAGGCAGTGTCAGCATGTGAAATTTGGACTACAAACACCAAACACGGGGCACACGCAACCAACTCCCTGTGAGCTGCTCTCTGCAAAGCAAACCATACGCAAATGTTTACGGGCCTCTTTTCTCCGTCTTCATTTTTCCAAACAAATTAAACGAGGGCTTTTGCAGCACAAGTGGGATTGTGGAGCCAGCTGAGTCTCTCCTCCCACCTCCCCTCCTCTCCCAGGAGGAGTGCAGCGCAGCGCGGCCAGCTGGAAACCATTGACAGGAGTTGGGGGTTAGCGAGGGAGAGGAGGAGAGGGGTGGACGAGGGGAGGGAGGGCTCGGCCAGTCTCGATGAATCCACCGTTCTGACCAAAGGGAGTGAAGGGAGTAGGGGGAGGAGGCGGAGGAGGCGGAGGAGGAGGAAGAGGAGGAAGAGGAGGAGTGTGTCATATATTTTCATGCAGGGAGTGAGTGAGTGAGAGGAGGAAGACAAGAGGAAAAGAAAAAGAAAGAGAGGGGGAGTGTGTATGAATCATGAATCATCAGCCGCATTTCCCGAAAGTGAAGCAAAGAAGAACAAAAAAGAAAGAAGAAACGAGAACAAGAAGGAGCTTTTTTTTTTCTCTTTTTTTTTTTAATGGTCATTCACAAAAAAAAATATCTAAAGGTTCTAGGGGTTTTATGGGTTCCAGGCATGAAAAAAAGAAAAATATATTATCATGAAATAAAAGAAAATAATCTAATTTCATGGGAAACAAACGCAGGCGACTGCAACCAGAGTCGAATTACTGGCATCTTTTGTAAAGAAAAGACCAAAAAAAAAAAAGAAAAAAAAAAAAAGAAAAAAAAAAGAAGCAGGAGTTTTTCAAAACCTTCTCAACAGTCAATTCTTGATGGCTGCCAGAAGTCAGAAGTACGTGGGTGTGCGCTGATGTTTTACATTTGGCTTTCTTTTTCTTTTTTTTTTCCTAAAAGGTTGAAACCAAGAACCACTTGATCTTGCACTCTGCAAGAAAAAGGAGGAGGAGGAGGAGGAGGAAGAAGAGGAGGAGGAGTGGAAAAACAAGGAGCTCTCTCCATCTGCGGCGCTTCAAGCCGGCGGACGGGCAGCTTCGTCCCGTCAACTGTGTGATTATCAGCCCAGCGCAGGGCGACATCACCTCTCTGCACACTCGTCGTTTGAGCCGCAGAAAACACGGCAGAGTGAGAGAAGCATCCTCGGGGGGGGGGAGGGGGGTCGGCCTTTAAAGACGCGCATGAGGTCATCGAGCAGGTCGCGCACGTAGCCGGTGTCTGGTTTCACTAGTTTACCTGCAGCTCAGCCGAGTGGGCAGCTGCTTTTCATTTGGAAAAAAAAAAAAAAAACAACAAGACTGAAACCCGGGCGTTTCGGTGCATAATTTGAAGCTCCGGGTTTAAAATTGAGAGTGAAGGCAACGCCGGCTGGCCAGAGGAAAACAAAGTGTGTAACTGAAGCAAGATGTTCTTGTTTTGAGTTGAATGTTTACGCAGACTTTTTTTTTTCTTTTTTACGAGTCGCGCCGATGCAACACTGATGTTCGTCACCCGTGGCATTAGCATCAAACGCCACGCCGCGTTATTCTGAGAGTTTATCTCTCGGTCTTATCGGCTGAGTGCGAAGTGACTCACCGCCACAAACTGGGGCAGCTTTGCTATATACAGGAAAGTGGAAACATTTCATAGCGACTAATTCAAACGGAGCCAAATAGATTTCCAAAGAAGAAGGAGAAGGAGAAGGAGAAGAAGGACAACAAACCTCATCAAAGTTAATTTTTTAAAGAATCAGGCTTTTTCGGAAATCACTCCCTACTCCGTGCTGCTTGTCTGGGGAGTTTTCGCTAACTGTGCTGCGCTGATTAGCAAAAATTTAATATGGACAGTGAAGGCAACACCAAAATAATTTTCATCTGAAAAAAAACCCCAACACACACCACAACGTTTATGCGTGGGGAAAATGTACCGCCAAAGCAAACCAGATAGCAAGTCATCTAGCGGGGAGATTCTAGATGCTAACCAAACTCCCACTTCCTTTTGCATTTTTGACAAACTACCAAAGAAAGAACAAAGTATTGAAGTAACCATGGACAAAACACACTTTCTAAACACCAATAACAGCACGATGATGGTTGGCAACGTTTTAGCCAGGACCTAAATATATCTAGCTCTAATTCAGCAAGGGGGAACAGAACTAGGAAGCTAGCTCCACGAGAACCTCGCTGGCAAAACGCTGTCTTTGTATATTTACAATTGGATCCAGTCTCAATCTCCTCGTGAGGCTACACGGCGGATCCAACTGTAACTGTAAGTGCACGTCTCAGCCAATCCGTCAGGCATCCACAGTCGCTCCTCTGACGTTTCCACGCGGACAACGTTTCACTTCCCCAGTTCTCAAGGCACGACGATCCCACAGCGCAGCTAACAAATGATTACGCGAATGCATAATAACAGCGTTTTGGTTTTCCTGCAGTCATGCCCCAGGGACGGTGGTCACAGCTCGGTGGGAGTCCAGTCATGTTTTAATTCCAGCTGGCTTCCTCAGCCCGAACTGATTAGACCGTCTGTTGTCCATTAGCAGCGATTTTTTTTGTTTTTTTTTTCTCCCCGGACAGAAACAAAGCGGCGCTCTGGCCCGACTGTTATGGTGCGAGACGTAACTCATCCGTCCGCGTCAACGCTGCGCTCAAGGTGCACGTGTGCTAGCGCATGTGCACCTGAAACCAGATATGGCACTCGCCGCCAGTGGAAAAATACCCAACAAACAATAACATGGAGAGGAAGTGCAGGAGGAAGCTAAGTGATCTCTCTCTGTCTCTCTCTCTCTCTCTCTCTCTCTGTCTCTCTCTCTCTCTCTCTCTCTCTCTCTCTCACCGGCTGCTTCTTCATCTAGGTATCTGTTCAGAGCCGCCATGGGACGTTTTTTGGGAAAGACGGGCGAAAAAAATCAATTCTAACTAAAAGGGGACCAATGCAAAAAGAGCCATTAGAGGCATGGGATGTTTTCTACCATTCAGCGGATGTTTCAGACTTTCAGACTGGGTGGCACGTGGGTCAGGACGAATGTGGTGTCAGTCAAGCTCGCTGTGGTCCTGGTTGTCAAATATCAAGACTGCGACTCGACCAAAAATTCTGAAGTCTTCCACTTCTAATCACAGACAAATAGTTTCTGGATGGACAGCAGCAAAAACCAAAACTGTGCACTGTTATACGTTTAAGTGTTAGAATAACTTGGGGTATAATTAGACATTATTATTTATTATTTATGTACACATTCATATTTCAATATATGTACATACATGTATGTGTGTCTTTTTACATTTCTATATTTGAACTATCATTATGTATACACATATTTATATCTGTATCTACATTATTGGATTCTCACTCTGGCCTGTCTAGCAACAGCAAACACAGGAGACCCAATGGGATCAACTTTCGAGGTTTCTTGTTGGCCGCACTGGACGACACTGGACACACACGACCTGCTGAAAACCAGTCAATCATTGAAGAAAAGCATTCACTGTCATGTCGCAGTTCTTCTCGTCCTCCGTCTTCTTCTCCAAGTGATAAAACTGTTTGGATAAAACTGCGCTTATTGCAGCAATCCAAGCTGACCCACACCACAGTTTCCCTCCTGAAGTTGCCTCTTCTTCCTGGTCTTGGCCTTTGGTTTTATTAAGTCGCACTCACTTCTTCATTCCTGTGCTCTGGCTTCTCTTTCATATAAAAAAAAAAAAAAAAAGGAAGCTGTCTCGGTTTGAAATCCAGGAAAAAAAATTTTTGGCCAACTGAAAGATGTTTCTATCGGAAAAGTCGGGTCAGCCAGACGACAGGGTTGAAATCTGAGCGATGAAGATCCCTTGCAAAGTAACATTGCAGCGCTGCGGCAATTTGATTGGAGGGAGGATTAGCCACAGTCTGAAGTCAACTGTTTGTCACTAAGAAACTCCTAAAACCCATCAACGTCTACCTTTGATAGGTCCCACAAAGGGACTTCCTGAACTTTCCTTTGCCCAGTATGGTTAGGACGGCTCTATTAGGAACTGAAGGCTTTCAGCTTCCAGGAAACCGGTTGACTAAACGCACCTGAGCAGCGTTTGGAGGAGGCCCAGCGTCGGAGTGTCAGTTCCTTCCCCACCATGCCATCACTGAACGACCTCCAGCAGAAAAAAGGCGGCTCTGAGAAAGAGCAAGGTTGTTTTCCCAGCGCACAAAAAGGCGGCAGCTGCTCCTTCAACATCGCAAATCTGGAGCGCCGCGCCGTCTCCGCGTGTTTGTGCTTCATTACTAAAACGTTTACAGTCTGTCAGAGCGGCCCTTGGAGCTCGCTGCTCAGAGCTCGCTGCTCGCCGCCGTCCGTTCCAAGACATTACTCACCGAGCGCTCGCCGGGTAAATATTCCGACACTCGCAGGTTTTGCATATCTGAGACAGCGAGGGCCTTTTTTTGCCCCTCCCGCCCCAATTCGCACAAATCCCGGTTTGCTTTGGCTAAAAAAAAACGGCAATCAAACGACGGTTGTTTGAACTGGCCACCGGAGGCGTCGCAGAGCCGCTCGTTTCCCAGACCAACTGTGATCCAACATGGCCGTGCGTTCATTTCAATGCAGTTGCTCACTCTGCAGCATACGCCGAAAAAGTTCTTCTTTTTCTTCTTTTTAGGCATATGCTGATGGCTTTCGCATTACGCGGCCCCCATAGAGCATGTAGCTCTTCACACTAGGCTTCTATAACTTCCATGATGCCTCAGGACGCATCAGCCAATCACAACAACCCGAGACACAGCAGCACGTACAACGTGGTGAAGTCACACTGGGAATATTTTAGTGATTTTCTGGCCTTTATAATTATTTTTTGAAAGATTAGAAGACCATGACTGAAAAATTTTCAGTAGAAAGATTTGTTATGAACCGTGTTTCAGGTCAAAGGTCATCCTGTCAGCCGTTATACAGGTGATTTTTAAAAAAAATCTTTTTCTATTGCGGTCTAATGGGGAAAATGCTTTTGAAGGTCCTATGGGTTTTTTTTGTTTTTTTGTATTTTTTTGTTTTTTTTGACTGCAGTACCTCAAGTGGCCACTGGGAAAGAATTGCCACGCCGTCCACTATCCAGTTCTGATAGTACATCCTTGGTTTTGACACGGGATTCGGTGAACATTTACGACACTTCAACTTCCTGCCCCCCCCACCATCGACTCTTCATTTGCACCCGGGACGTCCCGACACCGATTCCCGCACGCCGCCGCGCAAAACAAGCCGGGACCTGAAGCGGAGCACGTATGGAGGAAACCGTTCCAGCCGGAGAAATTGGATCCATCTATGGGGAATATCCCAAAATAAACCCCCTCTGTTCTCCTATATCAGGCCTTGTATAAATAAGATAGCACTGCAGGCACACTGCACCATGGGAATTAGCCAATCCAGTCCTGTAAACATCAGCCAATGACTTCTGGCAGGCTGGCCGGCTCTCAGGAGGGGAGTTTCTGCTCTGGAATTCATAAATAAATCACTTTTTTTTTTTCTCTCGGAGGATTATGTGTCCACGGTCCCCCGTCCTCTTCCTCAGGCCCGACCCTCCCGCCCCTCCCGCACCCTCCGCCCCCACCCTCCTCCAAAATAAACAGGGCCGAGCAGAAATAGCAGAGTTTAAGCACCGCAACAGGAAATTATCGGGAGGCCTGTTGCTATAATTTCAAGACGTTATTTTCATAGCATTTGCATTTCGAGGACGACGCGAGACACAGTTACACAATCCACCTTCTTCGTCCGCTTTCATGTGGGCCCGCGCGAGCTGAATGAGAGGAACCCGGCCCGGCCTCCGAGAAAGAGCAAAAGCCAGAAGAGAGAGAGAAAAAAAAAAGAGTCCTGACATTTCCATCACTCCCACTCGCATGCAGCACTGAAGTGAAGGGCAAACCACCTTAAAGTGATGCCGTTTGTCACGCTGGCAGCAGCAGCAGCAGCAGCAGCAGCAGCAGCAGCAGCAGCAGCAGCAGCAGCAGCAGGTTTCCCAGAGGAAGCGACAGCGCCGCCGTTTAAACCCACTTAGCCCTGCCCTCCCCTGGACGAACGCAGGAGGATGTCAGGCAGGCAGAGGTCCGATGTGGAGACGCTACCGTTCCGGAGCTCAGCAGAGCAAAATTCTCACATCAGATTGACCTTTGGGCACAGCAACAGCAACGACGAGCACGCCACCTGAAGGGTGATCTCCAGCATCTCGAAAGTCACCTTTGCACCCAGTCACGGTAGAATGCCAGATGTTCATCAAAAGGCCAACGCAGGTCATTGATATCTCCTCCTGGGTTCCATCACGACACCATCAGGAAGATCACTGTTCCTTTCCACACTCTTGACCTTTGACACCAGCTGAGTATGAACCTCTGGAGGTCCCCATAGTGCCTTCGATCAAGTCAGTGGATTAAATATTGGACTTAAGATGCACAGTTTTGTAAAAAAAAAATATATATATTATCTATTATTTTTTTAACCTTTGGCAATGACTTTTTTTTTTAAATCACAGTGTGTATTTGTGACATGTTTATCATCCATCCATCCCTCCATCTTCTGCCACTTATCCGGAGTCAGGTCACGGGGGCAGCAGTCTCAGCAGAGACACCCAGGTCACCTCCTACAGCTCCCCCAGCGGGACCTCAAGGCGTTCCCAGGCCAGCCGAGAGACGTAGTCCCTCCAGCGTGTCCTGGGTCTTCCTCGGGGTCTCCTCCCGGTGGGACATACCCGGAACACAACTACAGGGAGGCGTCCAGGAGGCATCCGAAACAGATGCCCGAGCCACCTCAGCTGGCTCCAAGCTCCTCCTGGGTGACCGAGCTCCTCACCTTAGACATGGTTATCAATGAAAAACACCTCTTTTTTTAACCTCCTGTATCTTCAATAAACCTTCATCATCTTCGCAGCACATCAACACCTCAGCGCTGATGACAACAAGGCACAGCGTCCGTCTAAACGACAACCTCATGGAAAGGACGGCGTCAAAAACCGTCAAGACAAAACAACAGCACCAACAACGACGGTGGGATTTCCAGCGGGAGGATGTTGTCGTGCCTTTTTGTGCGCCGCGCTCTTTTTCTCATGTGGGCAACAACGGGTTAAGCGGCGGCGAGACGCCTCGCGCCTAGGCGGGCCGCATCAAAGAGTGGAAGAGCTCGAGTCTCGTCTCGACCTCCTCTGCATGTTCCACACTGTGTTCAGCACTTTTACTCATACAGTAAGAGGACAGAGAGGAAGCAGAAGCCTGCTGGGGAGTTTGAGAGCAACCCCCGACATCCTGTTCTCTTCAACACACACGAAGAAGAAGAAGAAAAAAAACAAAAAGAACACAAGACGTTTGAAGAATCGGGGTTATTTGCACTCGCCGAGCCGCACGCGGAGCCGCACTGAGATAAAGAAGGTCTGGGGAAAGTAAGGGGGCTTCCTCTTTCCACATCAAGGCGATAAGAGGAGGAAGTGACATAAGTTCCTGCAGTGGCTGCACGAGGCTGAGCGAGCGAACAAGCGAGCGAACAAGCGAGCGAACAAGCGAGCGAACAAGCGAGCGAGCGCCTCATGTGTGAAAAAAAGACACTAAAACGAAGCAAAGCAACGTGGCCCTGCACTCGGCGCCGCCGCTGCTCAGCGTCGGATGCGGCCAATCAAGGCCAAGTTCCCATATTGGTCCTCAGATGATCAATACTGATGAGATAAGTACACACCATGTATACTTTTCTCATCATCTATCATCCATATATATATATATATATATATATATATATATATACATGTATATACATATACATACATACATATATTTATAATATTTTTAATCCTCATTTCAGCTAAGAAGCAAAAGAAAAAAACTTCTCTGAAGGTAAAAATTTCTTCGGTCCCCAAATGAAAAAAAAAACCCAAACGTGCGCGGCTCACGTTGTGCAATATTGTTTGTGGACTGAACCCTGAACTGACAGCAGCCCGGATCAAAGTGTGACTCACAGTCTGTGGTGTCGCCAGGATATTGGGCTGCTCTGTAAACAAGGCCGCAGATTGCCAAAAAGGAGAAAGTGCTCTGGAAAGTACCCAAGGCGCTCGGCTGCGGGGAGCAGGACGGCTCTGGTTGGTCGCACAGCTAGCAGGCGAGGACGAATCGTCGCCTCAGATGGTTGACAAGACGGTTAAATGAAACAACAAAAAATAAAAACCTAAAAGGCGTTGCGTGCAAGAAAAGTCGAGGCAAGCATCCCGCTTTTTTTTTTTTTTTTTTTTTTGTCTTTGTGTGTGTGAAGACGAGCAAAAAAAAAAAAAATGTTCTAGATGAAAGACAAATGAAGTAGGGACACAAAAAGTGCCGCTTTCCTCTTTTTTTTCAAAGAAAGTGAGAATTTAGAAGTCAACAAAAAATACACATTACTTTTACACAAGCCTGACAATCAGAAGATTGTTTTTTTTCCTTGTTTTTAAATCCAATCTAGACATGGTCTCACCTTTTGTTCTGCGGCCGATAGATTAGTGACTCACACAAACACCATACGGGATGTGCCAGGGTCACTGTGCCCCTGGGGTTCTGAGAAATGGACCAGTCGGGTCCAGATGAAGAAAGAGTCCACACACACACACACACACACACACACACACACAGTCAAAAGTCCAGAGTTTGAACCCATTCCACTTTGGCCTGCGCCGGCAGGGAGGCTGCAGGCCACTCGGCCCCGCCAACAAACAACTCCTGGGCAGAGGAGCGAACACAGCGCCGACTCACACGCCAAGTCTCGTTATATTCTCACAAAAGCGGTTCGCAAGCAGCACTTTGTCAGGATACTGAAGGCACAGAGTGGGTCCAGACTTATTATAGGACAGTGGGCGTTTCATTAAAGAGAACATAAAAATATATAATTCCCAATGACAAAAAAGAAGAAGAAGAAACTGGTGGGGAAATGCTGAATTACAGGCCAGCTACAGAAAAGATGCTAGCTACAGTTAGCACTGCAATATCTTGGGGAGGCACTCGTTTTGGCCCTAAGCAGACCATTCATAGCAGTCCAAGAGTGACCGAAACTGAGAGCATCTCACTCAGCACAGCGCTAGCTATTGCCATTCTAGCTAATCCGTCTTGAGTCATGCTGGCACAGACGGTGGTGAAAGGAGGGAGATAATACGTGAGTCATACCCTTTTTTTTCCACCCACATTGTTAAATGGCTTTTGTTGAAACGGTGCCAAATTATGTATTGTTATTTATAATTACAAGCTGTTTGGATGTGCTCAAAATGTGTATTTATTTTGAGCATTTAGACTTTTAAGACTGCTCCACAGAAGCACTGTTATAGCCGTTGTCAGATTCTTGTGAATTTCTTTCTTTATCCAAACATTTGGTGAAATAGAATACATATCTTTAATTACACTCTAAACACAGCAATTAAGCCGCCTATTTAGCCCTCTGTTTACACCCTCCTGCAGAGGGCTTCGCTTTGTGGCAAAAACGTTTGGTAGGACATTCCGCATGTTAAGAAGGGGATAAAGACAATGACACCTGGCTGAGGGCGTTACCATTGAAACCGGGGTCACTGGTGTCACTGTGGTGTAAGTGCCATTTGTGACATCACAAAGCTAAGGCTTGAACTTTAGAGAAAGCAGAGCAAACAAAAAAGCTGAACAAGACTGAATATTTCGCATTTCTGGAGGTTTCACTGAGTGGATGGAGACACGACAGGTTTCATATCAGATTGCTAACCTGTAGCTTTTCTTAAAGTGGGACCTTTAAAACCGCAGAACTACACAAAAACTAGACGTTAAAATCTTTCGAGCAATAAGTGTGATTGGACGACAAACGTTTGTGGGATTTCACACTTACATGGTCCGCCCGTCACTTGCGGCATGTGGCGTAATTTGCTTTTTTGAAATTTTTATTTTTTACCCAACACCAAAAAAAAAAGTCCCTTTCCAAAATATCACGGAGCCGCCTCCTCTACAGTGAGCTTTTTTTTTTCTCTCTCTCTCCAGATGTAGCTTCTATGTCACTGCTGGCTTTTCACATCTTTCGCAGCCGAGCACAGGAAGTGGGCAAAGAGGGGAGTTTGTCGGAGGCCCAAAATAGCTCCTCTGGCTTCTGAAGCACTGAGCCTCCACTAAGATTGAACTCTATTAAAACATAACAAAACAAAAAAATCTTTTCTACCCACCTTGGAAAGCACACGTTGAGGGGCTGCGGCAGCATGTGACGCATCAACGGGCCAAACGGGCCAAATGCGATATTACCGCCTCGAAAACTGAGTCATGCTTTTCTTTTGTAAGGCAAGTGCGGGTAGAGACGGGGGGCATAAAAAAACACACTTAAAACATACTTAGGGGGCCTGTTCAATTACCTCTTGATTGATTTGCTTTCTTTTTCTTCTTCTTGTTAATTGCCACTGTTTCGTGTGTTCCAGAGTTGCTGCTCATGTCAGCAGAGTTTCACCGCTGATTGATGGAACCTCGAAACGCCGGGGATCGGAGTTTGACCCACAATTGCCGTTGACGTTCCACAGGACGGCGGACGACACACACACACACACACACTCATATATATATGTATGTATGTTGCAGGACAAACCCCAGCAGAGCCTCCTGGTGCTGAGGAATGTACCACACGGCTGCAGACTAAACATAAACACTGGAGGGGTTCACGTCCAGCGCAAGCCGAGCTGTCGCAGCACCGGCACCAGTGCATCCATGATGCATGTAAGATAAAAATCTTTTTTTGTTGTTGTTGTTTTTTTTTTTTTATGTCTCATTAGTTCTTTTTACCTTCAGTCTTAGTAGCGTCGTCACTTTTTCAACAATGAGTGTTTGCCCTGGGACTCAGTTTCTTCTTGAAAATCTGCAACTGTGCCGGTGAGAATAGAAGTTTGAGCCACGTGTGAATGGCAACCCGTAATCCACAGATGATCTTCTGTACCTTAGTGCTCAATATTTTGAGCTCACGAGTGCCTCGGTGTGCATTTGTCATAGATTAAAGAAGATGTGCAGCGATATGTATGATCCGCGCGCTCGGGACGAACTGACTGCGGAGCGGCGGACACCTCGCGGCCTCGGCGAAGGCCACCGCTGCGGTGACGCGGCAAAACAAGGGGCGGGATCAAAACAGGAACCGTCCCTCGTATCTGCGGGTCAGGCACCAATGTTTTCCCCCGCCGCCGACAAGGCCGAGCTGCAGCAACAGCTGCTGCTGCTGCTGCTGCTGCCGCTGCTGCCGCTGCTGCAGAACCTCTCCAGACTTTTTCTCTTACACAACCAAAACACGCTGACACACAAGATGAGGGAGGGAGGGATGGAGGGAGGAAGGGGATGTGGGAGGGGGGCAGGGGTGGATTATCTCACCCTCTATCAGCTCCTCCCCTCCCACCCCCCACCCCTCACCACCCGTCCTCCCTCCCTGCTCCTCCATCCTATGGCTGCTCTCTCCCTCTGACAGCTGGCTCTGATTATGGCTGTGAAAAATGGGGCAGTCACGCCAACAATCCCCCCCCCCAGCATTCCTGCAGCATGACTGCGCACTTTCTCCCAGCGCTGCCGCTCGCTCGCCCGCCTGCCTCCCTTCCCTCCCCTCTTTCTGCCTCTCTCTCTCTCTCTCTGCCTTTCTTCAGCTGTCTTATTATTTTCCTCTTGTTTGTTGCTTTTCTCATTTCCATTTAAATGCTTGCTCACCAGCAAGGAGGCAGAAAAATACAACAAAAAAAAAACCCAGCTTCACGTCCACGTAAGCAGCTGTGCATGGCTGGTGCGGAGGAGAGGAAGGGGACGTCGGGGGGAGGGGGGTGGAAGTGTGTCATAGCTCCTAAACTTGTGGAGCTGTTGGCTAAAAAGAGAGAGAGAGAGAGAAAAAAAAACGACGGCCAGACGGCAAAGGAGAAGAACGACGGCGCTCCTCGACTCCCTCAGGCCGTCAAATTTAAAGGACTCGTCATATAAACACAATATAAACACGTCGGGGCTCCAGTGGAGCAACTGCAGAATATTACTTATCCCCCCAAACCAAAAAAACCCTGCATATTTAGCCCTCTGTTTACTGCCTGCTGTTGGACTTTAGCTGCCTGCTAAAACTGATGCTTAGCTTGGACCATCCACACGTTTAGAAAGGGATGAAAACAAGTCAGAGGCTGATACTACTGACCTGGGGGAGGTGCCCTTAGTGACATCACAGGGGGCCAAAGAGTGAAGCAAAAGACGTTGGGATGGATTTTTTTGAGGGGCCATTTCTACAAAGTTCCTCGACACAGAAAAAGTTTCAGCGTTCAAAGTGGTAGCAGAAAAGCAAAGTGGGGCCTTTAAGGTGTGTTAATGACTGCAACATGTACCGGCGCTAGCCGATTGGCAGCTTTTTCCACATGCGCTTATTTATTAATAGGGCCCGTAAAGAAATAAAAAACCTGCTGTGTTTTGCTTGGGCGTAAACACGAACTCTGGCTGCATTTTCTCACGTATCTTGGCTCAGCTCAATCGATACAGACCATTAAAAAATAAGCTGCAGTTTTATTTTATTTTCTAAGCACTCCTACACATCCATCCATCCCCACCCAGCGGCCCTCGTCCGCTACTCTGCCGCCCGATTGGCTGGAAAATAGGAAGGTTTGGAGCACGATAAAAGCTGACGGGGGCCTGGTTGAGATCCTGCGGCGCTTTTTCTCAGGAAAAATAGAAATGTTGGGGGAAATGATGGCAGAACCTGAGCGGTGGCAGGTGGCAGGTGAGGATGCGTCACCGCAGGTCGGCGGGAACGGTTTCCGTTAATCAACACCAGTCAGGGCTGCACAAACAAGACGGAATACTTTTCATCCATCACGCCGGCTGGAAGCCCCTCCACCCTCCCACCTCCGTCATCTCCCTCCCACCTCCCACCCGGCTGGGTGCCGTCGAAGCGTTTCGCGGGGCGCCGACCTCGGCGTTACCTCGGCGGAGATAAATCACGGCTCCGACCCCCGGGGAAGGCGGGGAGGAACCGCTCGGGCTTCGTACGCGAAAACGTCCTCCTGCGTTGAACTGCGTGTCAACGCGTTCGACCTCACATTTGCTTTAAGAAAAAAAAGAAGGAAGGAAAAAAAAGCCTCTTGAGGCTATTGAGGCCGGTGGCCGGCTCATTTCCTGTGTGCTGGGACCAGTACAGACACTGGATCAAGTCCATTAAAAAAAAAAAAAAAAAAAAAGCCACAAGGAAGAGAAAAGAAATAAGAAGGAAAAAAGGGAAAGAAAAATGAAAACCTTAAGACGTCGACCTTTCCAGGGCGATATTAGCCCCGGCCGCACGGCCACCGGAGACTCCGCGTTTGCGTCAGCGCGGATGTGTGTGTTTGTCATGTGCTTTGTTTTTTTGGAAAGAGATTCTGAGTGATTTCGGTGGTATCTGCAGGCGTCTGGCGCGGTGAGTCATGCGGCAGCGAGAGGGGAAGGCAGAGAGCGAGGAGCGAGGCCCCCGGTGGAAGCTGTGAACGCCGTTTCAGGTGCCGCCCACGCGCCGGTGGGCCCCGTCCCTGTCAGAGGGTCCCGCTCGGCATGGGTGACTGTCGCCATGTGAGGCGGGTGGGAGTGGCCACAGGTTGAATGTGATGGAGAGAAGGCAGGCTGACGGTGTGAATACCCCGCCTCCCTCCGTTTCATCTCCATTGCTTTATTCTCACTGTATCAAAACTGTGGGTTGGTGTTCTCGGATGACATCAATCGCGTCGTTCTGTCAGCCCGAGATGAGTCAAACGTCAAATTATTTTTCTCTTCAAAAGGTCACGGGTTCTCGTTTCCCAAGAATAATACGTGACTCTGGCCTGTCAATTAATTCTTCTGAAATGAGAAAATTCCACGATTCGCCCCTTTGGCTCGACACACTTTTCTCTCACAGAGTGCGTTAAACGGGGCAGCAATTGGAAATCAACCACTGTGATGTTACAAAGGGCACTGACACCTCGCCCGGGTTAGTGACTGCACCCCTAAGCCACGCCTTGACTCCGCCCTCTGAGAACGCCTTGTTTTTGTCCCCTTTCGAGCACGTGGATGCCTGTGTTTTAGCAGGAAGCTGTAAACAGAGGGCTAAATATTTAGAGGGTTTTTGGGGGGTTTTTTTTGGACGGCTGAACCTGTGCGAATGCCACCGTTCCACCGGAGCTTGAAGCCAAGCATTTCACTTGAACTGCTTGTAGTGCGGAAAAAAAAAAAAAAAGAATTACATTGTGGCCGCAGCTCCATCACGGCCCACTTGTAGCTGCTCAGCCTGTCGGGAGTTTTATTAAACTTGGAGCAAACTGTACAACAACAAGAACGGCTTAGACAGTTGCAAGGATTTAATAGCCTGTTGAAGATCGTTTTATATTGCATTAAAAAAAAAGAAGTAGATTAATGGAGTTCACACGGTTCCCACCAGCGTTTGGACGTGAGGTCAACATCACCGGGTTAACAGACACTTGGAAGATTTCAGTGAGGAGGAAGAAACAGGGAGGAGCTCTGGAAGCGGTTTGGCTGAACAGCCTGGTAATGGTATGAAGTTTTCTGAGGTTTTTTTGGGAGGGTGAGTTGTTGGAGGCTGTCAGCTGCGTTTTAGGTTTTTTTTTTTTGGTAAATGTGCCTTTATTTACGAGTGGGGAGGGGTGAGGCTAAGGGGGTGACAATAAAGACTGGGTTCTGGGAAAGCCATTCATTTTTTTTTTTTTTTTTTTTACTAGACTTGGTAAAAGAGCGAGAGGCAGAGGAGAGAAAAAAAAGAGGCAAACCCGAAAGTATTTAACAAGAAAAAAAAAAAAGTGTTTCCATATTCAGCTGTGTCGCGCAACACAGCAATAATGAGAGTTCTCACGTGGGCTGGCGCTCGGGCCCGATGTGACACTAATGGTTCTTACTGGAAGTGCGCAGTCACACATGTTGCAGATGCACACATACTCGGTGCACACACACACACACACACACACACCAGCAGGAGCTGCAGTGTGTCTGAGGGCACGGCGGCGCTGACATCAAACCAAAACCCCATCAGGCGTCATTCATCTTCTTTCTTCCCTTCATTTTTTTCAATTGCTCTTATTTTTTTTTTTTATAGTAAAAACAGCTGATTATGGTTCTGACCCCTGAATTGACCCCCAATCATCCCTGAAAACTGACCCAAAGCTCTTTGGGGTTTTAAATTTTTTGTTAACGCTTGATTGAGGAAATAATTTCAAACACGTCCGGGGCAACAATTTGAAGGGACGTTGTGTCTGCCCTGGATGCAGACAGACACAGCTTTGAGCCAGGAAAGTCAAGCCAATGGACCGATTCTTCTTCCTCTTCTTCTGTTGCTGCTGTTGCTGCTGCTGCTGCTGGGCCGACCCGGCGGAGACCTCACATCTGCACTTTCTTTCACTGCCAAAGAAAGAAGAAGAAGAAGAAGAAGAAGAAGAAGAAGAAAGAAGAAGAAGAAGAAGAAGAAGAAGAAGAAGAAGAGAAGAAGAAGAAGAAGAAGAAGAAGAAGAAGAAGAAGAAGAAGAAGAAGAAGAAGAAGAAGAAGAAGAAGAAGAAGAAGAAGAAGAAGAAGAAGAAGAAGAAGAAGAAGAGAGGAGCGGCATTCAGGACCCGAGAGACTTCAAAGCAGCCAAAAGGTAGTTTTGCCTGAGAAAAAAAAATCATCTGGACCTCGGCCTCGGTTCAGAGCTGCTGCTTGCAAGGGTGGAAATCGTCTTTTAAATGTTAGATGTTACTGCTCCCCTCCAGAGGCTCCGGGTGTATTTCTGGAATCGAGGCTTTGGAGAAAAGGGCTCTTAAAGTCCGTTAAGGCCTGGCTGAACGTAAGAGTCATGCGAGACAGGCCAGACTTCCTGTCACAGGAGGGTCACCTGACCTGCAGGTGGACACATAGCTCATCTGATGCTGCTGATGATGGTGTTAAAACGTCGGAAGATCTCAAGATTTGTCAACGCAAAGCTGAAGCTGAAGTGTAAAATTAAAGGACCACAAAAAAAAGGCTCTGATGGTTAAAAGTGGAATCTGACACCCCGGGTCGACGACGACGGAGACGATGTTACCGCGACAGGTGAGCCGCCGCAGCTTCAGTGAAAAAACGACCGGGACCGAGCCGTGAGAAGAGCTGCGTGGGAGGTGGGAGGAGCGAGGGGGAGAAGGGTGAGGAGGGTGAGGGGCGTCTGTGTCGTCCAGCGCAGCCGGACACATGGACGGTGTAACTCTAGTCCAGCAGCGGCCACACAGGGCCGCTTGTTGGCTCTGGGAGTGCTGGAGAGCAGGGACAGATGGGACAGGGGCCTCGGTGGAGAATGGCCTCCACTGTTTCCACGCCACACAAAGCCCATTGATTTCGTTTCTCTTCTCTCTTTTTTTCCCCTTCCTTGATTCCCGCTTGCGTTGAGTGAGGAGGAGTCGAGGAAGATCCTGTTTCAACGTCCGCCGCATGGTCACGACACCTGGACCCGGGGTCGGGGTCCATCCGGGGCCCCAGTGGAGTCCAACCCAACACAACAGGCAACAAAACAGGCAACAAAACAGACGTCGCCTTCGTTCTTTCCCCTAAAAAGTGTCTCATCCGCTCGTGATGATTTTGACCTGTGCGTCTTCCGCTGCGGCCGGAAAAGTCAAACTCTCCCTTCCCACGAGGCCGGCGCACAGGCGGGCAGATTGTTGCTCCAGGAAACCGGGTCAGGGAGTCAGAGGGCTCCTCTTCTTCTTCTTCTCGCTGCTCGATGCAACCTCTCCTTTAATGTCAGCGCTCAAACGGACGCTAGACCTCCCTTCAGGCGGCGACCCGCTTGCTAACGCCGCTATTTTAGGGCGCCCTGATATTCAACCGAGAACTTTGTGTCGCTCTTCTTCGTCTACTTGGCTGCCAGTTGGTGACGACCATCAAAAGATTTTTATTTTCCACTATGGAAAAAAAGTTTTGGGAATCTCGCTCATCCATCTGGTCAACCTCCAGTTGAGGGCACTTTTTGGAGAACTCTCTTAACCCATCAGCTCCCTCTGTGCATAAAGAGGCTGCTTCAAAAGCTGACCTCAAAAAAGGACAGAAGAACAGAAGAAATCACACAATTAAACACAGTGGAGAAACACAATGAACCTTATTGGAATATAGGAAGGAGGAGGTAGGACAAGCTAGCAGGGACGACATCTGCTGCTGAAGATCCAAGCAGCCAAACTGGATCGTATCTTCAGATAAAAAAAAAAAAAAAAAAAAATATGAAATGACCATAGTGACGGCTTCCATCAGTGGACGACATGATCTTCATTTTAATTTCACACCAGACCGGCTTTGGCAGGAGACACGATAAAGCACCCCAGTGCACTAGGCTAGTGTCAGAGTGAGGACGTTCATTCTTCATTCTTCTTCAAGAACTTTGGCCGGCGCTCACTCTTCCCTCTCGACTTTCTAAACAAACTGCAGGGTGAAGGCGCAGTCCACAGCGCCGATGTCGAGACGGATTAAAACTTGAGGCAAACGTGATTGGCCCGGGCCAAAGGTTCGTCCAATCACCGCCTTCCGAGTTCCGCCTCCTGCTTTCCCAACAACTTGCTCCTCCCGGGGCTCTCCTCCAAAACAGACGCATGAAATTCATCTCCAGGATTTTCTGGGACATTCCACTTGCAAAGGCGTGCAAAGGTTAACTTCTTTCTTTCCTCTTGTTTTTGCGATGATTATTATCATTTGATTTTCTGGTCACAGCGGCGGTGATGTCACATGTGCTGGATGCTGCAAGCCGCCTCCCAGCGAGTCGGGCCGACGGGGGCACGCTTGGAGCGCTTCATGGGAACGACATGAGCGAGAGCAGCTGGCGGTTCACCACTAACAATGCTGCGGCTACTCTTATGGACAATTAATCGCTGCTTGTTCTTATCCCAAATCCCCCTCCCCCCGCCCTCTCCCCTCTCTCCCACCGAACCCCCGGCCCTCTCCTCCTCTGAGGCCAGTTCCGACCACAAGCCGTCCCATTTGAATTTTTGGTAAACATACCAGGAGACTTGAAAAGGGAGGCCGCCGTGGCATCCCGGCCTGCCGAGAGCCCAGCGCAAACAAATTTCTGCGTTTGGAGGGAAGAAAAAACGTATTAAAAAAAGAAAAAACCCACCAGCCTTTTTTTTTTTTAAGCGGTTTTTAAATCAAACCCCGTTGAGCTCCGGCTTCGAGGCTCGCCGACCACAGATTGCTTAACAATCAAAAGCACGATTTGCAGTTGTGCATCAGCGTTTCACAAGACAAGCGCGTTTCGCCTGCAGGAACAGGAAGTTAAGTCGGCCTGTTAAGTAATCGCTGGCTTTTTAAAAAAATAGGAGCTCGCAACGTCTCAATTTTTCATACTTCAACTTTTTTATTTTTTTTCAGGGTGTTCGTTTTAACACTGCCAGCGAGTCGGGTCGCCCGCGCCAGGCCGCAACACCAGGCCGTGCAAAACAACGCCGCTTCGCCTTCAAGCGGTGAAATGTAGCGTGGAGATAATTAGATGTTGGAGGAACGCTTCCATTTAACGCCACTTCCAGCAGTCGCGACGCAATTTGAGGGCGAAAAACACAAAACAAGTCACACTGATGTATTTTTTTTTTTTTGGGGGCAGGCGGGATGGAGCAGCAACATAAGTCACCCCCTCCCGTCTGTTTAGCCGTAACCGCAACTGGCGACGATGGAAGAACGAATATTACACACCGAAGCATAAATTAAGCGGAGAATACATCATGACAAGTCGGAGCTGGCTGTGTTATTCGTGCATGTGGTGTATTTTGCTTTATGCGTCGGATAAACAGCATCTTAAGACGCTGAGGACTCGGTTACGTCTGACTGGAACGGTTTCAGTGAAAGAATGTTTCTAGTGAGGAGGCAGCGATGCTCGCTTTACACGGGGTCATATTTTTTGGCAGAATTGGGAAATTGGAAGTATAAAATGTGTGTGTTTGCGTGTCCGTGTACTGGTGAAATACGGCTCCGTAAGGACGGCAGTGTGTTTTTAACTGCCGGAGTGAGGACATTTCATCCAAAGTGAAGACTTTTTTTTGGGGGTCGATTGCTCACATTTCTTTGCAACTTTATTGCTGCATTGTGCAGGGTGAAGGTCAGTTCAGAGGCGAGGTTTGAACTGCAGTTGAACAGAATGGAAAACACATGGGAGTCAATGTAAAGACTTCAGCTAGGCACTGAGGCAAACTTATTATTGGGGGGTGTGTGTGTGTGGATATTGGTTTTTTTTTTGGTTTGTTTGCATCCTGACTAATAACAAAGCCGGACGAATAGCTTTAGAAGAGGCCATCAATCCCCCTGAAACTGGCAGCTGACCATCAGAACCCTCGTTCCTCCGTCATGCACGCGACGCACCAATGAGACGGCGAAAAACGCCGGGCTCGTTCCCAGATCAACCAGACGCTGCTTCGTGGGCCCGTGGTCGGCGTGGGCTTTCTGAGATTACCGCACGGCGACTGTGAGAACGCGCGCGCTTGAGGCTCGCGGGGAAATCGCAGCGTGGCCCTGAGCGCTCGGTCGCCTCAGAGCCGTATCGTGGGGCTTCAGGGTTGCTGGAGCGATATCAAAAAGGTCGAAGTCGCGTTGGGAACGTTCTGAGGTCTAGATTTACAGCTCCAGTAAACACACACAGACGCTTTAAATTGTGCAAAAAAAAAAAAGAAGAAGAAGAAAAGAAGAAAAAAAGAGAGTTAATACAAAAGAATTCTGCAGGGGAGAAGGCAGAGGGGAAAGGCAGAACTCTGCCCTCTGTTGGCGAGCACGTAGAACTGCACATGTAAGGCCGCTGAATCCAATTTGTTGCATTTCTTTCATCTCCGGCTCGGTTAGATAACATTTGAACATGCAGTCATCCCACTCGGTGCTTATCAGTGACCTCAAGACTCATGCCCGTCCTCCTCCCCTGTGTGTGTGTGTGTGTGTGTGTGTGTGTGTGTGTGTGTGTGCAGCAGGCAGGAATCAAGCCGTCCAGCCGGGAGGAGTGACTAACGAAGCGGAGGCTCTATCAGAGCGCCGATACGGGGCCGATGAGCCAGAGGAGGGCGGCCCTGACCCTGAGGAGCACAAATCTGCAGAAATCAACTCTGCACGGAAAGACGAGATTCCTCCCTGGAGGCTGGAGCTCCAGTCAAAGACGGCCGAGGCCTGAAAGCCATAAAAACACACATTCCTCCCGACGGAGAAACAATCTGCCTTGTCTCATAAAACCTGAAATACACATCATCGGCTTCGAGCGTTACCGAGACGGAAAAAAAAAGAAAAGAGCCAAAGAAAAACGGGACTTTTGATAATTATAATTTCGTGCCGGCAGAGCGGAATTGCTGACGGCTGACGACAGGGCAACCAAACCACACCGACGGCTTTTTTAGCATCTGTGTAAAATGTCACCTTTAAGTGAGTCCCGCATCACCCGTTCTTCAGGTTGTCTTTAGCCACATTAGTCACCAAATGCAAAGATAATATCAGTGAAGACGCTACAAAGGGCTAAAAACCAAAGAGTTATTTTGTGTGGGTTTGGACTTGCTACATGCCAAACGAGAGATATATATATATATACACACACACACACAGACACATCAGGGAAGGGCTTTGGTGGCGTTCTGCTGCTCGTTAAAACCGAGAACACACCTGACTTTTCTTTTTTTTTTTCTTTTTTTATTCATCTTTTTTAGATGTCGGGCCTGACAGGAAACAGGTGGCTCCCGCCGAGCCTGCAGCACTCCAACTGCTACGTGACGAGGCGCCGCGAGCGCGTCTGAGCGTATTAAAACATAAAGGCATGCGACCCAGCCAGGCTCCTCGAGGCCGAGGTCCGCAGAGGAAGACGTCATTTCCACCAGAGTCAGCGGATCCGTTGCTGCTGCTGCTGCTGCTGCTGCTGCTGCTGCTGCTGTTGTAAACTTCTATTTTTTGTTGACCTGGCGCACTTCTGATATGCGGCAGATTCTGTCCGCTCCGGCCGCACTCCCGCCGGTGCGTTTACTGTCGCGCAATAAAAAAAAAAAAAAAAAAGGAAAAAGAAAGTGGGACTCTGCCTAATGCGTTACATATTATGGTCTGTCGGCAGCATTTTACACGCAGCTATTAGGGGAATGTAAAAAGATTGTGACACCCGTCCCGGTGTCCTGCTTTTCCTCAGGGAGGGAGACAAGCACATCTGATCCACTTTATCAATCGGCGACAGGCCCCTTTGAACTGCAGATGTGATTTCCAACACGTCTGTTGCACCACCCCCGACCCCTTCTGCCCCCCTCTCCCCTCCCCCCGCCTCTGGCTGGTCGTTTGTGAAAGCACTCCGGGGGGGAGAGTGCCCTACGCAGACCCGCCCCATAAAACCTCTTCTTATGTTAAAGTACACACACACACACACACACACACACACACACACAGACTCGCACCTCACGCCCCACATCCACAACACCTTGACTCATATCAGACTTCTATCTCGGCTGCGTCGAGGCCTTGTTTTTTTTTTTTTTTCCAAAAAGGGACAGCTCGTAAGATATAGATAGCCTTTGAGGTGACTGATGAGGCATCTACTGTTGCGTCTGCAGATTCATGACAGGCTTTAGTAGGAGTCTGGGCAAAAAGTAATTTGCTGATAAGAGTTCCATCAGAGCTCAAGACGGCGCGATGAACCTCAAGAAAAAGGCCCGTTACATAACATTTACACAACTCTGCTCCCATAAAACCAGACGGTGGATCAACTCTGTGCGCTTGCGAAGTAGATAAAGTCACTAAAACTGAACGGCTGATGTTTTTTGTTGTTGTTTGGCTTGCTAATAATAAGCTCTTATACAGGCAACCACTTGTGGATCTGTCTGCCTGCTGTGCTTCATCTGCGAGGGAGCAGCTTCCATCAGGCGGGAGACCAGCGTGTCTGTGTGGGGGTCATTTAAAAAAAAACAAAAAAAACCCCAACCATCTGCGGCAACGATCGCCATGAGATGCTACCATCATCCCACTCGCTGGTCCTTTAAATCTACTTCCACCGAGCGCGACACCAAAACATCTCCTGCCTCCATCAGGGGGGAGAAGAAAAAAGCTGCTCGGCTCGGCCCGGCCCGGCTCGGCCCGGCCCGGCTCGGCCCCCTGTGTGGCTCCTGTGTGCAGCCCAAGAAGAAGAAGAAGAAGAAGGAGGAGGGGAGGAGGAAGGGGAAAGGGAATGTTTTTGCTCACTCTCCTCTTCTGCCCCCTCCCCCCTTCCCTTCCCTTCCCTTCCTTCCCTCCCTCCTCCCGGGGGGAAGCTCGGTGTAGTAATAAACGTCCCCCATAAATCTCCCTCCTCATGCCATCGTCCTCATCCCCCTCCTCCAACTTTGAGCTCCAACCTTTTTCCCCTCCTCCTCCTCCTCTCTTCTTCTTCTTCTTCTTTTTTTTTTACGGACGGCTTCTTTCACGCCCACTCTGTTCACACACACACGCACACACACACCTCCACCAAGGCCTGCCTCTCTCTCTTTTTTTATTTCCCTCCGCTTCCCCGCTGCAACCCAACCCTGACATTGACTCTGCACATGGCCGATGGCTGCTCCGTCATGGATCGGAAGGGGACGGGGACGGGACGGGAGGGCAGGGAGGAAGACGGCGACGATGACGGAGGCCCACACAATAGATTTGTATAAGTTTCACTCTCTGCAGCGCCGCGCTGCCACTCGGGCCTGCGGTTGAATCTGGTGAGATCACACGTATCGGGTTCTATCGGCCCCAACTGCAGGAATGACACACACGCACACACAAAAAGTGTCGCTGCTGGTAAGTAAGGGAGAAAGAAGAGAGGAGGAGGGAAAAAAAAAGAGAGAGAGAGAGAGAGAAACGTGCACACATGAGAGGGAGGGAGGGAGCGAGGGAGGGAGGGGAAAGCACTGCTGTGGTGGGGAAAGAGTTAAAGAGCGCTCGGCCTGAATTTTCGCCCCGGAAAGTCCCACAAGTGACGTTTACAGTCCGGCAATTAAGAGTAAATTAATTACAGAGTAGTGGCTGGTGGTGCTGCTGGTGGTGGTGGAGGGGCCGAGGACGGCCAAGCGCCTCCCAGTAAACAACTCACTGCGCTGCACTTCCTGTGGGGAGAGGAGAGGAGATCTCCAGGAGTGCTGTCCGTCCGTCTGTCGGCCCAGTTTTCTCTCTCTCTCTCTCTCTCTCTCTCTCTCTCTCTCTCTCTCCCTCCCTCCTCCAGTCAGACTTTAATGCTGGCTGGGGGCCTGACGAGACATTAAAGGGAGAAAAGTTAGAAGACAGAACTTTGCTTACAAGTGGGAATGAAAGAGTCCGTGCGTGTTCCCTCTCTCTCTCTCTCTCTCTCTCTCTCTGTGGATTGTTAACAATCCAGGTTCCCGCCAACATACACAAATCTGATTTGTTTGTTTTGTTTTTTTAACTTGAGCCCAGGCTGCCAAGGGATATTCTTTTTTCTTTCTTTTTTTTTAAATAAAAATAAAAAATACCTATACAACAAAATAAAAAGGGGGGGGGGGCGACAGTGTGTGGCAGAGTAGTAATGTCAGACAAACTGACAAACCACTGCATGTTTGTCCCTACAGACAGAGGAGGAAGGAAGAAGAGAGGAGGGAGGGAGGAGGAAGAGGAGGAGGAGGAGGGAGAAGTTGAACAGCAAGTTGCCGCCCATCGCAGGCTCCTCCTGCAAAAGCATTATAAAGCAAATGTCGGCGCTGGTGCTGGGCAGAGGGGGAGTTCTGCTGGGTCCAAACAATACATACGCAACAGTGCAGGGAAGCCAACCGGCCGCAGAACTCAGCAGACCTGCGCAAACTTCCTAACAGGCGCCGCTTTTTTTTTTTTTTCTTTTTGGGGGGTTTATTGTCTTGGTTTTTTTCCCTCCCTCTCTCAACTCACCAAGAAACTTTATTATTCATTTTTTCCTCTCCCTCCCACAACAACACAACAAATACCGGTCGGTGCAAAGATGACCACCGCCGTGGTGTCGCCTTTCTTCGACTTTGAAGTAATGAACAAGGTAATTGAAAAAAACTTTTTTCTCCACGTCTCTACGTATTGTATGTGTGCGTGCGTGTGTGTGCTAGCCTGCTAGCGAGCGGGTGAGTTAGCCGCTGTGGAGGAATGATGGAGCTGCAACGCCCGCGGCCTTTTTTCGCGGCCGCCTCGCTGTTTTGATTTGTTGCCTTCTCGCCGAGAGAGTGTGTTTGCGAGTGTGTGTCAGGTGGTTGGGGGGTAGGAAAAGGCCAAAAACAAAAAAACCGGACGGAAGGACTACTTGTGTCACTCGTGTGTGCGAGGAAAGTGCGCCGAAGCCTCGCTGCGAGCTCGCGGCAGCGGAGCAACAGTTTGTTCCAGCCAGTGAACTTGGCTGTGCTGCCGTTGCGGAGCTCCAAGTCGCTTTAGCACCCTCGCTCCAAAAGTCAGCGCCGCTTTTGCGCCATTTTTCCTTCTTTTTTTTTTTTTTTTTTGTTGTTGCCCATTTTCCTTTTATTTTTTTTTTTCCTTTAACATTTCAACCCGCTGCGGCAGCGTCCTGTTTTTAATACTCGTCACGATGCAAGCCACATGCTCGCTAATCATTGACCAGATCCGCCTGGTCTGGCCGACTGACCAGAGCTCTGCTCTGCTCCGCTAACGGCTCGCCGGTGCGTTCACGTCCATTCGATTTCCGGACACTTTACGAAACACAAACGCATAGAGATTTCGAGCTCTTTCAAGTTAGGGTGGAAAAAGTCTCATATCTTTAAATAATTCCAAACGCCAGTTAGTCTTTTATCTCTTCTATAGGCAGTGGAGTGTGTGTGTGTGTGTGTGTGTGTGTGTGTGTGTGTGTGTGTGTGTGTGTGTGTGTGTGTGTGTGTGTGTGTGTGTGTGTGTGTGTGTGTGTGTGTGTGTGTGTGTGTGTGTGTGTGTGTGTGTGTGTGTATTATATATTGTGTTGGGCAATTCAGCTACTCTGATAACGATGATTACCCAGTGGTGCAGCCTCTCTGTGGCCCTACGGCCTCTCTTCATGTGCTGCCGCTGCTCCATTTACTAAACAACAGGCACACACACACATTCCTCTGCGGGGCATCGTGCCAGACCAGCTGCTGTTCTATAGGCCTGCATCCGTTAGCCTCCCCACAGCCAAAAAGGAAAAAAAAAAAGAACCCCGGGGCTGGTGGTCTGCACGGTGGAACCTCCAAGCGCCTCTTCCGAGATGCGCAGCAGTATTATGGGTGCACAGACTGTCGCTGTTTTTCACTAAATAGTTCTTTTCTCCTCCTTCCTTCCTCCCCCCCCCTTGCAGAACAACAAGCTGCTCAGCTACAACAGCAACCTGGCTGCTCCCCACGCCATGTCTGTCCCTTGCACTGGCACCAACGTGCCCCTCTCCAGCCCCGCCGGAGCCCTGCTGGACAGGAAGGCGGTGGGCTCTCCCTCGGTGGGGGGCGTGTACCAGCGGCGGCACTCGGTCAGCAGCACAAAGTTCAGCCAGAACCAGTTCCTGAACAGCCTGAAGGCGGCCGAGCACCACTCCTCGCTCATCTCGGGGGTCGGCGGCGGCAGCAGCAACAAGGAGAACCGCCTGAGGGACCGCTCCTTCTCCGAGACGGGCGAGAGGCTCCTCAGCAAGTGCCTGGGCCCCGCCAGCCCCACGGGCAGCGGAGGCAGCAGCGGCAGCGGCGGCAGCAACAGCCAGGTGAACTCCAGCCGCTACAAGACGGAGCTGTGCCGGCCCTTCGAGGAGAGCGGCTCGTGCAAGTACGGCGACAAGTGCCAGTTTGCGCACGGCATCCACGAACTGCGCAGCCTGAGCCGCCACCCCAAGTACAAGACGGAGCTGTGCCGCACCTTCCACACCATCGGATTCTGCCCGTACGGGCCCCGCTGCCACTTCATCCACAACGCCGAGGAGCGCCGCGGGCCTCCGCCGCAGCAGCAGCAGTCGTCGTCCTCGTCGCCGCTGCTCAGCTCCTCCAACAGGATGGAGCGGCCGCGGCTGCAGCACAGCTACAGCTTCGCCGGCTTCTCCAGCTCAGGCGGCCGCAGGGACAGCCCCACCTCGGTCACGCCGCCGCCCATCTTCTTCCCCGACGAGGCGGCCGAGTGGCCCAGCAGCAACCCCTTCACCTACTCCAGCCAGGAGCTGGCCAACCTGTTCGGGCCGGGCCAGCTGGGCAGCGTGGGCGGCCCCGGCGGCGGCCCAGAGGTCTCCAACGTGCCGGCGGCGCCGGCGCCCCCCTCCCCGACGGGCACGCCGTACTACTTCAGGCCCATGCTGGAGTCGCCGCACATGTTCGAGTCGCCGTCCAGCCCGCCCGACTCGCTGTCGGACCAGGACGGCTACCAGAGCAGCTCCGGCGGCAGCCTGAGCGGCTCCGAGTCGCCCACGCTGGACACCACCCGCCGCCTGCCCATCTTCAGCCGCCTCTCCATCTCCGACGACTAGAGCGGCGTGGAGTCGACGCCCCACCACCCACCACCCACCACCCACCATACCAACCCTCCCTCTCCCCCATCAACCAGTGACTCTGAATAGTTCGATGACACAAAGAGAACACGGCACTCCCCTCTACCTCTGACCCTGCCCCGCCCCCCAAGACCCCTGCAAGACACAGCGTTAGCTCCTCGTTAGCTCCTCGTTAGCATCGTACGGATGTCATCAATTAAGGGAACTCTCTCGCTCTCTCTCTCTTCATCATGTCATCCTTGCCAAGGAGAAGGAGAAGAAGCAAAAAAACAAAACAAAACTGCACAGCAAGTTTTACTAAAAAGTTCCAGCCGCCTTCCCCACCACTGCCCCCTCCTCCCCCCACGTGTCATAGTGCCAAAAAAAAGGAGAGGAAATCGAACAATGAAAATCACGAGAACAAGAATTGACTGTTTTTTCGCCAGGTGCCACTTGTTTTTTTTTTCTTTCTCTTTCTGTATTCGTTCTTGAATGTGTAGCAGCACAAGTGGCCTTGGAAAGGTTTAGTGCATTGCACTAGCCCCGCCCCCTCCCCCGCCTCACCACCCCCTCCTAAACCTGACACACCACTCCCCCCCCCGACCCCCTCTGAGCTAGCTAGAGGGCGCTCACTAACGCAGCCGTAGGTGTTCCACAGCTGTTTCTCCTTTTTTTTTTCCTCCCACTCCACCACCACCCTCTTTACAGACTGAGTTCAGGCAAAGAAAAGAGACGGAATGAACACGTAAATAAAAGAACCTGAAAAGATGAATAGTTTTTAGCAAATTTAAAAAAAGAAAATAAAAGACAAAGTGCCTGGGGCGGTTTTCCTGCATGCGTCAAGGGTGAACGGACTACTGTTTTTGGTTCTTTCTCACCCTCCCTCCCTCCCACCTCCTACCCCCCCTCCCTCCTCAAGCCTCTTCTTACGTAATGGTGGACTGGGAGAGTCTGCTGGGAGGACTTTGAACTGGAAGTTGGTTTCCGTTTCCCCTCCTCCCTCCCCAAAGTTTTCTCCTCCTGTTGCTGGTCACTGGCTTTTTGTTTTTGGGTTTTTTTTTCCACCCCCTCCCCCTTCTCTTTTTTTGTTGTTGTTTTTCTGGGGCGGGGGTCTTGATATCAAACTGATCATTACGCCGGCCCTGCCCGCCCCTCCGCCCACCCTCGGCCGTCTGGGGATTTCCAGCATTCCCATGGTGCAGTTCTGCGTCCTGCGACTTGACAAGATCGGATCTCCAAGCTATTTTACCATACAACCCCGCCCCCCACCCCGCTCCTCTGAGCGCTCTGTACTCATTACACCCCCACACCCCCTCCCCTTTTGCTTTCCTTATTGATAATTATTTTTTATTAATGTTATTATTACGGTTTATTGTTTGAAAAAAAAAAAAACTTTCCAGACAGAAGGTTTGCTTGTCACTGCTTATTTAACTTATCAGAACATATTTATTGGTGATCATATGCATTTTTTTGTTAATTTTTTTTTTGTTTTGTATTTATCTGGATAATGAACAATAGAATATATTTTCTTTTATGTTAAATTATGATCTTCCATATTAATCTAAAGATTGTGAAGACGTTTTTGTCAGTTTTTTTTTTCCTTTTTCCACAGTTAATATATTGTACTTTCAATGACTTTTGTTCTGCAACTACACTTTGTCAAAAATGAAACTTAATTTAAAGCAAAAAAAAGAAAAAAAATGCAAAAAACAAGTTTTGTTTTTTTTGCGTTTTTGATTATTTATTGTACTCCTCTCCTCTTGACTCACCTTCTCATTGGACTGCAATTCCAGCTAAAGTTAAAGACTCACTCGTGTTCATTCCTGACTTTTTTTTTTCTTTCTTTCTTTTTTTTCTACGTCCCGACGTCTGAAACTAGTCCGACGGTAACAGTAGACGACTGTTGATACGTTGCTTCAGCTCTTGGCTTGACGGTGGGTGAAAGCAAAGGTGCGTTTGCAGAAGCCTCACTGGTTTACGAGAGCCTCCCAGTTGGACTGGTTCTGTCCACATGCCAGTAACGCTCTGTTTAAACAAGCAACAGCTGTGACCAAATGGGTTGAGGAAAGTTATTTGTATTATTACTTGTATTTTTTTTTATTATATATATATATATTTGATTTGGATGCTTGATGCACTTGCTTGGCCCCGCCCCCTACCCCCTTCCTCTTTGCCCATTGGAAGTGCCTCGTCGATACATTCCAGGTAGCTAAGGCTTGTTCGCCTTTTATATTTGATAATGGAGGACGGTCGGTGATTTATTTTTTATGGAAAGTCACGAGCTCTGTGATGCCTTCACGTATTGTTTTTTTTTGTTGTTTTTTGAAGAGGTGGAGCAGATTTTGACACAAAGAAAGTAAAAAAAAAAAAATAAACAGTTGAATGTATTTTTCCAGCCATGTTTTTTCACTACAGTAATTTCTGTGAGTTTATATTAAAAAGAAAACTGTTTTTTTTCCTCCTCTTTTGTAAGTATTGATTGCAGTTAAGTCAATAAACCCCGTATTTTTGGAAAAGTGACACTGTGCAATGAGTTTGTGTTTGAGGGGCTTTGCTGCTCCGACAGCAACTGCGAAAGCTGCATGGTGGGATTTTTGTTTTACACTATAAACTTAAACCTTGTGCCTGTTCTACATTAGCTTTTTGAATAATCAGAGGTTCGCCTCACTTAAGCAAAGACTGTCCAGTTCATTCCAGAGTCCAGAATCACCACATTAAAATGATATTTGGTATAAAAGGTAACTTCTTCCGACACCTGTGGGTTCTCTGCAGATAGGAACTATTAAATTGCTCATTTTATAAGCCAAAAGTATGAGCTAAGCCTAAATTAGCACCAAAAGCTAACCCAAATTAGCACCAAATACTAATCCTTCATAAAACAAGCCTGATGGATACAGATGCACTCTGATCCGGGGGCCGATGGGAGTTTTCCACGAGGAGGAAGCTGATTGGTGGGCTGCGCTGAGAGCAGTCGGGGCCACTGACCCGCAGATGAGCAAACTCAGCAGAACTATCGACCATTCGCCGCTTGTCACCTTTCCAGGAACTATTTTTTGGCAACGAAAATAAATAAATCTAATTTTGCCGAGGTTATCAGCTGATCGGCGGTTCTGAAGTTCACTGATGGGCCGATCAATCGATGCGCGAGGTCTTTTCCGGTAGAACTGGCATAAACAAGCCGTCAGCCCCGCCAGCAGGCAGCAGGTCCGACACAACGAATGACAAATTATTCAAATTTTCTACAGGGATAGTTTTTATAAAATAAAACATTGAAATTGTATACATTTTCCACTCATTCGGCAATAACCTGTGGGGTTAGAAAGAAGCGAAATGGTTGCAGTCGAGGGCACAGCAGCCATGTAGTCAGATAAGTTTACACGTGACCCAACTCATCATGGCTGAGAGGCCGTAGTGGGAAACCAACACAGGTTGTGTAGCAGAAACACTGAGGTCCCTTCTAACGGCTGGCACCTAGATCAGAGCGTCCAGTGATACAGCGATGGGGGAATAAAGTGTCAAATGACCCCTTTAACACACACACACACACACACACACAATGACGGGCGGTCGTTTGATTTCAGAGGCAACCCGTCTCATCGTACATCTCGCTGTCCACGCCCCCCCTCCCTGCTGCCCCCCAATCGAGGATGCTTCCGCCCGCCCGCCTGCCCGTGTTTACGTTCTCTCGGGTTACAACAAGAAGAAAAAAAAAAAAACTGATCCGGACCAGGAACTCCCTTCCCTCCGCACACAATGGGGGACGCTGACCCGTGGCAGCTGACCCGCAGAGGCCTCCGTGCTGCTCCGCTGCAGAGGAACTCGGGCCTGATGGCTCCTTGTTTTGCTCCTTTTTTTTTTCTTTATCTCCGCCCACCTCCGACCCGACCCGCCCTGCCGGAAGACTGATGCAACCGATGCTACTGACTAATCAGTTGGCGGCAGGGACGATGGAAGCCAATCATGCCACAAAACCGCACGTGTTTTTCAAATGCTGGAGCTGCTTCGCAGCAATAGTAATAATTAGGGATGCACTGATACCATTGTCGAGTATCGGTACCGATACCAGGCCCGAGCATTCCTCCCATACTATCCGTATCGTATCCGGCGATGCACAAGCGATGCTGTCTTGTGCTTTTTTTGTGCTTGATTTAGGGATGCAGATTCCAGTAACGTGTACTTGTAAAGTACATGCCGATACCATGAGAACGATATCAGCTGTATATGCATGCACATGACAATTTTGTTACATTTGTGTTTGTCAATGGAATGTTGTAAAATAACAGAAAAATCTTCCATAATGTGCAATGGCCTTATCGAGCGCTCGGTATCGGTGAGTACTGAAATGCAAGTACTCGAACTCTACTCGTTCTGCAAAAGAGTGCTATCGGCTCGTCCCCAGCGAAGGCTGCTGAGCGTTAATGGCAAACACCTAACGGCAGCAGCAGCAGCAGCAGCAGCAGCAGCAGCAGCAGCAGCAGCAGCAGCAGCAGCAGCGACGAGTTGTTTGCCGTCGCCAAGACCGCAGGGCCCCTTTTTTAAAAAAGCCACCAAAACCTCCCGAACGTCGTTTTATGACACCTTTTTTTTTTCCGAGACACGTTTGAGCTTTTGTTTCGCTCCCCAGAGACCGCAGCTGAAGCTGTGAGCGCAGCACCGGCGTCAGCCTCCATCAAGACGTGCTGTTTTATTGCGCTCCACCTGATTTCATCCTAGCCAAAGATGATCAATCAGACTTGACGTTTTTTGCAAAGATTCAATACATGAAGCCGCGCAACGACAGCGTTGCGCGACTGTAAAGTCGAGGGCGAACGGAAGATTTTTTATTTTGTTTTGCGCGGAGGAGTTTCCACGACGCCGACAGGTGAGTGCAGCTCGTGCACGCCTTCCTGTCTCGCTGCTGCTGCTGCACGCTTTTCACAAGCACTCGCAGTGGAGGGACGTGAAAGACGGCCTGTTTCCTGTTTGTGTGGCGCCTTGTGTATAACAGGCACCTTGACACAGTACCAGGAAGTGGGTTTCTCAACCTTTAGCAGCATGTATTATGGTGTGTGTCTGTGCATGTGTGTGTGTGTGTGTGTGTGTGTGTGTGTGTGTGTGTGTGTGTGCGGTTTGTCTTTTGATATTTGAGAGAAACTTCCATTGCAGCAGGTTTTACTTTCCAAGATGGAAACCTCACAGTGACACACTTTGACTGTTGCGGTTCAGCAGGTGTGTGTTGTTGTGTGTCCTCCTTCGTCTTCCTCTTCTACTGCTTTTTCTTCTTCTCCTTCTTCTTCTCCTTCCGCCGGGCCCGATCTGCGCTCACCTTTAACCCGCACGGTGAGGCAAGAGAATGCGGCGGCGTGTGCACTTCGTAAACTTGTTATCAGGGGGGCAGGTTCACCTCTCTGTTTGAGAAGGAGGTGAGCAAACACGGCTGGATGTGCTAGCCGCGCTATTTTTCCTCAGCCTTATCTGCGCACACAGCTGAGCGCGGGGGGGGCGCGCGTCGCTTCCCAGCGTCACAGGTGATGCAGTCGAGGGAGGCGGGGGGGGCATCTAATCGCCTCACGAAAAACCGCGGGCCGAGGTCCGTGCTGAGTGATGAGGTCAGGTTAGCGGCGGATCACAGGCTGCTTTGTCTGAAGAGGACAGAGAGTCACTATGGGGAGCTCGCTCACACACACAGGCACAGCCAAACACGCAAACCTGCATTCGAAAATTTCTACTCTTTTTAAGCTATTCCAATCGCTTACTTATGCAATGCTGACCCCAAATTGGTCACGCTAGTAAAGTTAGCAGCTAGCTAACATGCCGCAACAGCCATCTTCCCGTGCCACCAGCAGTGTGTAAAACTGGAGTGGGCGCCTTGCTAGCTGCCAGAGGTTAGCGCGGCGGCGTGCGGCTCGTGCTCGAACTAGTTGACTGGTTGCCTTGATGATTTTCGTGATGACTGGCTGCTGACAACATGTGCGACGCTGCAACGCATCGCGCAGCTCTTCCGTTTGACTGACTGACCCTGACTGAGTGCATCTGCGTAAATCAGTCAGGGTGTGTGTGTGTGTGCGTGCGTGCGTGTGGTCACAATGACGAACCGGACTGCTGAGTCAAACGAAACGCGAAGCCGCCTCGATCAAAACCGTGTCAGTGAGGTTTCTTGTCTGCAACACCACCCCACACACACACACACACACACACACCTTCAATGCCACCCCCCGCCACCCCCCAAGTTTCCTCATGACAGCCCCCTACGGTGAGAATGCAGCTGCAGCTGCAGGTTGGAGCGACTTGCTAAAAATACCCCTCAGCGAGGGCGTCTTGTCACAAATCTTTGACCTTGTTTTTCGGAACAAACCTTCCCCTCGCGCACACACATATGCACACACACACACGCACGCACGCACCACGCACGCATGCACACGCCCCCTCTGGCGGAGGCCTGTCAAGTCAAAGTGCACCTTTATCTCGTCTCCGCGGCTCTCTGCACTCTCGGCCGGCTCATTCGCTTGTGTGCGTGAGCGAGTTTCAAGTTCTTGTTTCCCCCCAAATATTGAGACTCTCCGCTTAATTATGAAGTGGGGAGGGGGGGGCTAGGGAGGGACCGTTTGTTGAGTCGCAGGCCGAACAAGAGGCCCCTCCTCATCCCGCCGCTAATCCCTTCCTGGCTATTATCGCCACGCCGCGCCGTCGATGTTTCCATGTTTAGTCGCTCTGATCCTCTGAGTACAAAACAGCGTAAATCAATGACTCGCCTGCGACGCTGCGAGAATCGTCACACAGGCTTGTGAAGAGGTGCCGCCGCTGAGTAATCCCTGCCCGCCCCCCACCACCACCACCACCAACCACCAACACCAACACCACCCCTCCCAGTTTTACGGCGTGTGCGCGCAGCAAACCTGCGAGACGACGGCCCTTTATCTTTGTAGGTCCGCCGACGGCACACATATGTGTCACTGATTGCGCGTCGGCAGCAAAAGGACAACAACAGGTCGGTCGGTCAGGAGAGGAGAGCCCCCCCCGGATCCCCCCCCCGCTCTGCTCAGCCAGTCAGCGACCAATCCCTCCCTCCCCTCCCCGAAGGCCCCGGGGCCAAGTGTCAACCCCTTGACCTGTGAGAAAGAAAAGGAAGGGAAAACACAGATGCGGCGAGGGCGTCGAGGAGGCCTCGGCGGTGACGGCCGTCTGACAGGTTGTGGAAACACGCCCTTCCACTCCTCAGCTCGACAGAAAAACAAACACGCTGCCGCTGAACTCTTTCTCTCTCTCTCTGAGCGCCGCCGCTAATGGACAGGCGATGATTTTTACTCCCCCCCCCGCCCCCCCACCCCCACCCCTCTCTCCAACCAGACCCCTTGTGTGTGACTGGGCGTGTGAGGATTTGGGATGTCAGACTTCAGCCGATAGCCGAACTCGGTCCTGCTGCCTTGGGGCTTCAACTCGCGCTGAGCAAAAGCGCTTCATGTGGACCACGTTCATGCATCGTCGTGTCAGGATTGGAACTTAGCATTTTGCACAGAGGGTACTTTTGGTATTTTGCAATAAAAAAAAAAAAACAATTGCCTCAACTTGCACCAACAACAACAGCCGCATCGTTCTTTAAAACTGAGTGGGTTAAAATTTGTTAAAAAGGTCACAAACTACAGAAAATTCTCTTTTTGTTTTGCAAGAATATCACTTTGTCTGCTAGCCACACCGCACAGGAAGTCTTCAAATGCAACTCTGAAGGAAAATATGTCTTTTATTGTGAAATAACTGGATGATTTATTTACCAACCACCTTCAAACACACAAAAGGTGAAACAAAGCATCATTTAGAAGGAAGCCAGTATGTGTTTAGTTTTTTTTTGGCAGGAGGCTGGAAACACAGGGCTAAATGTGGCGATTTCTTGTTTGTTTATTCTGTAATAGCCATCACGCCGAGCCGCCTCACTCAAGTATGGGACTCATTTTGATTGGCCGCGTCGTGCAGAAATGCCTTCACGAGCAACATTCCACGAGACTCAGCTCACGTTTCAACTCAAACAACTTCCTTTACAACACAAACCAGACAAATATTCCCCTTTGTGAGGCAGTTTGACTTGGTCTTTAGGGGCGGATCAGGTGTTTGGGCCCTGAACGTCCAGGGCCAGAGCGCCACGTGAGTCACTGAGGCTGCAGGTCAAACCCGAGAGTTTGACCTCCGGCGTTCCTCTGATTTCAGCCATGACGGCTCGCTCTGAGTGAGGCAGGAGGGGAAAAAAAAACAAAACTCAGCCGCGACCGAGAAAAACACGACAAAGCAACAGAGTCGCAAAAAACAAAACACCTCCTGCGAGCTGCTCGACGCTAAAAAGCCGCACGTTTCCTGGCACGTGACCCCTAAGGTTGAGCAGCATCTGTTTCCTCGGTGGCGGCGGCGGCGGCGGAGGAGGAGAAGGAGGAGGAGGAGACAACCTCCGAGGAGAGCAGCGTCTCAGCGGTACGTGTATCTTTTTGTTTTTTTCAAATCAATAACGCAATTATTTGTGTGACCTCAGCTGCTGGAAACAAACAGTCGCTCCAGCGCCGGCACAGCTGCCGCCGACACACCGGCGAGATCCACCAAAGCGGCGGCCGCCGCGACTCGTCCTGGGAGGCAGACAGACGATGACATCAGCACCAGCGCTTTAACCACACCCCCCCAACACCACCACCACCCACCACAACCCCCTTCTCCTTACAGGAAGTGTTTGCTTTCGGGTTGCTGTACCGCTGTACCGGGGCCAAGTGCAGCGCAGATGGTCCTGACGCAACGTGGGTCACACGATACAGATAATTGTGGGGCGGGGAAGGAAACGTGATACAGTAAGAGAGGACAGCTCTTCAGAGAGGAAGCTGGGGCACGGGGGGGGGTTGGAGAGGGGTTTAATGCAACAGAGGTTGTATGGCTGTTCTTGCCCGAGTTGTAAACAAGGCCTCCAGGAGGGAGGAGGAGGAGGAGGAGGAGGAGGAGGAGGAGGAGGAACGGTTAAAAGTGAACTCGCTCTGCCTGCCTGCCTGCCTGCCTGTGTGCGTGTGTGCATGCATGTGCACGTTGTGTTGTGTATTTCACAATGATCTGCTGGCCGAGGCTGAGAGCGAGCGAGCAGAGAGAGAGAGAGAGAGAGAGAGAGAGAGAGAGAGAGAGAGAGAGAGAGAGAGAGGGAAGATAAGAGCTGACTGTGAGAAACCGCAGATCTCACACCCACTCACTCAGAAGGAGCACAGAGGAACACACAGGAACATGCACGTACACACACACACACACACACACACACAACTCACATACAAAAACAAAACCGAGGCAAACGTGCACACATGCCGCGGCTCGTCGCGCACATCTGAGCGCCGCGCCGCTCGAGGACAGGCGCGTTGGGAACGGCCGACGGCCGCCGGCTCGGCTTCCCTCTGGGATCTTCCTCCGTTGATGGAGGGGTTTTTCTTTGTTGTTTCTTCACCTCACTGGGAAAAACACAAAATCGTCGCGAGACGACGGTTCTCGGAATGCTGCTCCCGTCTCTTAAGGCGAGACCAGGGTGCGAGGATGAAGCCCGGGCCTGAAAAGCTGTGCGGCGGAGCCTCACCTGGCCGACCTGCTGCGACATGCGCTCGCACAGGTAGGCAGGAAAAACGGATTAGCGGCGAGCGCTAACACAAAGGCCTTTCCTGGCAATGCGGGTGTCAGGGTTTTGCTAAAGCAACAACCGTGAACTCGGTCTGCCCGAACTCAGTGTGCCGTTTTCAGTTTGAGAATTAGTAGGGTGAGTCAGTGACTTTCACTGGGGGTCCAGAGTTTCAGGAGCAAAAAGCAAGACTTATGACTTGTGACTTTTTAGGCTTAAGACAACTAGAACAAGTCAGTACTCAATATAGGTCTCTAAGTGGTTTGCCTAGGGTCGGTCATGTGTTCACACTCATCACATCATATCAGCAAACAACAAAAAAAGACCAAAAAAAGAAAAGGACCAGGCTCGATGCTGATGACCGAGCGAACTATATTTTGCTTCGCAGGAAGAGAAAGCAACACAGAAAAAGATAGCAAGAGGGACGAACACTGTGCACTTACTTCATCCCTCAAGATCATAAATGAAACGGTCCTGGTGTGGCCAGCGGATCCCTGTTTGATCGATGGAATACCATCAGTCCAGAAGCTGCAGAGGACCTGCAGGGAGTCGGTTTGTTTTGGTGTCCCTGAAAGACAGAATGATAACAACTAGTGGTGAAAATATATTACTTACAGGCCATTTTTAAAGATTATTTTAGAAGTGCTGTCCCTGCACAAGGTTCAGCAATTGATTGATACATAAATAGTAAAACACAGTATTTGTTGTGAAAGTCTTCAAGGCCGTTTCCCTCAATGCTGATTTGTTGCAGCCAGTTTAAAGACAATGTTAACAGCTGCTCGCTGATGAACCTACAAATAATAATGTCATTCTCAGTATTTTGACACTAACCCTACCCTCATCATAAGTGAAGGGAGAGTTGACATCAAAGACAATGTACTGGCTGCCTAAATATTATTAAGACATTGACTTCTCACACAAACTTGGCTCATATTATCCTAATTATCCAACTGTATGCAACATGTGACAATGTGCTAGCTTGAAAAGATTCTTTTTTTCATTGGTGTAGCGGACTCTTATTTTGTTTTCCAACACGGTGGTTTCCTATTAGCTGGCTAGCTTACACTGGCTAAAGTTCGTAAAATATTGTGTTTGTCTCATAAGTGAACTGTTTCTAAACCGGTTTAGCGTGTGGCGGCAGCAGTTTTATGAGGGGTTTCCTTTTTCGGAGCACAAGTTTAAACAACTCGGGGCCAACAGGAGGTGTGCCGTGTTGTTGACTGTTGTTCAAACTCGTTCAAGCACGTTTAAATCTTCTCTAGCACCGGAGGAACAAAAAAAAAAACCCTCCACCTGAATAATCTGCAACTGATTTGTAACTTTACGAGAAAAACTTGACTTTCGCTCCCCCCCAAGGCTCTGACTCTGATTGCCTGGATCAACATCCTTCCAGACGCTCCTAAATAACAGCTCCAAGGCTTCGCTCTCAGGCGGCGACTAACTCATCTGGGCTTTTTTGCAGCGCGCGACTCGGCCGTCTTTGTTATGGGAGAGGGCGAAATAGCAAGCGAGGAGGGGAGCGCGGCGTGCGAGGGGCCCAGAGGAAGGCCGAAACACAATGCGAGTCAAAAGAGATCTCCATAAATCACAGCCACTAACCGATTCCCCACCTGTGTCCGCCGTCTTCCCAGAAACACCGAGTCACACACAAACAGCTGCCCGGCGCTGGAAAATCGTCCCCGGCCGGGAAAACCAGAAATAAGATCACACAATCAAGGGTTTTGGTTACCAAAGGCCAGCAATGTGTAGAACAAACTACCCCTTTGAGGTGCAAATTGTTGTTTTGGCGCAGGACTCTGCTGCGTCGCCGCGCAGCGGCGTGCGCACACGCAGCTGTGCAAATGCACGCTCTTTTTGCACACACGCGCGCACACGTACGCACAACCATTAATTTGATTAGAAGTCTCTCAACTATTTCCAGTTTTAAAGTCTTGAAGGGACGATGCGGTCGCAGCCAAACCGAAGAGCCTGACATGAATTAGCACCCCCGCCCCCTCACCTCCTACTCCCCTCACCCCTGTACGCCCACACCTCCCGCCTGAGTCACCAGGCATTTGCCGTCGAAAAGGTACAGAGTGTTTCTCGCCCAGCGCGTTTGCGCTTTACGTACGTACGGGTCCGCCACGTATGTAAACATGTGAGCGTGCAATGGGGAAAAAAAAAAAAAACTTTTAAAAAGAAACAGTCAATGTGCACAAGCGTGTGCGTGCGCGGGGGTGGGGGTTGGGGGTTGTTTACTCGGGCAGCCTCCTCGCTGAGAGTCTGCTGGCCCGGTCCCACTTCCTGCCCCTGCGCCTGGAGCAGCGGCCCGTCTCGTCGGCCACCTCGGCCTGACAGCGAGACCACATGCTCCAAGACTTATTGGCCTACTTAAGAAGACCTCTGGGGGGACTCGGGGCGGGCGAGGGGCTTGGGGGAGGAGGAGTGAACGCCTGCTCTGGGTGGGTCCCGGGCCGGGTTTTGAAGAGAGATTGGGGGTCCAGGAGGGGTGGGATGTCTGATCCCCCCCCCCTTCTCTCTCTCTCTCTCCCTCTCTCTCTCTCTTTTTTTTTTTAATAAAGAACACTACCTCCTCCCTCCGTTTTCTCTCTCTCTCCCCTCCCTCTGCTTTTCCCTCTGAGTGCTTACAGCTGCGGGGACGGCTGATGAAGGGGAGGGGGGGGAGGTGGGCGGGCTCGGTGGAACAGGCCGGCCATAGAGAGCGAGCGGCCCTTCATGAAGTCACATCTGGACGTTTCCCAGGGAACTGGAAAGGAACCCGGGCGGGTGAGGGGTTGGGCGGGGGGAGGGGTCGGGCGGCGGCGGGGGGGAGGAGGTTGCGCTTAATGAAAGTCTTAAGTTATGTAATTGAGCTCTTCCTTGAAACATCGGCTCCGTCGGCGGTGCCGTCATATGGTCCTACGGTCGCTCGTGTACATCATGGGGCCGACGCAGACTCCCCCCTTCCACCTCCCCCAACCCCCACAGACTTATTCGGCTGGTCGTGGCGAGGGAGCGACTGCGGAATAACAAACAGGGTTCGGCCGTTTGACTGCGGCCAGCAGGAAAAACACCGGAGATTTATGAACAATAAAGACGCAGCGTGATTAAATGCGGTTGTATTATTCTTTTTTTTTTCTTTTTTTTTTTTTTTGAACCGGGTTCAAAGTGTAAAAGAGTCGTCACGTGATTCCGAGCCTTTGTGCTTTATGGCAAACACATGTCGGCTGGTGTGTTGTTATGTTTCGCAGCAGCAGCAGCAGCAGCAGCAGCAGCAGCAGCAGCAGCAGCAGCAGCAGCAGCAGCAGCAGCAGCAGCAGGCGATCGGTCAGGGCGCTGAGGAGGCCGTAAAACAAGTCGCCCGCTCGCTTGTGGGAGGGAGGTTCAGGAAAAGGGACCTTACAGCCCGATGGTGATTAACGGCCAGGAAGGCGGCGTGACGGTCGGCAAAGGGTGCGGACAAGCATGCCGTCGCATTTCAGAGGAAGCGACAGGTGGAGGGGATTCGCCACAGCAGGCGCCCCATTGGTCGGAAACGCCCCCTCGACCCCCCTCTCTGTGAAACACGACGGCCGCGAGCTTCAACCATTTGTGATAAAGATCTGTGATAAGAAGATCTGTTTTCTTCCAAACAGGCCTCCAATGATGATTTGGAAATAACTCTGATGAGCAGAAGCCATTTTCTTTTGCCGTCCTCCGTAAGTTGGGTCCAAACAGAGATTCTGGATGTTGTTGGAGATGCGTCTCAATGCTGAGATGCAGATATTTGCTTTTTTCCTCCAACCAGCAGTTGCTGACCTGCGATAATTTGAAAAAAAAAAACTCGGATTAGCAGAAGCTCTTTTTTTTCCCAGTAGTTGTACCCAAACCAAGAATCTGGATGTTGTTGGAGGAAAAAAGCCAAAAATCTGCTTTTGAGAAGCAGATTTTCGCTTTTTTTTCCGCAGACAGGGCAAATATTTGCCTTTTTCCTCCAACCATCAGTTACTGCCCCATGATAATTGGGAAGTAACTCTGATGAGCTGAAACCATTTTTCTGCAACCAAAGTGCGTTGGCGTCGTTGAAGGAAAAAAAAAGAAAGAAAAATACCTGCGTCTCAAAGGGTCCCAACGTTGAGATTTCATCCATCCCCAATCAACATGGGTGAAATCTCAATGCTGAGACCCGTCCACACTACAGTGGTTGGCACTGTTGCCTCACAGCGAGAGGTCTGTGATTCTCCCCGTGTCCCTGCTTCTCTCCAGCTTCTCTGCAGGTTCTCCCTGGTTCTCCTCCCACAGTCCCAAAAAGACGCAAACGTCAGGCCGAGCTGAAACTCCAAACAATTCAACGCGTGCATCAGTGCGGATGCTTGTCTGTCTCTGTAACCTTGGCCTTGCCTTGAACCGGTGACTTTCTTCGAGATGGGCTCCAGCAGCTTCTCGACCACAGTGGCGATGAAGGATGGACGTACAGCTGGGCGCAGCAGCTTGACCGAGACCTCCCTCATCGGCCCCACTGATTTACGCTCCACGGCCCGAAGAAGCAGAAGCTGCTCCTGAAATGAACACCTTGGCCAAACCTGCCGCAGTATAAAGTGTCAGCGTTTTGGCGCGGTGCCAAGCCCGCGGTCGCCGCCACCTCCGGCACCGTCACTGTCCACCAACCCGGGCTTTTTCAGCCCAGATCAGCACCGGTGATGGACGGCGGCGGGCGGGGGGGATACATTACCTGCCAATTAGACGGAGGGCGGAGGCGACGGAGAGGGAAATGCCGACCATATGGGAGGCTGTACGCGAGGGGCCACCTGACCCCAAGGGGCTCACAACTCTCACATCAACACTCCTTGCCAGACCGGGGGCCCCGTTTGAAGTCCTTACATAATGCTGTGAATGTCGGCCTCCTCCTCCTCCTCCTCTTCTTCTTCTTCTTCTTCTTCTTCTTCTTCTTCGACTCTCTGCGAGTCTTTCCGCTTCTCCATCTTCTTCTCCTGAACTCTGTGAATCTTTCCTCCCCCTCCCCTCCAACGCCCTCTGCACACCACTCCAAGACCACAACCACAAAAAACACAGCCGGGCCAAGACAAACACCAGCCAGAATCGAATCAATTCTCGCACGGCCCCTGAGCGCATCGGCTCGCAGTGGTGGAGGTTGCAGAGGGCGGTGGTGCCTCGCAGCGGCGCACATTTGTCACGTTACTAAGAAGTCGGTCAGGAGCACCGAGCGTTCGTTTCTACTTAAGTCGGACGGTGAATCACCGAACTGGCCCCGATTAAAAACATCCCCAACATCCCCTGAACGCCTACCTGACTGGAAAGAACATCATTTACGAGACCACTTTAACAGTCCAACAGAGTTTGGGTTCCCGTTTCCAATGAAATACATTTTGAAGTAGTGCATGTGTAACACAATTATTTATTGGGAAATTGTAGTGAAGAATCTGTAGCAGGCATGTCTCTGCATTCAACCACACCAGACTGATCTAGCTGTCACTTTACAATTGGACTGAACGACAGTTCAATCAATCATCAATCAAGAAGATCAATATTCAGGCCTAGTGGAGAAACAAGGTGGCCACCTTCTGATGAGTGGAGCCACTAGTAATGTAAACACACTGTTTACTCTCAGCGGAGCTAACCGTACATGAAAACATACACAATGCACTTCCCTTTTCCGTCCTTTTCTGAAAACGGATCTCTGCAAATGTTACACAATGGCCCTCGAAGGCATGTCCTGTTTGCTCGCCTTCTGATCCAACTGAAAATTTAATTTCCCCAAAACGTTTGAGCGCTTTTTCTTTAATCTGCATCCACACTGACTCATTCTGGCTAAACTTTCGAAGCGGCTCTTGTCCAGTAGCAGCAGCGGCGGCGGCGGCAGCAGCGGCGGCTCCTCTGTGATGGAAATTCTGACTCACCAGCCGTGGGCCCGTTAACTCCACTGTACCTCCTCGCAGCTGGCTGCCAGTGTTGCTGGGGGAAGGCGGGAGGGGAGGAGGGCAGCGGCGTGGGAGTGGTGGGAGTCTAAAACACCTTCATTGTTTCAACACATTAAACATAATAGGGGTTGAAACAACAACGCGGGGAAAACGGCGTCCGGAGGGATAACTCTGCTGAGATACCTCACACAAACAAGGCCGAGAAGCATTAAAAAAGAAACAAATAAATAAATAAATAAATAAAAAAAAAAACCTGCCTCATTCCAACAGCTCCTGATCCGCAAATAAAACGAGAGGAGTGGGACCGACAAAGTATGGTTAGCATAGCCGGACCCCTGGGAGAGCACGGCAAGCCTCTTATTAGACAGCTCCTCTGTGAGAAACCTCAGGTCTGATCTCATAAACCTCCCAACATCCGCTTTGTTAGCCGTCTTTTGTTTTGTTTGTTGTAGCCCAGAAGGGCTGAAAACTCAGAGACCCACCCATGACCACCGCCGCCGCCGCTGCAGAGCTAAATTTACGATGGAAAAAGCGGGCGGTGAAAAGGTGCTGAGCTGTTGTTAAGAGCGACAGCAGGGCCTTTTTTTTTTTTTTCACGCCGCTGAAAGCCAAAAATCTCTCGTCGGTCCGACCTGCCCGAGTCTTGTCCCGAGTCGTCTGAACGGGGCCCCGGCCTGTGAAGTCACGCTCACCCAAAACAGGAACAGCTCAACACATCACAGTCCCCTAACCCTCCCAAATTGTGTGTGTGTGTGTGTGTTTTAAATTCTGCGGTTTCGTATTAACGGTGAGCCGCAGAACTCGGAGTGATGGAGGTTGGGGGGGGGGGGGGTCGCTGTTCATTTCAACAGCCGTGAAACCAGAGCCGAGCACTAATCACCGAGGCACCGCCGCAGGGATTGGTGAAGTGATCCTTTCTTTTTTTTTTTTGCGAAACAGGAAGCGGCAGTGACAAAGGAAGTCGGAGAATTAAAAAAAAAAGAAAAAAAACGAAGAGGCTGTGGTGGAACAGGCGTCTCAGAGAAGCGTTTAACCGTTTAATTGCTCCGAGTGAGTGCGACTTGTCGAGACGTTCTGCGGAGTTGACTCGGCCTCGGGCCGTCACTCATGTCGCCGCCCAGGGACTTTGGAGGAAAATCAGTGTGCGTCAGCCGCACCCCTCCCCCGGTGCAAGATTGATGTCTTTCTAGTGTCTGACGGCCCCACGGAACCTCCATGACACGGAGCACAGTTGAATTGAATAGAACTGCATGGACACAAATTCCATGCATTACACCTGAATGCGCTTCTCCCCTGTTGTGTGCAATTTTTATCCAACGCCAGTCGTCCTCCTTCTCCTCCTTCTCCTCCTTCTCCTCCTTCGTCTTCTCGGTCATCGTCTTCTACAATCTGATGGCAAATTGCAGGTGGCAGCGGCAGCGCAGACAGCGCCTTATCGCACATAATCCCAATGCACAGGCGTTTATTCTCCCCACGGCATCCGGCAATGTGTCATTAAAACGTCTTAATAACCACGTCTAACGCAGCAAACACGTCGTTAAGTCGCTGCCGGAATGCTGCAGACCAGTACGCCATGCTAACCCCCGCCACCACCCCTCCCCCATCCTCCGAGCCCAACGCTAATAATAACAATGACGAACTGAAAGTCAGAATGGGGAACATGGTTGTGAGGCCATATTCTTGTCTTTTTCATTTTTTTTTTTTTTTATTAAAGAGGCCAGACCCTCGGCTCTCCGGCCCGGCATTCGGTTGCAGCACCTGTGTGTCCAGCGCTGCCGAGACCCCTGGGTGTCCAGGCCAACTTCCACGTCCGCCCTGATTATAGCAGCGGAACAATGTGGGCCATTGTGGCACAGCGAGCGCCGAGTCTCCGCAGCCCCCGCTCTCATTCGGCACACACACACACACACACACGCACACATACTGAAACACACAAATGGTGGTGTAATAGACCGCAGAGTGGAGAGAACCACATAAAGGTAAAAATGTACGGCCTTTTTCCTGGAGCGAGCATTAAATATGGTGGATTGGGTCTCTGGTGCTCCGGCAGCCTGCCAGGACTTGAAACAGGCAGTTGAATTTATCATGTTTAGACACACATATTCCGTCACACACGCGCACGCGCACACACACCCTGCAGCAGACCTCAGGCCACAGGGGAAGAACAATCTGACATGCCACACAGCGAGGCTCCCTGCAATTAGACAGTCACTTTATCACACTACAAACTTCTCTCTTTCCATCCTTCTGCATGACTGTGTGTGTGTGTGTGTGTGTGTGTACAGGTTTTCTCTCTCTCTCTCACACACACACACACACACACACACATGCACAAATACACACCCAAACAAACACACAAAGGTGTAATCACTCACAAACACACTGACTGCCAAACGCAAAACTGCTATTATCTGTCATTAGAGCCGCGCGCACGCGCGCACGCACACACACACTTTGCAGGCCCACATTCTCCGTGCGCAAACACGCTCGGCGCTTGGTTGCCTTTGAGCTCCGGCGAGGTGCACTTACACACACAGAACTCTTGCACAGCGGGTCATAAATGGCTATAAATAGAGACGTGTTGTGTTGGGTCTGTCCCTCCCGGGGCAGTTTGGGGGTCCGGGGAGGGGGGGGGGGGGTCCCCGCCGTAACCCCTAAGACCCCTGACCTTTGACCCCTGTCCCCTGAGGGGTTCGGCGGACGTGCTGGGAGTCAAAGATGTCCAGAGGCCTGGTGCTGATGGTTGGGGCGGCGTCGGCTCTTGCACCGCCATCTATTTCCTGGAAAAAACACATCCGGGGGTTCCCTTTTTTAGAGAGTAGACGCTAGGACGCGGCGTCTTGCACGCGTGTATACAAACACGGTGGCCCTCGCGCTGACGGTGTGAGGAACCCTCATCAGCAAGTCACCCGAGGGCCATTTAAATGTAGAAGGGCCTTCTCTACTCGTCAAATTTCAGGGCATATGGGCCTTATTTTCATGCTTTAAGTAGAAGCATGACGCTAGGCGTGTCCCAAATATCCTATACTTCTCGACGAGGCACCTAAAATTTTCAGTACATGAGTGAGAAGCGTGCCAAAGTGTTGTATGTGCAGACTCAAAACAGAGCAATAATATATAGTGTGGAATGGTGGAGGCTGTGTACGCTCAAAAACATTGAACATCATGTGTTTAAATACACACAGAAATGTGTTTCTATGTGTCGTGCAACCTGCATTGTTACAGAAAAACTCATTGTGAGCCACGATCTACAGCTACAGTTGTAGGCGTTGGTATGGTTGGCCCACAGCCATATATAACAGCGCGGTCTGAGATGCTTTCGCGGGTTAGCAAAGGCGACTATCCGCTTGCTAACATGCACCAAGTTGCAGCGACACGCTTGAAAGTTGCAGAAGAGGCGAGGGTTTCGGAAAGCGTTGCGGCGAGTGCAAAAACCCTACCGCACGATCTGGGACATCAATGGCCACGTCAAAATTAACTTAAGGTTAAGGTTCAGTTGCAGATGACGCTAGCTTGTCTTTCCATAGATCCAGAGGCAGATTCGGCATCCGACGCTACTTAACATTTCCTTCTAAGAGTTAAAAAATAACACCCACACTCTGTTCGATCAATCAGTCTTGATCAGTCTTGAGAGAGAAAAATGCGAGGGAAGTCCCGCCAGGCTGCAAGTTTGACAACAAAATGCTTATGAAACTTCCGTCATCTCATTTCAGCGTGACCGACGCTGTCATTGTGGGAAGTACCTTTCACCTGGAGCTAACAATTCCTGCAAAACATTTCTGATCCGTGCCTATTAGACGGAGGAGCGAGTCACCTGACCAGGATGCCCAAATCTCAGGTCCGTATGTATATTCACCTGATGGGCGTTGATGTTTATAAGGAAAGGGAAAGTGGCGAGGGGCATGCAGAGGTCGCCGAGCTCGGCTAAACACACACTGCGAGAGAAAGTGCCCTGGGATTGAACTAGGTGGGTGTTTGGAGAAAACTGTATCCATATTTGTTGTCTTTACTCTGAGCTAATCAGGACCTACAATGTAGCTTCCCGCTAAACACTCGTGGAGGACTTTTCATTTTCTGCCCAGCTTTCACAATGGCAGGAATCTAACACATCCTTCAAAAACACCCTTATTGTAACCATCTTCAGATCTTTAGTTTTCAGCCTGGATCTCCAGAAAACAGCATATTTAGCCTTCTGTTTACATCCTCCAGCAAAAATGTTTTGTTTTAGTTTCCGGCTAAGTGCTATGTTGATGCTAAGTTGGATCTTCCAGGTGTTTGGAAGGGGACAAAGACAAGGTGGTCTGGTCTGTGGGATTGGAAACACTGGTAATGAGTATTGTCACTAGCCTGGACGAGGTATCTGTGTCCTCTGTGACATCACAAAGGGTTGTCATTTAGTGGCAATCGTTGCCTGAAAAGGGGAGCAAGTGAAGAAAGTACAGAATGTGCTTTTCTCATTTCTGGGGAGTTTATCGACAGGTTGAAGACACAAACTACCGTGACAATACATTATGAAGTCAATTTTGCATAATGAGGAAACTTTAAAGAATATATCTTTTTTCACTATACCAAGGATTTTTAAAGGCAAACACCATTTCATTTGCTCATAAACACGGGGTCAGAGGTCAACGGGAGAATGACAGCCGCCCAGGGGGACATGACTCGCCGCAGCTTTCGGCTGCACGCAAGGGACCTCCTGCCCCCACACCGGGGTCGCAACCAGCCAAAGAGTTACTGCGCAGAAGTTGAACTCGAGGCTTACGACAGCAACGAGCTGGCGTCAGGTGGAGGTGTGAAGCAGGTGCGGCAGGGCAGGGCAGGGCCGAACCTGCTCTGAATAAATACAGCATTGTTAACCGACACTGTATCAGGCAGTAGTCGGGGTAATTGGACGCTGGAAGATCCTTTATGATTAGCCGCGGCTAATGTTAAACATTTGCCCAACAGTCGCTTATGCAAATCTTTTTCTGTTGCTGCTGTAAAAACACGATACCTGCTCTTCCACCAAAGCGATGTGAAGAATCCTAATTGTCAGAACTTTCAAAATGTGTTGAGCTTGTGACGTGTGCTTTGCCTTAAGGAGCAATTGAACGTCGTGCCTGATAAAGCGTCCAGTGAGTGTATATTTGGAGAGCTATCAATCAGTCATTGTTTTTTTTTTTTTTTAAAAGGACAGAAAATTAGCTACCCAAGGGGAAGAAAATGGATCTACTGGTGGTTATTGCCTGTAAAAGGGCAGTTTTTTCTCTCTCGGTGGGGAAGGTTTGGTCCCTGGGAATGGCAAAATGAGATGTTTTGAGGTGGTTCAGACCTGTTCCGCATGGTCGACACCACGATTTAACCTCTGTGGCGATGTTTTGTTGTTTTATTCCCCACGTTAGCCCCTTGTATATGCCCTGCTCAAAGCAACCGGGGTCACCTGCGGTAGTTTATATCCTGTGGAAATGCAGAGTAAAACTGCATCAGCGTCTTTGTTTTTTTTTCTTTCTTTCTTTTCTCGCGGTGGCGTCAGTTTCATCCGCCAAACAAAGACTTTCCCCAGCTCTCCGGGCATTTACGCTCCAACAAACAGATCATAATGACTGACTTCCATCTGCGCGAGGGGGCTGAGAATTCTAATCCTAATTGTGTGGTGCGTCTAAATTTCTTGTCACAACCCAACTGTACGACATTACTTCCAGAGCTGAACCGCGTTTGCCTTTGAAAGCCGGCAAGAGCATTGGAACATTCAAGGGCCCATATGAAAACAATTTCTCATCACCGCGTCCGGGTAAATATAGCTCTGAGATTGTTCATCCTCCAGCAGCGGGCTGCAGATGTTTTTGCTCGTCTGTTTCCCCGCCGCCGAAGCCCCCGCCTCTCAAAACAAACCACCGCGAGCGCAGCGCGAGCGCGGCGGCGGAGGGAGACGCGAGTCCGAAGACGACGCCAGAAAAGATAAACAGATTCGCTTCGGCTCTGACGTTGGCGCTCGTGGATGCAGGACGTGTAAATATGCAGACCTCGGGAGGGACGGAGGGAGAGGTAGACAGACAGAAGATCGCTCTGTGTGCAGGACTCGCAGTTGCGCACTGAGTCAGTCCTGCACGAGGGCTGCTTTTTGAGACCACGTCCCCTCCTCTGAAATAGTAGAACAGGAAGCGAAGCTGCCCTGCGGGGTGTTCCCTTTGACGACACCTCACCTGAGTGTCTCCTTTCTCTCTGTGTGCTCCATCTAAAAAGGACACCAGAGCTGCTTGGCCCCGCCCGCGGTGCAGCTACACCGTGAGACGTCGAGGTGCTTCGCCTTCAGACAGGCTGCTACAGGCCTCAGAGTGCTGGAGGAACACACTTCTGCCAGTACGCGTTTGGAGGGCGTGGAGAAAAAAAAGAAAGGTTTGTTGCACCAAAAAATAAGGGGCCTGAAAGTCAGTCGCATGCTGATTGGAGGGTATCACACTTCTGAAGTACACCAGGCACGACGACCCACGATAGACAGGAATGACCGTCCAATCGAAGGAAGAAATTGCAGAATCACTGTTTTATATATATCTATACATCTACACACACACACACACACACACACACACACACACATATATATATATATACACACACACATATATATATATTCATAGTTGGATAGTCCAATAACACACAAGTTGGAAAAGGTTTGAAGAATCTACGTACAACACAGCAACATTTGCTTGCGGTTTTGTGCTGCAGGCAGACCAAAACAAACCGGTTCCCTGCATGAGTGGATACAACAGGACAATCACTGTTTGTGTTGCTCAAGTGATGAATTAAGTGCACGGTGAGGTTTTGCGTGGATTGTTTGGGGATTGTTTTTCTTTAACAATTTAGGCTAGTCACAATTGGCATCGAGTGCTTCCCGCTCGCCACCATTTGCTCCTCCCTGACAACCCCGCAAAAACTTCTCCAGGTCAAAAAGTTATACTTGGTGTGTATTCTGGCTACTCTTCCTCTGGTACCTCTGGCATTTGGATTTAGAATCAGTAACCTTCCTGGGCAGCTCTAACTGGGATGGATTTTGACAAAGTGGTCAGAAGTGTTTCAATAAGCCGAACAAGAGGATTTGTCACGGATTACTATGTGCGGAAGGACTCGTCCCATGTGTGCCTTGGCATGAATCATCAAACTCAAGGCCGCCTGAGACTGAACTGTACCTAATCCGACGGATCTTAGCATGACATGCTTTGTTCGCTGCGGGTTGTTTTTCTAACCTAGTATCTGCTCTCCACATATTGAGTTACTGCGGCCAAGAGGATGTGATTCAACATCAGCCGAAACAAAAGTCAGAAGAATCATCAGGAGCACCGGGGCCGCGCTTTCTGGGTTACACTCGACCACAGTTGAGGAATTTGGACCTTATCAGCTTTCACTGAGTGACTCAGGGCTGTGTCATAACTCATCTCCGCCCACGTCAGATTTTGGCAAAGCTCTCGAGTGCAATCGCTCGATCTGGCCGTGCCGAGGTTTTCCTCGGCGGCGGCGTCAAACAAATGTACGACCCGTTGTTTTCAATGGACGTCTGACTTGTTTCGGGTTAACTTTGGAAACGGTTCACTTTTTCCGTAGGTACAGCAAACATCATAGCAGTCTCCTGGAAGGTCCAGTGTGTGCATTTTTAAGGACGTCCTGACAAAATGGTGGTGCAAAATGGCAGCTAACTAGCAGCGAGACCCTTATTGCTCTGTGTATATTCTCATATATATATGAGAACTACTTTTTTGTACTGTGAATATACACTTTTATTCATGTATTTATGGGCAGTATGTTAAGCTTTTACCAATATAAAAATCATAAATGAAGCCAGATTTTACACACTAGACCTTGAGCAGCAGAAATGAGAAGTTTCTTGAAGTTTTATTTTTGAAGTTAGACAATGAACTTTCATCTTCCCTCAACCTGCAATCATCAAAAAAAAATTGGGCCTGATCTCACATCCGGTTTGCATGTCGGGTCAAGACAGAAAATCAACAAAAAGTTAAAAGACGATTTGTATTACTTCCAGAAGCCGCTAATAAGATAATAAACGTCCCTGCGGCAATGGCCCGACGAGTCAGAACCTCTTCTTAACCGCAGCCGGCGCTCACCTGCTGGGAGGCGATTGCGCAAGGCGTTCTTGCGTCAGGCGAGACGTGTGACGGGTTTTGATGGCGAGATGATGGACGTGATTGCACTTCGCGCCTCAGGTCCTCTCAGTGGCAGGCAAACCGTCCGACAGGACCGGGCACGCCGCGCCTCACGGAAAAAAAGAACAGCGCGATTACTTTACTGCTCGCTACATTCAGCGACTCAGGCTGAGGAGCGTCGGAGTAAAAAAAAAAAAAAGGGTCAAATAGAGAATTTTGGTTTGTTTTTGCGCGTTAGGATCCCGATCCCTGCGCCAGCGTGTCAGAGTTTTGCGGTTTTGTGTTGGATTAACTTGTCGAACCGGCAACAACAGACTGGAACTTCAGGCCGCAGTGATTTTACTTTTTTACGACAGCGCGAGCCTGCGTGCGTGCGACGGGAACTGTGTCGTGTCTCACAACACTGTGTCTCGCAAAGTGGGCGATGTGGGAAATGTTTTGAGGGGTTAGGGTGCGGGGGGAGGGGGGTCCGGTCACGTGGCACCAGAGGAGTCTATATACAACACTCTCACTTTGCTACCAAGAAGAAAAAAAAAAGTTCAGAGAAGAAAAAAAAAAGACACGGGTTCGAGCAACCTGGGGGTGATGCTCAGTGGCCAATATACCATCCTGACAGCTTCTCGTTGACCCACATGACGGCTCAGAGCTCGGAGGAAGGCTGGGAGGAGGGGCCGCCCCGTCCGCCCCTCCCCTTCCCTCCTCCCCCGCCTCATTCCATCCTAAATACGTGGTTAACCAGGAAAAGGCAGCTGGTCAATCAGATTTATCGGCGCTGTGGTCTGAGCAACAGACGTATCTCCGCATCTATCGGACAGCTTGTCATCACTAAACACAACACAACAACGCAGTCTCTCTCTCTCTCTCTCTCTCTCTCTCTCTCTCTCTCTCTCTCTCTCTCTCTCTCTCTCTCTCTCTCTCTCTTCCCAGAGGGTGAATCCAATTCATTTCGAGGGGCAACCGTCTATCTCTGTCGTCCGCTTTGACAGATGTGGTTTTGACTGTTGGCTGGATTGTTATGAAATCTGTCAGCCATGTGCACAGAGAAAACCAACACACACACACGCGCGCGTGCGCACTTTGTGGTTGGCGCCCAAGGAAAATCTTAGCATGTCCAATGATTGTGTGAAACAATGTGGAAGACTTGTGTGTGTTTTTTTTTATTATCATCCATTTGATTAGAAAGTTTAGCCAATCAGGTCAAACAATGATGTAACCAACACGGGAATTTCAGAAAAGAAGCTAACATTAGCATTGTGTGTGTGTGTGTGTGTGTGTGTGTGTGTATGTGTGTCTCAACTGCCTCAACGAGTCCCTTCAGGACATGCTAAATCAATTTAAAAGCTATGTACCGTTATACTTCATATACTTTTTAAGTCTTTTCCAATGACTTCCAGCCCGGCCTGTTGCCAAAACATCTATCACACCTGTATAGAGTCTTTGTAAGTCCATAAACATGACACAGACACGAAAAAAATCATTGAAAAAAAAAAAAGACCAAATCGGTAGCTCCTACACAGCTCCAGTGAATGATTTGCCGTCTTGTGTTTGCTTTCCTGAGCACTTCGGGCACAGAGGCCTTCCATGCCTTCCTTTACTCTGACACAACACAAAGAGCGAAATCAATCAACAGGTGAAGGTTGGCAGGTAGCAGCGGGCGGGGCGGGTGGTGGGGGTTGAGGGAAGGGTTGGGGGGGGGGGGCAGCCGCTGGCTCTCCAGCACAGGAAAACAAGTTCCGACGGTGGGAGATTTTTACAGGCCTGTCACCGACGGCCGGATTGCTAAAACTAAATAGGTTTTGCACACTTGCCGCCTGCCTGCCTGCCTGCCTGCCTGCCTGCCTGCCTTTTTCTTTTTTTTCCTTTTTCTTTTTCCACCGCCGCCAGGTGTGCGTGAGCCGCATGCGGCGCCGAGGGAGATCTTTTTGGTTCCTAAACGGTTTCAGTCAGCGCTCGGAGAAAGACCAGGACCCCCCCACCACCCACCACCACCACCCCCTCACGCTCCCAGAACCCCCCCTCCTTCCACACGCCATTCCAGATTTTTTACCGTAAATGTGTGGTTAACCAGAAAAAGCTGTTGGTGGGGGCCGGGCAGATCCTGGGAGAAAGGGGGTTGGGGGGAGGGTGGGTGGGGAGTGCACGCCAGATTTCTTTTGGTAACCTCGTGGATTCGCTCAGCCATCCCTCCCCCCCTCTCCTCCTCCTCCCCGACCCCAATGGGAACCAAATGATTATGAGAGAATTTGTGCATTGGCCCTTTTTTTTAAAGGCTAGTCGGGGGTGGCGGGTGGGGGGGGGAGGGAGGGGAGAGGGGTGGTGTCCAGCTCAGACGAGATAGAAGCAGAGAGTTTGAAGGGGGAGGCTGTGAATGAAAGAAACAGAAAGAGAGGGAAAGACGGAGGAAGGGGTGAGGGTGTGTGTGTGTGGGGGGGGGGGGGTAGAGAGAGAGAGAGAGAGAGAGAGAGGAGAATGACAGAAACAGCACAAGGGGGAGGAGGGTGGGGGGGGCAGGGGAGGAGGGAGTGACTGAGCATTGCTTTTCAAGAGCGCAGAGGAGAACAAAGGCTCCTTTGTGTGCAGCGCTGAGAGAGTGAAGTGGAGCCAGGGCTTAGGGAGTGTTTAACAGTGTTCACCGACTGCATTCCTGCAATGTGATTACAAGACGCTTTTAATTTATACTCAGGAAATGGACTTAACTCTTCCCTCTCCTCGCATTCCCTCGCTGCCGAACTGCTTTTCCTCCGTATTTTTACTCCTTCCCCCCACTTTTTTCATCCCGGCCCGTGTTGTTTTTCTTTTCTTTTCTTAACAGTTAGCCCCCCACACCTCCCACCCCACCCAGAAAGAGAAAGAAAGAAAAAAGAACTCCAGTCGGCTCAGATTATACTGCAGGCCTGCTTCTCATTTGCGTTCCAGCGGTACAGTCGGCGCACAGTGTGCGAGCCGTTTGTCTCGCGCCGACTTTGGTGTGGGCCGGTCGTGGCTGCTTAAGCTCGAGGTGGGATCCCACTTGTTGTTACCTCACAGCGGATCACAACCTCAGGGGCTGAGAGGGAGAGGGGAAAAAGCACGCGAGACGTCCGGAATACTTTCCGTTCGAACAAAAACAGACCGTAACGTTTGGCGTTAGGCTTGAACTCGTCTATATTCCAGAATTACTTCATGCAGTGTTAAAAAAAAAGCACTTTAACTACAGAATGTTTTCATGTTACAAAAGACTGACACTGACGCGGTGTCCGGTGTTCAAGTTTCTCCATAAAAGTTTTACACACGTTAAAAAGCGGCTGGCATTAGCGCTAGCTTACACATGTGTTTGTCTGTCGTCTCGCTAAAGGCTCCCCGGGTTTTATTCTCCGCTTTGGTTTCGGCCACCGCCAACTAATTGCCTCGGTTTAAACTGCTAAACTGTTTGTTGTCAGTGATGTTGTGAATCATAAAGTGGAAGGAGGAAAAAAAAACACACAAAGCAGGGCGACGCCGCGACTCCGTCTGTTGACTGGAAAGAAGTGCAGCGTCAGGTTCTAATCACGCGCGAGTCCCCAGACGAAGCCTTTCAACACGCTGGTTTTGTTAGAAAATATCCAAACAAAGGAATGAGAGCGGCTCGGGAACTCACACTGAAGGCTTTTAACTGAACTACGGCCCAATAGAGATCAGCTGTAAACATCACACTTGCCTCTTTTTTTCTTTTTTTTTTATCCCGCCAACTTCACACAGTGATCACTTCCTGTCGCGCACCATTAGAGACCCCCACAACCACCACCAAACCCTTTGGTGTCGCCTTTCCGACAATCAACGCTCCAGTGTTGACCCTCTGTTAGCTTATTAGCTCATTTTTGGGCGTTTGCTTTCCTCCAAGTAAACACTCCGTTGTTTTTTACAAGCTAACATTTTACAAGCTAACAGAGGAAATAATAACCCAGAAATGTTGCGATAGATAGATAGATAGATAGATAGATAGATAGATAGATAAATAGATAGATAAATAGATAGATAAATAGATAGATAGATAGATAGATAGATAGATAGATAGATAGATAGATAGATAGATAGATAGATAGATAGATAGGTTAGCTAAACAGCCTCAGTCTTCCAAACAGGAGTGTGATCCTTTTTGATGAACATGTCTTTGCTTTGCTCAGAATCTCCCGGCCTGTAAACAGCGGCTCATTGTTGCCTCGCTGACTGGGGCCGCCACCGCCGCTGCACAGTGTGAGCGAGGCCTGTTATTCAATTTAGCAAATGGCATTTCGGGTCCAGCCAGTCTCCTGACTCCCGCCAGCTCTGTGGAATTGCTGGAAAAGCAGAACCAAGACCAAGAAGAAGGAGAGGAAGAGAGCGAGAGGGACAGGGAGAAGAGGGAAAGGGGGGAGTGGGGGATCTGGAGGCCAGCGTCGGGGCACGTGGACGTCAACCTCTGGCCTCTCTCTGGGAGGAGGAGGAGAAAAAAAAAATATATTGAGCTCAGCCTGCATCTGCAAGAGATCATTGCAACTGCCTGTTATCAGGAGGAAACATCTGATCTCAGACCATCGGCTCCTCCTTCTCCTCCTCTCCTTCCTCCCCCTCCTCCTCCTCCTACCCTCCTCATCCTCCTCTTCTCCTCCTCTACTTTCCCCTCTTCCCCCTCCCTCTCCCACCTCCCCATCCTCCTCCTCCTCCTCCCTTTCTTCCTCGGTACGAAGTCAGAAAGTCCCGTCCTGGTGAGGCCTCCTACCAGTTAGCCGCGCAGCTAAGCTAACCACCTCTCTTGAAGTCCTCTCCAGCACTTCACCCCCAACCACCACTAAGCCCCAACCCCCCCGACCCCTCTCCGTGCCTCGCACCGTACCACCCACTGCAGCCACATATTCAGACGTGAGGATGAAAACTCCTCACCCCTCCAAATTCTCCCTCCCTCCCACCCTCCCCCACCTCCCCGACCTCCCCGCTCCTCTAGTCTCCTGTAATGAGGCCCTGCATTGTCCATCTCCGCTCTCAGCCTTCCATCAGATGCGAGGAAGAAAAGGGATTTTTTTTTTTTTTTTTTTTTTTTGCCGAGGCTAATGAAAAAAAAAAAAAAACCCAGTGTGGGCTGAGAATGCACAAATGGCGAATAAAGAGAAAGTTTTTGAAGGAACTGGGTCTTTGAGAGAGCAGGACCGGCCGGCTGCCACTCACTAGATTAGCTGCGGCCATAAAGATTTAATTAGCCAACCGTTTTCTATTCACTCTCCCTTTTATTTCTTTTATCTGCATCTCAGAAATGCCCACTCGGCATTTTTCCCTTTTTTTTTTTTTTAGCACAGGCCACGTCAAACTTGAACTCTGCCGTTTCTTTCATTTCCCTCCCTAATCACAAATGCCGGTTTTGTGGTGAAAGGAAGAGCTTAAGAGGCTCAGACGAAGTGTGTCAATGCGTCCAGCAGGGGGCCGTCAGAGTCGACCGTCCGTCAGGGACAATATTCCGCCTGGGTCAGGTGCCAATCAACTTGCGTCAAGAGCTTCTTTGGGGTTTTCCGGCTTATTCTGTCCAGGCTGAGCTGCTGCGTTTGATCAGTGTGAGAAAAACAAAATTCCCGGGGTGAGTAGGTTCCAAAGCGTTAATCGTGAACGGAACAGGGACGCAAATTAAAACTTCAAAGTCAGTCTGAAGATCCTGAAGGCTGTTGGGCTCAATGCATGTATGAACAGATTTATTGTAAATAATTTGGTGCCTCGGGAGGAAACAGCGTGAAATCTATGAAATCATATGATGTGATCATGAGAGGGGCAGGACAGAGCAAAGGTTTTCATTGGCTGCTCCCTGCGCAAAGATACCTGAATCTGTGGACGAGTGTCTACAGCAGGTGAAAGAAGAAGAAGAAGAAGAAGATGATGATGATGATGATGATGATGAAGAAGACCTTTATTGATATTTACATCTTATGGAAGAAGAAGAAGAAGAAGAAGAAGAAGAAGAAGAAGAAGAAGAACATGAATGGAACTTCATGTTTGCATAGTGGTGACTCGTGGAACTGCAGGAAAAATGCGCCGGTAGCCTGAAAAGCGTAATCTTCCCAAGCAAAGCATATGGATGTGACAAGGAGCTGCGAGGGGAAAACCGTGTTGAACTAACAGGACATAGAACTCACAGGTTAGACCAGGAGAAGGGGAAGCAAAAACTGTAAGGTGAGAATTGTGGATGGAAGCGCAAATACTGGCCAACAAAGAGAGATCGAGAGCGAGAAGCTGAATTACATCTAAGTGCCGCGCCAGGATGAACCAGGTAGATTCATCAATAATTTCCAATTCTTTTGACTTCTGGCTGTAATCGCGGAGCCCTGCACTGCGTGTCAGGGGCCCGACTAAGGGGCCGTTCGCACTAAGTCAAATATTTTTTGAAACAGCACATTTTCAAAACCGCACTTGGAAAAAACCTGTTTACACGAATACGCTAAAAATGACTGAAAACGATGTAGTACCTATGCCCGGCCTGGTGTGGCGCCGCAAGTTTACTCCCTGAATGCGGAAGAAGAAGAAGAACATTTTTGTCATTTAGGTTTCCTTCCTCAGTATATCAGTCCGCCGAGCCAAAAGAAAATAAATAAAAAGCAGGTTTGCAAATCGCTTTCGTTGTGTTTATTTTCACTTTGCACACAATCCACGATTGATCCACCAGCACCGTGTGTTATCGTTCACTATTGTTTGCGGCAACAAGTCCGTTGCCCGACGCGGTTGTTGTTGTTCTGAGTGGTCGTCTGCACCTCACGGCCGCTCAGGTTGCCAGGCGGGTGGAGGGGTTTAGAGCTGTGACATCAGCGTTTCCAAAGAAGATCGGTTCCGTGCGGTTTCAGTGAAAACGCCGGCTTCGTCTAAACGCAGGGCCGAACTGCATGAATGTTGTGCGGTTTCAGTGAATCTCGTATTCGTGTAAACGGCCACTAAACTTCCCCCCTCCGCTGTCGTTAAAGCAGCATCGTGTGACGTGAGAAGACTTCTCATTGGCCACTGGGGGTTTGGTGTGTGTGTGTGTGTGTGTGTGTGTGTGTGGGTGGGGGGCTTATCGAGAGCTCAGAGTCCAGATGTCGGACGCAGACGTCCTGGTGAGAACATTTGCCTGGTCCGGGGGAAAAAAATGTTCAAATTGTGCAGAGAACTGGCCGGACTTACTGTCAGCTGTGCCAACGGGTCGGGTCAAGACACACACGCGCACACACACACACACACACACACCATCCCGAGTGTCCCCCTCCCTCAAATGGAGGCTGGGGATACAGCTGAGCTCAGAGGAGGAGGATGGAGGGGGACGGAGGGGTGAGGAGGGGGGGATTAGGGGGGTGGGGGGGGAGGTGGGGGGTGGGGGGCTGTGCCTCAGGGTCTGTTTTGTCAGTTGAAGGGAGGAAGAGGGAGGCCGAGGAGGGAAGCGTTGTGTGAGAGTCAGTCTGGATGAAGTCCCTCTTTTTCTCCTCCTCCCCTCCCCTCCCCTCCCCCCTCTCCTCCCCCCCACCCTCCCTCCCTTCTTCACATCAAAGCCTGGCGACGGGACTCAAAGAGGCGATCTGCATCTCCATGGCTGACCCCTCCCCCCCCCTCCCTCCTCATCATCCTCACCCAAAAACCCTGCGCCAACCAACCACAGGGCCCCTGCCCTCCATCCCTCCCTCCCTCCCCCGCCACACCCCTTCCTCCAACACAGCAGGACCATTGTCATCCCTCCCCACTGTAAAAGCCGACTCGGGCTGACATCGACTTTTCCCGCCTTTTCCCTCCTTTTTTTTTTTTCCTCGGACACACGCACGCACACACACACAGTGCGGCCGAGTGTAAAATCTCGGCCGTCCGCCCTAAAACCATCCAGTCTGAGGCGTTTTCTCTTTTTTTTTTCCTCCTTCGGTTGATTCACCACGGAGCGGCCAAGAGGCTTCATGCAGGAAGCGAGCGCTGCCGCAAGGAGGAAGGATGTTGGCGCGGACGCTGCACTCGGAGCATTTTCACACAAAAACAAGAAGACAGAACAGCACTGAAGAGTTTTACAGTGGAAAGAAGGCTTGTTGTTTTTTTTTTTCCACCGAGTTCCTGACTGGCTTCGGGCAAACGCAGCGGCCAACTGTGGCTCACCGCACGTTGGGTGCTGACGTTGGCCTGGAGGTGTGGCTACCTGGGTCAACTGGCCGGGGAGGGGGGGAAGCCCGAACGGTCCGACGCGAACGTGACAGGAAGAAGGTCTGTCGAATCAACATCCGATTTTAAAAAATCTCTTCCTTTTAAACATGAGTTTTATATGGGCTTTTTTTTTCTTAAACAAAATAAATAATACACAGATAAACGTGGCGTGATGGGTCACAGCATGACATAAACCACATGCGCACACGCAGCAGCAGCATTTCCGATCTATTTGCGTTCTTTCGGCCCTCCCACACGTTCACAAGCCGCGCTGTGTTCAGTTGTCAGCGGCTGCGCGCGAAGGTGTCGCTGCCTCTGCAAAGGTTAAACCACCAACGGAACGGACAGCCTGGCAACCAGCGGCCGGCCGGAGGAGGCGGCGGCGGCTGAAAGACGTAGGCCGCCGGAGGATCAGACCTTTTGCGAACTTCCCCTCCACACTGTAGAGTCAAGAACCACGTCAGCTCTGCGGCAGAGCCAGCGGGGTTGGGAAAAAAAAGAAAGTGGCGAGTGGCAAAATAGAAGAAGCACCCACACGGACCTGCGACATACCTGTGTACTGTTACATAAGACGGACTTGTCGACCAGGGCAATTGGCAGCATTGGCATTTATTCAAAGCTGGTTTTTAAGGCTATTACTTCGGGAAAAATATTTCTTTTATTATTTCTGTCTTCAGCTTCTACTCGCAATGTTGAGAACATAAACACAGCGCTTCAGGAGCGGAAAGCAGCAAAAAAAATCTCCAAACTAGCCTGTTTTAGCCCCTCTTTGACCTTTTCCATGAGTTGCATTTCGGGTCTTCCCTGGATTTCTTGCGCCTCCAGCTAGCTAGTTGCTAACTGTCTAGCTGTCTAGTGTTTGGACCCGCTCAGCTAGTACTAAGCTAGGAGGACAACAGCTGCCCGCGAGGGCTAAAAATAATGCTAGGAGAGCAGTGAACCAAAACGAGACAGTTTCAGGAAATCCAAATAAAGACTGTGAAAGATGCTACCCACTAGAATATACTACAAGGTGTCAAAGTTGCTCTAAGAAATAGTTTCCCCTTCGTGAAATGAAACTTCGGCGTTTTTTACGATCTCACCGACGCCAAGGCGATGATGTTCTTTCAGGTGTGACAGAACATCCTGTACCTTGTTGACGGTGTGAGGTGGCGTGCAAGCAACACAGACATCGAATGCTGTGCGTGCGCCGCACAAATGTAAAGCGGAACACGGTATCTTGGAAAGGGAAGTCCACACTGGTTCAAAAAAAACAAAAAAAACATCACATTTAGCCCTCTGTTTACAGCCTACAGCTAAACCGCTAGCCGTTAGCCTGCTGCTAAAGCTTCCACATGTTTGAAAGCAGACTACAACGAGAAGGCCTCAAGGGGCGGAGCCAATACCTACCTGGCTGGCTGGCTGGCTGGTGGGCTGCCTGAGAGAGGTATTGGCCCACTTTGTGACATCACAAAGGGCATTTTTTTAAAAGTGGAGCGAGGAGCAGATGCAAAGGACAAAGTCCTCGTTTCAAAGCCGTCCGCGCGCACGACAGGGAGACAAATTGTTGTTACTTTGTTACAAACTGGAAAAAAAAAGTGATATTTTACAGAGTAACTTTACTTTGTATTGTGTCAAAAGTCCTTCTGTCACACTGCCTTTTGATATTTTACCCCCAAGTCGCTTCCCTCCAAGTCTCGTTCCCGCTTCCACAAGCGCACGCACGCACACGCACATGTACACACACACACACACACACACACACACACACACACACACACTGTTATTCTGTTTAGACAAAAGCAGGATTTGAGAGCTACAGGTGCACTCATCCAGATTTCACGCTTCCTCGGTCACAGCGTTAACCCCGGCGCTGCCCGGCCGCTGGGAGACACTGGACTCGCTTCAGCAGAGAGCACAGATATGAAACAGCCCAGTGTGCACAAGATGTCCCTGCTGCTGCTGCTGCCGCTGCTGCTGCTGCACCACTACCACCCACCCACCCACCCCAACTTCCTTTTCTTTCTTGCCCTCCTTTACAGTGCTTTCAATTGTCAGCTATTACTCATGCCACTGACACTGGAATGTGTTTGTTGGCCTCGGCGTCATCTGCAGCACAGCTCGCGGCGCACAAAACCCGCCCCATTCAAATGTATGTAGTTGCAGCCGGCTGCGGTCACTGGAACAGATTTTCTTTTCTTTTTTTTTTGTTTTGTTTTGTTTTGAGAGGGAGGAAGGTCAGAAGGCTGCATGCAAATCGCGACTGGAAGTGTCACGCTTTGTACGTCTCCACCAGAGCGGCTCGGCGTGATACTCTGGACAAGAGTCAAAAAACAACAAACACGTTGAAAAAGTTTTAGCTCTGACAGCGAAGATGACAGCGTCAGATAAGAAATGACATAAAGGCCTTTCTGGGCCGACGTAGCGCTGCAAGGAGGCTTCGGTTTCCTTGGACAAACGAGCAAAAGTCGGGAAAGTCGAGAAAAACGGAACTCGGCACGCAGCGCGAAGCACGGCTCTCGACTCGCACCATCCAGAAACTAACATGTGCGTCTATCTCGATGAACGTGGAGAGGAGCCTGCGGGCGCCACCGCCGCCTCCTTCCACATTAAACCCGCTGGCCGCGCGCCACCTGCCTCGCAGTCGCAAACCCGGAGCGCCAGTTGTCAAGTTCGGAGAAAAGTGGCACGGCTTCCGAGACCAGGAGGCTGGAAGTCTGACTCACCTACCTGGCAGCAAGTCAGCGCAGGCAACGCGTATCTCTCGTTCCTATCTGACGACCGGGACGCGAAAAAAACGCCCAGAGCTGCCGCTGCCGAGTCACGCCGCCGCGGGCAGGAAGGCGGCGGAGGCGGCGGCGAGCCAGCTGATGAGATTCACAGTTAAATTTAATTAGCGTGTGATGCAAGCGGACTTCAGTACAGTGCACGGTCTTGTGTGCGCTGCCGATAGGAATCGTCTCGACTTCGATTCTTCGGAGAAGTTGGCCAAAAGAAAAGACAAACAGATAATTGCATGAAGCCGAGCCAAGATAAGCTAGGCTAAGTTTCATACCCACGACTGGTCATGTGACACGTGTCTGCGCCGCCCGCAGCTTCTCCGCCAAGCGTGTTTTAGTCTCCCAGTTTTATCGCAGGTGTCCAAAAACTGGCGAGGTTTTTCGAAAAACGAGACCAATTACAATTTGAATTTTGTCGCTTCCATTGCCTCAAAGAAAAGAAAAGAAAAAGCCGAGACGGTTTGCTATTTTTGGTCGCTGTCGCTTCCTGGAGTTGTTCCGTGGATTAAAATCTCTTCATCAGAGTTTACAGACACGCAGTGAAAGCCACAAAACGTTGCACGCTGGGCATACATTCTTCTCTCTCAACTGATTAAGTTTGTTCTCTTTCTCGCTTCCTGTCGTTCCTCTCTCGCCACAATTAGATCACCTGATTAGGTGAAAGGTTGCGCAACGCGCTCCGCCGTCTCGCTTCTCAGGTTTTTATGCAACGGCCGCGTTGACCGGCTTCTCCGCTCCTCTCGGCTAATGTTCAACGCACAGTCGGCTGAAAAACTTTATGAGCTGGTCCGAAAAGTGAAAAAATTGAACCATTTCGCAATTTTGTCAGGAAATAAACCAGCTCTGCGGACGTGGATTTCACCTGACACCGACGTGGCCCGACTCATTCTTCATCGCCGGCACAGAGTCCGGCCTTGGTGCGGCCCTGACTGACTGATTGCATCCATAAGCTGCTGCTGCTGCTGCTGCTGCTGCTGCGGCTGCTGCGGCCGCTGGTTCTCAGCGCGCGGCAACGTCGGCGGCACACCTGGGAGCAATTTGCGAGCAATGCGGCCTCTGATGAATCAGGAACACAGATTTAGATTTAATAATCCAAATTGGAGGGATTACAGGAGTGGAAAGACAAGTGCACCGCCTCCTCCTCCTCTTGTTCCTCCTCCAGTCAACCCCCCCTCCCCTGCCTGACCCGGCAACCCCCTCCCCCACATCACTCACGGGTCATCAGTAAGAAGAAAGAGGGGGATTTAACGGCCAACTTGGCCCGCGGAAGGCCCGCAGAGTCGGGGCCCGAGCACGACTCGCAGAATTCCAGTCTCCAGCTGACTCCCCTCGCCGTCCCCCACCGCTCAGTGTGTGTGTCAGGGGGGAGAAAACGTCTCCCTTCATTTCAGCAAGTTAGATGGGTGGGGTGGGTGGGGTGGGGTTGGGGGGGGGGGTGATTCTCGGGGCCCTGATGAGGAACAGGAACGGACGACTCTCTGATCTGGCCCGGCGCACGCAGAATGACGCCCATGTGGAAAAAAAAAAATAAGAAAAAAAAAATAAAACGTGCCGAAATGCGGCTTCGTGACGAGACTTTTCATGATGGGACCTAAAAATGTGCGTCTGAAGCCAACGAGGCAGCTAGCGGGGCCAAGCAGAGGGACCGTGGAGAGGCTAGCTGGCCCATGTTTTCAAGTTTGATCCGTTTTAGACAAGAAGATGCAGTTTTAACAGATGTTCATTTTTTCTTTTTTTCTTTTTGTTCCTTTTTGGACATTCCAAACAGTCAAATGTCTTAACTGTGTTTTAGTTTTGGTTTGATACTCCCAGAGTTTAATTTTACGGACAACTCTTGTTGTCTGGTTGTACTGGGTCATAGCTAGCCAGCTAATCGGTAGTAGCAGTGATAGCAGCTTGTCTTTTCCGACTGGTGTCACACAATAACAGTCAGGTAAAAGACCAGCAGCCAAATCAAGGCAAGGTCTCGTTACGCTGCTCTGTGACAAAAGTCATTTCATGAGTCATTTCTTCTTCTTCTTTCGCCTTTCTTCCTTTCTAAACAGCCTAATATTAGCCATTTTATGCTAGTTTAGGTACCAATTTTTTATGTTTTTTTTTTTTTTTCATTATTTTTTTCTAATTAGCCACAAAACTGGAAGGGGCAGATCAACAAGTGGCTTCACAGCGACGGGCTTAGCGCAGCCAGGGTCCGCGGGGATGAAATCATGTTCTGTTGTTTGTTAAAAGAGACGGAGGGATTAAGGGGATCAGGCAGGAAATCACAAATACAATCCCACCTTTTCTCCGAGGGACCTCATATATCACCCCATTGAGAGGGGAAAGTCATTGGAGGATTTGTTTGTTCCCTCCAGGATTCCCCGACTCACTGCTTCACTTCTGAGGCGGCCGAGCCGAGGCGGTGGGCGGTCAGTGGTGGTGGTGGTGGTGGTGGAGGGAGTGGGGTGGCTGGGACTTTAGCCTGCAGGCCCGAAAGAACTGAGGGAGGACGAGGGTGACGGCGGCGGGGCGGCGGAGGGCTCACAGAATTATTCCATGCCGATCAAGAACGCTATTAAAGTCTAATGAATTCATTGCAGGGCGACTCGGTTCAATTGTGAGGCTCTATGTGAACATGGCAGGAAGCAGCAGCGGTGGCGGCAGCAGCAGCGGAGGCAACATCAAAGGGAGGCTTTGTGAGCAGAGGACCAGATTAGGCCCTGTGACGCAAGGATGGACCCGGCCAAGAGGAGACTTTGCACGCACACACATGGACACACACACACACGCACACATCAAGAGAAGCTGCCGCGCGCCGACACACTGCAAAGGCATTCGATTCAATTTGAATCTGTATTTTCCGTTCACTTTTATTGGGCGCCTACACGCACAACTGCACAGACGGACGTGTGGAAAGACTGGGCTGCACCTAAAACACACACAGCTGGCCTTGGCCTTTGCTTTCATACTCCTTCACCAGCACAAAATAAATAAAATAAATAACTAACTAAATTGTGAGTAGCAGGGTTTATGCTCCGAGACTTAAGTTAGTGTGCTGGTTGGCTTGGCTGCAGACAAAGCAAACAGGGCTTCAAACTAATGTGCAACTGCTTTGTTTTATCCTCGACCACATCCACTCTTCCAGCACATCCAAGGTCGTCTCAATTCAGTTCTGCACCAGGAGCTCCGACAGCCGACTGTTCCCACTGAGATCAGGTACTGAGGCGACCGTGCTTTTTTTCTTTGTTTTTTTTTTTTTTTTTTTTATAAAGGCATAAACCTCAAGCGGATCCTGAATCTCAAATTAAGGGTGAAAGATTATCTGTGGAGCCTGAACTGAAACGTTATTTTCCCCGCAGCCCTGCGGAAAGCAAACAGCCCCGTCGCGTACGACGTGCCTGGGAAGAAAATGTTTTCCCTCTTTCATGAAAGATGATGTCAGCGAGGTGTCGGCTGAATGAAGAAAAGACCCAGTTTGCCGCGATGTGTTGATACACTCCTGGCTCAAAACACGAATAAATAAGTAAATAAATAAACTAATCCCCTGGAGAGAAAAGAGGGATGCTCTCCTTCCTGGTGACACTGCTGGGAGGGTTTTTCCAAAAGTAGTTGTGTGTATGTTTCTTTGTAGTTGTTCAGGGGCTTTTTTTTTTTGTCTGTCCCTTTGCCAAATTCTCAATCGCACTGGAAAAATTAGCGCATCAGTCGGGGGCCCGTTCTTATGAGAGAGTCAATATGATAGTGAAATTACTCGGCGCTTCCAGCAGCGGGAGGCCAACAGTGGTGCCAGTGTGGGGGAACCTCGGCCGTCCGCACGACCGGAAAAAACTGGCTCTCGGAATTTGAGTCCGGAGATCCGATTCCGCGGTCTGAAGCGGCACGAGTTGTCAGATTTGGGAAATTCCGCACTCCGTTGTGCCGCTTTCCTTATCGTCGCCCCGGGGAATCGACTCTTCACGTCAGGGTTTCGTGTCGATTTGCATCCGCCGCCGTTCTGAAAGAGCGTGGGGGTGGAGCTCTGGACTAAATAAAGATTTCAGAGGAGCTGATAAAAAAAAACACACACACACACACACACAGGATGGAACAGGTTCATCGTCATTTGAATATTCTGCATAAACAAAGACACCAGCACCGCCCCCATTCTTCCGCTCTCCCCCCTGCTCGCCCCGAAGCCCTTTTCAGAGACTTTTACGACGCGCCGCTTCCTAATAAACTTTTTGTGGTGTTTGGAATCCATTAGGAGCAATATCCCACTTTTCAAAACATCCTGCCTCCTTCGAGAGAGTCGGGAAGGGCGGAGACGGAAAGGGAAGGGAAAGGGGAGGGGCCCCCTCAAATTTCCATTTCTGCTGAAGGAAAAGTGAGAGGAGGCCGTTTGAGCAGCAGGACAGGCTGAAGGTGCGTGGATAGAGAGCGGACGGTCGCGCAATAATACGCGGAAAGCAACGTAACGTGGCGTAAGAGGATCTCGATCTCGATCGTCGGAGCTGTGACGGACCTGAGACGCATCCGGTGTCATTTAGGAAATACTTTAAAAGCTGCTCGCGGCAAAAGAATTAGCACTAAAAAGACCTATACGCAGCAATGAACCAATTGTTAAGCAAAATCACACAAACCGCTTATTACATTCAGTTTATGAAGAAACCAAAAGAAAGAAATCCTCATCACCGTGGAGGTTGTTTTTGTCTCGGGATTAAAAGTTTCACATTTCTTTCCTCGCAAGTCAAATGAGAAAAAAAAATAAATAGAGGAACAAAGTCACAAAGCCACGGTCATGTAAATGTGAAGTTTGAGGACCTGAGAGTGCACGCTCGAAAGAATATAACGCAGTTTTTTTTTTGTTGTTTTTTTAACTTTCCTGTCCTAATCATCCTCCTTCGCGGCCGCAGGTACGCTTAGGTGCGTTTCCGTTGCGCGGCGGAGCGCCGAGCGGCGGCAACCTTTAATCCAATTCCGATAGCGGCAAGCGATTGTTTCCCACAGTGTGAAAGTGAGCCGCTATCTGGAAAACACCGGGGCTCGCGGGGACAAACGCATGGCCCGCCGCCAGCCGTGGGAGGTGCGTCGGCGAGGAGCCGCAGATTACAGACAAAGCACGGGTAAACAGCGCCTTCGGATAAAAACAACACGGCTCGGCTGCTTTTAACAATGGGCCCTTTCCTGGCAGGGAGCGACAACAAAGCCGCTTCCTGTATGCGCGACCCCCTTCGCATGCGCCCCGGCTTCCTGTGGACGCTCAGACATGCGGCTCGACCGCAGCAGACGCCTCACCACGTGCCATCGACCTCTGACCCCCCTGCCCACCCGGCCTCGCGCTCTTAAAGGAGACGGACAGGGCCGGACAGAGGGAGGGGGGGGGGCTTGTTTCTTCAGTTCCTCAAGGTCCAGAACGTTGACGGCCAAGTGGAAAGACACCCGACGGTGTGCCGTGTTTTCAATCAGTGGACGATTAAGGTCGTCAAGAGGGGTCGAAATCTGGTTTCCAGGTTTGAACGGCGATCAGACTTTGGTGTCGAGTAAACAAAGGTGACTGTCACAACATTCGGGCACCTGTCGCAGAGAGTCAAAACTGAGGCAAAACTGGACTGGGCTGGACTGGACTGAGAGGTCAAGGTCAAGTTCAAGGTTTCCTTATTGGTACCTGATGGAAAATTAGCTGTTCAGACAGGAAAACTCAGAATTCACAAAAAGACACCATAGAACACAACCAACCGAAAAAAAAAACAAAACAGGGACGACTTCATCATTACCATGACAACCAAGTTAACCCATAACTTTTTTTTTTTGTTGCTGTTTTTTTGTCTTCTCATTTGCCTACGACAAGGCGTATTTTTGAAAGATCAACCATTTTCTTTCAAAGACCACTATTAATGTAATTACGCAAATTGCAGTGTCCACCCTCCGAGCGAGCGAGCGACCATCCACCCCACACGGGAACGCAGTAAATCTGAGCGCTTAAGCGCTCGACTCTCGTGTCAGAAAGTCGTTTCAACCTCCACCGCTGGAGCGCAGGCGCTCGCAGACGACGCCTGCGTCGCTGGAGATCGTCTTCCGTCCCGCTCCCCGCCGGATGAGTCACGCGCCTCGGCAGCCGCACGCACCCCCGAAAGGAGTAAACAACCATCCGAGAGGAGGAATCGCAATCCAAACTCGGTAAACGATCCGTTATGTCGCGCGTGACGGCAAAGGCTCTGGCGGCGAACGCTGGGATCGGGGTGGGGGCGCGTCAGGGGTTCTGAACAAACTCCTCTTTCCCCAGGAGTCATGACTCCGGAATGACGTCACCGCGCTATCCGTGCTCTTTTTTTATGATTTGGAGCCGAGGGGGCGGCCGATCATAAAAGAGGAGAAGAGAAGAGGAGAACACAGGGCTTGTGGGTAATTACTACAGCGAGCGGCCGGGAGACGGAGAGCGCTCGGGCCAGATGTGTGAGGAATGTTCTGGCTGCTGCTGCAGAGTGGTGGGTGGAAGGATGGATGGATGGATGGGTGGGTGAGGGTAGAGGGGAGTTAGGAGGTGGGCCAGTGAAGTCAAATAACACAGCCTGCAGGTCGTTAAGGAGCCGTCAGACCCCGAGCGGCCCGCCCGCCGCCGCCGCCGCCTCACCTTTCTGCCGACAAACCAGCAATTTCAAGCTCAAAACTGTACTTAAGTTCTCAGCGTTTTATACCGATTAATACCGCGGCATAACAACATTTTCATGGGGTGGGATGGGGGCAAATGTTGCACCCGGTACGGCAATTTCAACCCTCTGGCCCAGCGAGCCAGTCGTCTCCGTCTGCAGACTCCTGTGTCTGGCGTTAGCGTTAACTTTAGCGTTAGCTCGCGTGCAAAACTAAGAGGAATGCCGCGAAATACGGGTGTCATCATAGCAAAAATCAAATGACATTTATTGCAACCAGTGAGGAGGACTGAATATCAGTCCTGGAGGGAAAAACAAAAACAGAACGGGCTAATGTCGGTTTCACCGCCATCTACTGCCCAAGCTGGCATCCCTCCGCCACTGGCCACTTATTGCAAATTCGACTAATTTGAGTTTTCATTATTCAAACGATCGGTGTCCCATCCAAGACGGAAAAGCCGACTGCTATAAAGCAACAACCGCTGCATCCTGCGCTGTCAGCACTCACTCACTCACTCGCGCTGGAGGGACTTCAAAACTCTTCAAAACCCTGCATTTCCAAACACAAAGTGGATGATTCTGCATTTCTTCCTCTCCTCTCTCTCCACCGCTGGCCTCCACCGGGCGGCCGTGCGGGAAAGCTCCGCCGCAAACAGCTGCCTCGCCGCAGCCGCAGCAGCAGCCGCAGCCGCAGCCGCAGCCGGGCATCGTGTTTTCACACGGCCTACCCACGATGCACCTGGGCGAAGGGCTCAACTTACGTCACGGTGGACAGATAGACAGAAGAAAAAAAAAAAACCTTGTCCGCCCTCCATCTGCTTCTCATCATCCTCATCAAGTCCTCCTCCACTCCCCTCACCTCCATCCAAACCTCCGTCTCAACCTCTGGGGCAGCAGCGGCACACAAACAGGCCGCAACAGCTGGGACCACCCCTCACCCCCCCACCAGCAGTGGTCCAATCACCTTCCCCCACCGAGCCGGTGCCCACACGTGTTGCCGACAGGACGTTCCCAACCCCCCCAAAAAAATTTATTTGCTGGCTCTGCTTTCACGATGATTTATTTGGCCCGTTTGAATTTCTTCCTACATTAAAAGTCGTCGCTAAGTTGGGTTCCTCCTTTTGACAAACAGGCGGCCCGGGTTCTGAAGTTGTAAACGTCTTGAAAGTTCCCCCTGGGTTTTATAATCCAGCTTTTGAGTTATGACATCTCCAAGGAGGAGAAGAAGAAGGAGGAGGAGGGACAAAAAAAATAAAAAATCTCTTCCCCCCATGTTCCTCTTTTTTCCTCCTCGGGGCCGCATGCAAATATACCCCCGAAACGTGCACGGTTCAAATAAATTCCTGATTGCGCCTTTAAGGCTGAGACTGTGTTGTTTGTTCAGCTGCTGGAGGACCTCAGAGAGAGAGAGAGGGGTGTCGGGGGGGAGAGGGAGAGAGAGAGAGACCCGGGTAGGGAGGGCAGAGAATTCATACCTTCCATTCATCACAGAGCGAAGTTGCTGGTGGTGCTGGTGGATGGAAGGTGGGGGAAGAAATGAAAAAGTTTTTCGAGGCTCTGCTGGCGAAGGGACACAGATAAGCTGGACCTTCTGACTGTCTGAGACTGCCAACCATCCAGCTCAGCTCAGCTCAGCTCAGATCGTGGTCTTTGACGATAATTCGCCCCCGACACGTCGTTGCCTGTCTCTGTCTCTCAAGTGTGGGAGACAATTGAGGAGCAACACCCGAGCAATTCATCTCCTCAGATGGAGAGATTGGGCGTCTGACACAACCCGCAAGTCGGTGCATGAAATACAGAGCCGCAGGTGGAGAGCTATCGGTTGGCTACAAGGCGAACCCGCACTGTAATTTAATTAGCATGGTGCAGAAGACGCGCAGGTACACAAGAAATTGCTGAAAACAATTAAATTCACCTTGTTTTCTTACCCAGAATGTGGTTTAGAAAAGAGAAGATAAATGTGAAAATTATCTGCAATTTTCTTTCTTACCACTAGGTGCTACCACTGTAGCGAACTACACGGTGCGAACATTAATCTGTGCCCGCTGGCCTCTGCAATGGACAAACTCCTCAGAGCTCAAATACAAAGCTGACTGTTGCGCAAAAAAAGGATAAAACAAACTGAAGAAACACAGTCAGAAGGACGGACAGTTTCTCAGTTCTGCCCATGTTGTAACGCTATCACAAAACCCTTTTTTCCCACCGCTGTATGTAACGTGGCTACAGGTGGTGGCCGACTGGGTCTTTCCAGGTCCAAATCCAGCTGATGGTGGAAGCGGGATCAGTCAAGACACGGTCAAGTCCGAGGCCAGAACCCCCCCCCCGCTTCCTTCTTCATCCTGTTGTTACTCACTCGGCATTGCACCAGCAGCGGCTTTGCAAAAGTGCCTCGTAAGCACTTCTCACTTCCTAAAAACATGATGTGACCGAGGAGGAGCAGGGCCGAGGGGGCTGACTCTGGATCAGGAAGAATCCCGGGGCCGCCGCGGTCAAGGAATAAATCCCGACCACGTGAACCACGCTGGGCCCACAACAGCTGTGAACCCTGCTGATTCCACAGAAATCAAAACGCCAGCGGAAGGAATCTGGGCTAAAACATTTTGACATAATCACGTTTGCTGTCGCACCAGAGCCGCTCGGAGCCTGGTTGAGGCCCCCGGATGGTTAAAAAAAGAAGGAGGAGGAGGAGACGAAGAGGAAGAAACGGGGAAAGGGCGGGAAAAGCTTGTTTTGAGAGGCCAAATCGTTTATTACCCTCAAATTTTCGGGGGGCTGAAATTTCAGCCACGCTGAGGAGGAGAAACTCGAACCGGAGGCCCAGCTGTCCACGGCCTGCCTGCCCGATCCTAGACAAACCTCCGACGCACACGCTCGCCCAGACCCAGACCCAGAGCCGGACCCCCACCCTCCCTCCTACCGCCAGTCAGCCAGGTGATCAATGCGGAAAAACACAGCACGAGCAGCGAGGCGGATCGGGACGAGCTGTTACAACACCAAGGTCCAACAAACCGGTGCGTCGCTGGGAAGCTCTTGGGACACTAGTCTGCTTTAGTTGCTCTCAGGTCACAGACTGAAAACAGTGATTTCCAAGTGTAGATTCAAAGCTAAAGATCCCACTGAGTAGCTGAGCATGCATTTCTTGTTTTTTTATTACTCAACGTTGTTAATAGTTTTTTTGATCGTTTGTGTGTTTCAACACAAGCTCGATCTACCGCCCCGGGAAGCACATCTCAGTATCTGCAGCAGTGGTGGTGACTCAGTATCAACGCGCAAGTCACACTCAGGGAATTAGTAACCTTGGGCCCCGGGACAATGAAGAGTTGTCTCAGTTTGCCCGTCTTATCGCCTCCTCCTTTTCCAGTCGCTCCGTATCTGGGACGCTTATCAGCAGGTCGTCTGAGGAAAACTCTCCCACAGTCTCCTTGGCTCAAAGATGAGAGACTATTATCTGCAACGGCTGATCTTTAAAGCAACGCTACGTGTTTTTTGGGGCTGTTTTTTTTTCTCCTTCTTACACCTGAAGATGTGAGTTGGCCAACCGTTTTTGTTTTTTTTAAATTTGTTTGTTTTAACGATTCATGCACTTGAAACAGGGAGAATGGCACCCCAGACACTAACACAGCGCCCCCAGCTGGCCTGGAATAACATGATTTAATTTTGATTGCAAAGACACGCCTCCAGTTCCTTTCTCAGCGATTCTATGATCTAGACTGGCTAGCTAACTAGCTTTTCGTTATTGCCATAGAGTTGTTCTTGTTTTAACTGATAGAAAAAGACTGGCTGAAAATAATAACAAATTAAGACCCTGCAGAGAAGTCCATGGTTTGTTTTATGACCGGTAGGTGGCAGTGAGGTGCGCCAAAAAACCCCACAATGGCATATTATTCGTTAAAAAAAACAAAACAAAGAGTACTTTTAGGCACGTGCGAGCTAGTAGCCAACAGGGGGAGGAAAAACGTGAGGAATAAAACACAGAACAGAAAATCCTCGAGGGATCCTGACAGCCTGGGTGGTGTTGTCCACGAACGTCTGGGACGCCGTCAACAAGTGCAAAGGCGGAAGGGGTGGACGCGGGTTGCAGGGGAGGTGGAACACGGTTCACAGGCGAGCAGATGTTTCAGCTTTTGGGGTTTTGGCTAGAAAAGGGCAATTAAGAGCTGCTCTTAATGAGGCTGGCAGCCACCCCATAAACTGTCTGGTTCGGTAAAAGAGTCGCTCATTAGAGACGGAGCTGCCCAGAAAAAAGCACACCTACCTAATTCCCCCGCGTATACACACACACACCTCCACCTCGACTGGAACAGGAAGCAATGGATCATACATTTGAAAAATTGTATGGTCGCATTGAGCAAAGTTACTGTTAAGTTACGTCTGGCCCTCGCTGACATCAAAACCCAGGGGTGCGCGTGCATGTGTGTGTGTGTGTGTGTGTGTGTGTGTGTGTGTATGCGTTTTGAATGTGTGTCCTTGTTTGTTGTGCGCCAGGCTAAGTGTGGTAATGATGCACATTTTCCGTGAGGTAGCCGACTGTGTACCTCCGGCATGAAAGCCCGGCGGAGCCGGCTGAAAGCTACTGATGAGAGCGAGGACTTTGAAGAAAAAAAAAAAGAAGCCCCAAAACGGCCCAAAAATAGAGCCCACTACAACCCGCAGATCTTGTTTTTTTCCCACCCTCAGTTTCCGTGCGCCGTAAAATTTGTAATTAAACAAAGAACAAGAGGGGGAGCGGAGACTAAACCGGCTACCGGCGTCGCCGCAGGTTGCGGCTGACAGACACAAATACAGACACTATTCTCTTTAAACAAAGTGCGCTCATCTGATCCAACGGCTCTCAATAAACCCTGTTTGCACAAGCGGCGCAGGACCCAATATTTGCACGTAATACGCACAACCATGACCTCACTTGCGTGCCTTCGGTGCCACGTGATGCTACTATTCCGCCAAAACTCACAGGAGGGGGCAGGGGGAAAAAAATGTGCTAATTACTCCATTTGACATCTGATTGAATTGGCAAACATAAGATAGGACGAGCTTGTTAAACATCATGTAATGCAGCATATTACAGAATGTACCAGTGTTTAAAATTAGAGCAGACGCAGCTCCTTCACTAATCAATTACCGGGTGGAAACATTCTTTATTCCAGGGACTTAATTATGGAAGGATTTTCTCATTTCCTCATTCTAAAAACAGAATAATCCATCATTTTGAGGTTGTTGTTTTTGGTTTTTTTTTGTTGTACCAAACTTATGGCCCTCGCATCTTTTTCTAATCCACACCCAAGCAATTTTTTTCTGGAAACTTTTCCAGAAAAGCGCACCATCAAAAACACCAACGGCGAGGCATTTTTCCTGCGGTGGCCGCTTTTATCCGCGCAGCTCAGGGTCGTCGCCGCCTGCCCCTAACCTGCCAACACGCTTCCACATTTGCAGCACTTTTATCCCGCTGCCTGCACGCTTCCTGCAGCGGCCGGGGATCCTCCGCTCTCACGCTATCTAGCGTGGCCTGTCCCCCGGACCTGTCTGGCATCGGGGGAAACCTTGGCACAACGCTCCCTATTGAGTTCCACAAAAAAAGAAAAAAAAAACTAGGTCATTTGTGCAGCGCTGGCTGGACACAGGCGGCGGAAAGAAAATAAACTGGCAGATGAATGCGGCTCGACTGGAGGATGACTGGCTTCCTGCGACGGCCGCCGAGGGATACTTAGAGGGAGGTTAAGATAATAAAGAAGTCGCGATAATGTGTTATGTTTCTGTTTTTTCGCCCCAGGTGTGGAGACAATCAGCTCCCTTGTGTCCGTCTTTTCTTTCGCTCGGCCCGTGCGTGTGATGTGGCTCCACGAAGTTTCCTCCTCGAGGTCTCGGCGGTATTTATCTGATCTTACAAATCATAAATGAAAGGCCTTATCTCTTTCATAACACAGCCGCTTTTTTGTTTGTTTTTTTCATCTCCCCTTCCCAGCACAAGCAGGCTCTTCTGGATTGGGCCTGATAGTAATTAGGCTTCTAAGGACTTTATAAACAAGGCCGTCGGAGCACATGCTAACCTCTTGTTCCCTTCGCACCAGCGTCTCAAAGAAGTATGGTACACACATGTTGTTGTCATCAACACCAGAGGCTGGGAGAGATATCTAGTGGAAAGCAGCAGCGCAGGAAGTGAGAAGGGGGGGGGGAAAGGGCTCCCGAGAGGCAGGAAATCAGGTGACTCCGAGAGGAAAGAAATAGTTTATTGCGGCGCTGGTGCCAAACAAAACGGCAGTGGAGAATGGCGGCAAAAAAAAGCGCTTGCGCTCACACCTGAAAAGAGCCGTATTTCTCTCAGCGAAACACTAAAACCGGCCAGTTAACGGTCCGTCGAGTGATGGAATCGATCCCGGCCTCCACATCCTTCTCCTCGCCGCGAGCCTGAGGCGTATGTCTGCCAGATGTCCAGAGCAGAGTGAGGGATATGAAAGGGCTCAGCGCTGCCAGAGGTGTCATCTATCAGAGAAATTATGATCCAAATGATATAACATAAGACACACACATACACCCCTCCTCTCCTTCCACCTCCCGGTCCTCTGTGGTTTTTACAATTGAGCCACGTCCCCTTTTCATTCAGCTGACTTTTCTGGAAAAGCAGGGAGAGGAAGACGGCGACAGCGCTGATTTTTCCGTTTTCCATCCAAAGCAAATCCACCCTTGTACTCGGCCTGGACGTCTAAAGAGACCAGGACTGTAAAGCATCCACACGCCAAGCAGCCTCTTAAGGTAACGATACGTTTAACGCAGGCAGACAGGTGATAATCTTCACTTGCCGGTTCAGTTGGGAAACCTGTTAGCAACACAACCCCGAGAAGACAGATGTGGAAGGTATGGCTGCGTCAAGAAAAGGCATAAAAGACTTTGCCAAATCAAATATGCAGATGATCAGAGCTGAGTTGAGTTTGGGAAGAGTGGGAGAGGTTTAGATGCTTTGGATGTGTCCCAAGAAGAGAGCAGTGGAAGTACTGGACAAAATATGATGAAGCTTCTAGGAAGGGTTTGCTAAAGAAGTGGTGGACGACATCAAGATGGTTGGTGGAATGGAGGAGCTACAGCACAGGGTGTGATGAAGGTCGACAACCTGCTGAGGCAGCATCCACAAGAACCAGAAAGAGGAAAAGGAACGTTAAACCTCTCAGCAAAAGCCAACAGACACAGATTCAACGTTTCTTATTTAGCCTTTTCTGAACTTCTGACTGGATCTTCACCAAGGAATATATCAGAGACTACAAGTGCGAAAAGTGCTCCTTTGCAAAATGAGGCTTGAAAAGTATCTTTCAGTGACTTGGACGTGGAGGTCTATTATACCCGTGGTTTGTGCTGGTTTGTCCTACCTTTAATGCAAGTTCAAATCCTGTGGGTCCTCCTGCTGTTTAAGGTACTAATCTAGCCATCTGTGGCATAGAGGTTGAGCCGTAATGAAATGAGCCTTAATTGTTAACTGTGTCACTAAGGGAAGATGTTCTGTACAATGCAGTCATTTGTCATTGGAGTTCAAATTCAGACTTTTGGATAAACATTTAGGCGAGGAATCCATGTCACTGACTCTGCTGATAACCATGTAGGTAAGACAAGCGAAGGGAATGTTTGGACAGTCAAAAGAGGCTCCATAAGTCCTGGTTTAACCCGCCTGCTTGTTTAGACAACACAGTCTTAAAAAGCTCCCCGTTATGATCAAATTAAACGCCCGAAAACGTGTCCTCAAGCTTGTGTAAGCCCTTGTAAACTACACTGTATACATGTCGGACGGGGAACTCGATCCCACAACGGGAGTTGTACCGTGTAGTGCGCACGTATACAGAGCCCGCAAGATGGATATCAAGCCACCAGCCCCGGGAGCTTTTGGGTGAATGGATGAGGAGAAGGGGCAGACAGTACCTGACATTTACCTAGCACCGCCGGATAGACAGGCCATTGTCTTTGATGAAATGAGAAACTCTGCCGCAGAAGGGCGAAGTGGGGGAAGGTGGGGGTGGGATGGGTCAGTGGGTGGTGCCGGACAAACCTGATATCAATCTAAAGGAATAATAGCGACCACTCTGATGTGGACGTCTGGGGACATGGAGACGTAATACCCCATTGAAAGAGTCGCTCTAGACGTTGGAATTCAAAGAGAAACGAGAGCGAAAACTGTTTAAAAACACACACACACACACACACACAAAGGACAGCAAACTATATTCTCACTTTCACTGCCTCAAAAGCCTGTAACACACACAGATATTTAAAAAAAAAAAAAAATCCCCTTGCGGCTGAAACTGACGTAGATCGGACCATAGATAGATAGGCAGACTCTAAATATCTGATTGATGTGGCACTGATGAACTTCAGGGGCCCAAACGCCAACCATGCACTCTTGGATTGTTTCTCTGATTGTCTGGCGATAGCTAATAGAGAAATAAACAGTAAGAGAGAGGGAGAGAGAGAGAGAGGGGGAAAGAGAGAGAGAAAGAAACAGAGCGAGGCAGAACAGGCAAAGCAGTGCAGGCGGCGTGCAGAGACAAACATACAAGCGAGAGCCCGAACGCCAAGAGGCTGTCTCCTGGCCTTGTCCACTCCGTCTCAGCAGCCTGGATTGCTTTTATCGGGCCTCTGCGGAAAAGTTCCAGGCCGACGGGCTCAGGCAAAAACAAGCACAAACCACTCAGCATCCATCAGAGGGGGAGAGAGAGAGAAAGAGGGCGAGAGAAAGAGAGAGAGAGAAGAGAGGGAAGCGAAAGAAGAAGTTGCGAGCCGGTGAAAAGGAAGTGAGACCGAGGAGGCTGAAACATCTGCTGCAGATTCCTTTTTAGTTCAACCACCTCGGAGACAGTTTTGTTTTTGTCTGTGTCACAAACGGACAAAGACGTGCCTGGAGATGTGTGCAAGTCGATAAGTCAGTGAGGACACAGCTTTTTCTCTGTCTCTCTCTTGTTTGGAGCTTGTCTAAAGAAAAAGAGAGAGGGAAAAAAAACGAATAACAGGACAAACACTAATCAGTCTTAACTTTTTACTCGTGAGTACCGAAAAGGAATAAAGGGACAAAAAGGAGGAGGAGAGAGAAGAGGGGGAAGAAGGGGGGAAGAGGAGGATGAAAAGCCTCCTTCTGACTCGCAGTGACCCACATACATTCTGCCCGGCTTCTTCTGGGGCTCCATCTCTCTTGGCAACCGGCAGCCTCTGTGAAAGAATCCCAGCGTTCAGCCAAAGGCAAAGCCCGTGTGAGGCGGGGAGCGAGAGGGTTGGGAGGGAAGGGGAGGGGAGGATGGCAGCCACAGAGCGGGAGAAGGGAGATGGGGTGCGTGGGTGGGGGAGAAAGGGGAGGTCAGACCCATCCCATTTGAACAAAGCAAGCAGCAATGGAAGAAGCCATAAGATGCTTGAGGATAAAGTTCTGGAGGAACAACAACAGTATCATCTGCATACGACAGTATCCTGGCTGCTCCTAGGTACTATTTTCTGACTGGACGTGTCCGTAAGCAAGATGTTGGGAGCGTTTCCCCAACTAGAAGGGCCAAACAAAGACACACAAATGCTGGGAAATCATCTGTTATCGCTTTCAGCACTGCTGCGCATCAGCTAAAAAGTAGTTTTATTGCTTTTTTTTCTCTATGATTGCTCTCTGCAGGGTTTTCTCTTTTCCCTCGATGGAAGCAATTGTGTGACTGAAAACAGTGGGGATACTTTGATGATAGATATTTCACACGATCAAAAAACTAGATTTTTTTGGCAGTATAAAATCACAGGTGTTGTGGTCGCACCCACACACAGGTTCAAGCAATAGATGGATTAGAAAAGAGGCCTGCAGTGCTTCCTTCCAGAAGAACTTCACATTGCGTGCTCATACATGAGCGAAAGACATAACTTTGTGCTGCTTAGATACGCAGAAGTGACAGCAGCGTTAGTCGTGGCATCCGTTAGCCAGGACAACATCTGGCTTTGCAAGGAGGCAAAATTAGTTAAAGTGGTGTCAGTAACAGATCAGATTTTCCTACAGAACCAGGCCTTGTTTCAGTTTTGCCAAACAGGCAGCAGGAGCAGCATTACTGCCAGCTGTGGGTCTGAATGTAATCACAGCTCGGAAAAATGTGTTGCTACGTACTAAAATGAATTAAATTGTTGTGCAAAAAGTGCGGTCAGAGGTATAGGAAGTGCAGACTAATGTCTAATAAGTACCCTGCATCCGCTAAGGACACGGCAAACAGGCAGCGTTGAATGTAGCAAAATCAATTTGCGGGTGGCTGCCACAAATAAATGAATATGTGGGAAACAGTTTGAAACTGTGGCAGGACACATTAAACAATGGCAGGCCGCCACAGTAGAGGCAAATAACGGGAAATAGAGACGATTATTAATATGAAAACAAGCTGTTGTTGTTTTCCAGGTCACAGATTTTTTCAAGGCTAGCATATCGGAAACCAAACAGAATTAATTTGATGCCGTTTGCCGAAAAGGAAAAATGCCACTGTTGTTGCGTACTGTTTTACCAACTTATGTACTATTGGACCATTTGTTGGTGACAGAAGTTTAAAGTGCAGAATGTTTAAAACACAACAAACAGACCATTTCGAAAGATTTTCAGCTCTGCGGTAAATACATTCTGTGCACCTGCAGTGACTTTAAACTCTCAGATCACCTCAACAACCAAGGGCAGTAAACAGGCAACATTCTGTTTATCACTTCCATGACAAAACATTTGTAGAACTTGCCTTAGCGTCAAGAGCAAGAGGAAAAACAGGAGATCTGGTTGGCCTTGGCAAACTGCTCCTCTTTTTGAAAAAGCGGAGCGGCAGCTGCAATCAGCGGGCAAACTGAAAGGGACCGTTCGAAGCTTTTAATGGGGCGTTTGATTGGGCAGTCCAGACTTGTAGCCTAATGATGGATGAATGCGGGGCCTTTCTCAGCGACGGTGACATAATCAGAGAGCTGTAGGTCAGCTAGTGACAGCTGAGTGGCGGGAGAAAGGGCCCTTTCAGGCCCCAACGCTCGCGGACGCCATCCAAGTTCATTAGCAGTCGGAGCGGCTAGCAGGCTCGCTACAGGCTTCTCCCAGCCACACACACACAGACACCAGACACACACATGTAGCGACACGCACAGACATGAAAAACGCTTCTTTCTTCTCAAGCAGTGAAGAACTTTTTTCTTCTCGACGGCTGTGATTTTCAATTTTGCCTGCATGTTTTATCAGTACACAAGGAAGGAAAAAAAAGCGGGGACGTTTTCTCTTTTCGCTCCAGTTTGGCCCCTCCGCTGCTAACCCTCTATACACTCTCCCCTCTTTTCCTGCCATTAGGCCCCGACCAAGCCAAAGCCGCAGACCAGCCAAAGAACCTGATAGTCGTGGAACTCGTGCAGCTTCCCCACCCCCAAAAAAAAAAACCTTGGAATGCATTTCTGCTGCGCTGCACTTTTCACCATCCAGCAGGGAATGGATGCAACCCCCCGTTCTCCACCCCCCCTGCCAAAAGAATCCACACCCACCCACTCTGACACAAGCACACCACTAATGGCTTTTGAGAAATTGCCCTTCAAACCCTCAAAGGTCCTGCAGCCTACACAAACAACAGACGGGAGCAGCCGCGTACAAGTTCTCGTGCATGCCGCCAACGTAACCTTTTCCCGACATTGCATCCATCTCCAGCGGTACAACGTGTTGGCGAAAATAATGAAATGAGCAGCTCTTGGATCACCCAACCCCTCCACCCTCAACTCCTCAACAACCTGTCTGAAAACACTCTGCTGCCTTTCACCAAAGAGACGTCTAATACGTAACCTGGGTAGGTCACATGGAATGTTTCCTGTTTGGCTCAGAGCCCACAGAAAACATTCGCATCAAGGCAAAGGCTGAACTGGAGGAATGGTCTGTCAATGAAATCCAAGCGGCCCAATCAGAGCTGATATGGTGGTGTTAGCCAGTAGGTGGGAAAGTTAGTTGTGTTTCTTTTACATAATTCAGGATCTTTAGAGACTACAAATTGTCCTACCAAAATGCTACAGCTGATCAGGTTGTTGCAGTGGCTCCGTTCAGCAGAAATGATTTCCCAGCATTCCTCGTCATCGTAAAACTTAGCTTTATTCGTGTTGTGGCCCCGCAGTTGATGTTGTTTTGTCATTGCAGTGTTTATGCTAATCTGTAGCCTTCATGCTAATCTCTTGCAGGTGCCTTCCTGTATTTCTTCCCCTTCTTCAAGGCAGATACAGTAGAAGATAGAAGGTAGAAGTGGTTAACACCCGGTGTCATCACAACTAATTGAAAGCAAAACAACAAACAAAAAAATCCAATACTATTTTAAACCACAAATGAAAACACTTTATACTGGAGGGTTGGCTCCTTTCGATCGTGGATCCAGCAGCGTAACGCAAAATGTGCAGCTTATCATTCGCCACAGTATTTTTTTTTCTTGATGCATGAATTCTTCTTTGATCGTTATACTGCTACTGTACCTTTAACTGAGGAGCACTCCCGAGCACTGACCTTGTGACTGCTCGCACCGGCACTTTTACTTCAGTCTGTTTTTGTTTTTTTTTTTTTTTTTTTTTTTTTTTTTTTGGTGAAACCGCTGACAACACCACATTTCAGGGCTTTAATAACTTGCATTATACATCAACACAGTCTCTCAGCTACACACACACACACACACACAAAAACAAAGCACCTCCAACACTCACACCCTTCTCCTCATAAATGACCACAACTGAACAGACACAAATTCCTCCACCATCACACTTTTCTGCCTCTCTTGACCGCAGCGCCGCTGCTCCAGGGAGAGAGAGAGAGAGAGAGAGAGAGAAATAACTCTGGCCAGACGTTTGTTCTGGCCCTTCACCTCAGCATGTGATCTTGTGTTTCAGACCACTCGGCTTCACCTACAACCCACCACGCCGGTTCCCACTGCAAAAACAGCACATCCTCTGAGCCTCCTGATTTATTGCTCCCACCCAGCTGTGCTCGGCTCACTCCTTCCACCCGCCTCCCCCGTCGAAAGGGGCTCGCTGCCGGAGCCATGTAGACATTTTGGCTTGATTGAGAAAACACAACAACCACAACAACAACAACAACAGCGATAAAAAAAAGGAAGAAAAAACCCTCTTGGTTGGTACGGCGAGGAGCAGCTCGACAGCGGAGGGCTTAACATCTGCGTTTGGAGAGATTTAAAAATCAGGAAATGAGACGAGGAGAGAGAGAGGGGGAAGGTGGGCGAGTCACTGGAAGAAAAAGAAACAGATAGAAGGTGAAAGAAAAGGAAACGGGGTGGTGGTGGTACTGCTGCTGCTGCTGCATGCTGCGTGGGGAGATCAGTGGAGTGTGACCTGCATCCTGACACCCCTGGCAGCTCCTTTGGGAACTATTCTACTGCCCCCTGGTGGCGGGCAGGGGCGACACCCTCCGGGGGCCGGCGGCTCACCTCCTTCCCACAGTTACAGTGACACGGTGACCTGCTGCACTCTTCGTTCACTCACTCCTCGTGCCGCGATGACTCAAATTATGACACCCGCACTCCTCCCGTGATCACACGGAGGCTCGAAAACAACAACTCGCCCACCTCTCCACCCGGCGTGACCATGCGCTGCTGTTGTGCAGCGAGTGGGCGTGTCCTTTAGAATGAAGTTTAGATTCTTAGTTTTACCCTCACACTCTTTAGAAGGTTAAATATACTTTCACGTCGCACATGTTTTTTATAGAACTTCCTGTCCATTTAGCCCTCTGTTTGCGGCACCGCCTGCTAAAACTGATTTTTTTTTTTTGGAGCTTCCACAAGTTTGGGATGAGGCAAAAAACAAGGCGTCAGTTGCAAGGTTTTTGAAGGGAGGAGCCAACAAGCGGTGGGTTCAACAGGTGTGCCCTTCGTGACATCACAAAGGATGGACTTTTTCTATTTCTGGGACGCTCGCTTACCGGACAGAGGGGTGTTTTCTTCGACGACTTTGTTTACTTTACATAATCGTGGACACTGGAAACTATGAGTGTGAAAGTTTATCAAGCTGACAGTTTCAAAAGAGACGCGCTTCGATTTCCCAACATGCCACATTCTTCACAGTCACGGCTGCAAACCAACAGTCGGGCCGATGGCGACCTGCTGTGTGTACCTAAAAACGCAAGCGAAATTATCGCTGTTTGTTTACGGCAAATTAGAACGAAAACATGTCACAGCGACATGAAAGCCGACGTCTGATTCCCGCACGGTTCCCAGCTTCCCGGTTTACTGGAAGTGGTTCCCGCTGCTGACGAGGCACCAGCGCTGGAGGGAGGAAGGAGCTCCGCCAGATGTTGCCGCAGCCGAACTTTGCATGAAATGGCAAACGTAGGAAATGTGAGAAGAAAAAAAAAAAAGAAAATCGATTTCCATTCGAATGCGGTTTGATGTGACGGCACGGCACATATTTGAGACGTTCGTTTGAAGCAATTACTTCTTCAGCTCAGCTGGTTGGACTCCAGGACCAACCAGAGTCTACGCAGTGAAACATTCAGAATTGTTTCGTTGTTGTTGTTTTTTTTTTACATGTAAATGTACAGTATCAAAAATGTGTAAAGACAAGAAGTGAAAGTTGATTGTACTACCTAGACGCAGTGTTTCTGCACTGTGTGAAAGTCAACCAGAAGTACATCTGCTGGGCAAAAACAGCACTGAAATCTCTACAGTTGTAAAAACTGCAACACACCAACCGAAAAAATTTTTTTAAACTAAGTCCAGTAACGGAGAACCGGTTATTTTGCCAGACATGCATTGCTGAAACCTTTCGAAAAACGAGAAAAAAAAAACAACACGTTATGCGTACGTGCTTTTGATTCCTCTGCCACCTTCCACTGTCTCGACACACTGACCCTCCACCCTGATGAATCTCCTCTAGTTGCGTCTCAGTCCACGTGCAGAGCAGTGCACTCAGACAAACGTGCCCAAGTGTGTGTGTGTGTGTGTGTGTGTGTGTGTGTGTGTGTGTCCTATGGGCCCATAAGCACCGTTGGGTCTTTCCTCGGGCCTGCAGCTGAGCAGGTTATGAGCTGTGGAACATAATGGTCTCATTGACTGGATCACAAGCTCGGACCTGCCAGTCCCGGCCGCTTTGTGAGCGAGCTGCGGAGCGGGCGTTGTTGTAAAAAAAAAAAATGAAAAAAAAAAAGCCCTTTTAAACCGCTATTAAGCCATGTTAGAGGTGTGTGTGTGTGTGTGTGTGTGTGTGTGTGCGTCGTCGGGAGGGGAAAAGAGAGATTTGTGCAGAAGGGCGGTTGTTTTCTTTTCGAAGAAAATAACACTGGAAAAACAGGCTGGAATGTATTCGGAGGCAACTTCAGTTGTTTTATAACGGCGGCAATTAAGGCGACAGGAAATAATAACGAGCCGCACTTTTCAAAACGCCGCCTCTCCGCCGTGCGCCTCCTCGTGGCGGCCGCTCGTGACGCAAGTCGACGGTCCTCTCGGTGTTTTGATGCCGTTGCCACACGTCGGCCGCCTGTATTTACCCTGGCCGCGTGTCTGTTTGGAGCGAAGGAATGCACAATGTTTGGCTGATGAGTGGCTCATCCGACCAGCCTGGGAAAGCGGTGAGAACTCCGGAGGACTCCGGCGAGAGAAAAGGTCCCCAACGCTTGCGCTAGCTCGGCCCAAACATCGACTTTTCCCACCGTTCAAATTCAAACAGCGACGTGCGTCTCCGTGGCGGTCGCTGAGCTGTTTTGGAACTCCTCTTTTTTCCCCCTTTGTGATGTCACAAAGGGCATCAACGTCTCCAACCAGGTTAGTTACAAGCCAGGTGTTGGCTCCGCCCTCTGAGACCGCCTAACTTTAACATCTGGGAGGTCCCCAACGCTACGCTAGCTCAGCCCAAACATCGACTTTTCCCACCGCTCAAATTCAAACAGCGACGTGCGTGTCTGTGGCGGTCGCTGAGGTGCATGAATATAAGGAAAAGTCTAACACTTCATTTGCTTGCACCATTGGAAACGAACCATTTTGGAACTCCCATTTCCCCTTTGTGATGTCACAAAGGGACTGACGTCTCTAACCAGGTTAGTTGCAACTCCCCCCCGGGGCCAGGTGTTGGCTCCGCTGTCTGAGACCGCCTTGCTTTAACACCTGGAAGGATCCAAGACAGGATCATTGTGGTGGTGGCAGGCAGTAAACAGAGGGCTAAATAATATGCCGCTATTCTTTTTTTTTGTTTTTCCCAGGAGACAGCTGGGGTCTTTTTTCATGAGAGCGTGGGGTTAAAAAACTAAGATGTGAAAACATCGGTACCATGTGGGAGATCATTGGTCGCTGGCGTTTATATATAAAGTCATCTGACTTGTTAACGCCGAGCCTCCATCCGTGTCATTATGCAACAGACGTGTGACTAAACCATACTTTCCAACACCACGTCTTGACTCGGACCTTCTGACTGACTAGAGAGCTGCCGCAGGCCGCCTGCAGCCTGGCTGAAGCAACAGACACATGAATCATCGCTCCCACTGACTCGACTTCGACCTGGAGCCGCTGCTCTGACACATCAATAACATCTGCTCCGGCTGCTTCTCATGCATCGTAGTTTATATACGCTAGTGCCTCAACAGGCTGCAGGCTGCAGGTTGCATCATGGTGCGAAGAGATCAAGCAATCAAACTAGAGATGCACGGGCATCGCTTTTTAAATACGCATACAATAAAAACCCACATAACAACATCATCAGACTCTACGACAGACTTCTCATGAGACTTCGGCGTAATTGGCCTCTGATTCATATCTGTGCACACTCATAAAGCGGCTGGCGTCTCGGGAGGTGAAGACGGTTCACTCATTTATTGCTCTTCCTAGAACGACGTGGTTTCTTTATTCTGCTGAGTTCCGCCGAGACCAGAGTCTCTCCGCGCTCTCAGCTCGCACTGCGATAGCACGGCGACGTGGTATTTGCGCCGCCGCCAAGAAAAACGTCCGAGTGGCTGCTTTCAATTAATTTTATTTGGCCTATTTTTTTTTTTCCCTTTGTTTAATTTATTTTTCTGTTCCCCACGTCCAGCCTGCAAACGGTAAAATGGGTCAGTCACATGGAGAGTGTTTGATCAAACTTCTGTCTTTCTCGATTAATAATCCACTGGTGTTTATTCAGCGAGGATAAATCGATCACTGCCGGTGTTGCAGTTCAGGTTTCAACCTTGCAGCGGAGCGGTCTGGTGCACAAAAACAAACTAGCGAAAGCCGCTCGTGCTCTCCGGAGATCGAGATGCTTCTGAATCCGTCTCGTCTTTCTTCGTCTCGCGTGACCTTTCAAACGGCGAAACTGCAAAATCAGATGAAACACTGTGCACAGCACAACTGGAATGGCTGGTTAAAACTGATCAAATGAGCAGTGAGCAGCTACTGCAACTAGTGCGCAATATGGACTCTATGCTAACTTTATCAAATCAAATATTTACGTCAGTTAGCGTGCTAAAGCCCTCACGCCACCGGCGCTAGCTCAGCTCAGCTTGTAGCGTTCAACGGGGTCGTGTAACATTCAATGTCCACACTGAATCCTGGGGGCTGATTAGCTAAGTGTGCAAACAGCGCAGTGCATTTTCGGACACTTCCCTCTCGGCGCAAACATGCACACAATGCAGAGCGTTAACCTAGCAGACTTGAAAACGTGCCAAGACAAATGTAGCAAACTTTGCTTTACATCCCCACAAATTAAAACAAGGGGTAAAAGAATCTGGCGAGAATTTTGACAAGGTTGCATCTTTAGCCTTCATCTCCAGAGCAACGCAGAGGAGCTAAAGGGTTTGTTTTTTAACCATACAAAAGAAAAAAAACAACTTCAAAAACTGTCACGTCTGACAGCGGACTGGTAATGACTCACACACATGCACGCATGTGCGCGCACGCGCACAAACGCGCACTAAGCACACACAGACAGGTGCAGCTTCGCTCTTACCGCTAAAACAGTCGGGCTCGATTGTGTCACACCGCCGTCTTGTCTTTCTTCCTCTCCTCTTATCTGCTCGGCCAAACAGCCACTTCACCATTTTTATCTGCATCTTTTAACAGCCCTTCGCATTCTACATCTGCTCCGTCACAATCCCATAAACACTCGCCGCGCGCCCAGAGCTGATTCTGAGTAAATATCGGCGGCGGCCGAAGACTTTGGCCTGACTGAGTAACCGCGAACTGGTGCTACTGCAGGCCAATCCCGAGACACGACGCCAGTTTATTTGAAACAAAAAGAGTTTTTTTTAAGTATTCAACAAGTATAAGATCACGTTTTACTGTGGCGGGCCTTTCTCTAGGTTCACACAAAGTGCCGTTCAGAAGCCAGATGAGTGTAAAACGAACTCCCGGGGCGTGGGGGGGGGTTTATTGACCTCGCGCAGCTCGGCCAGCACATGTGAATTTCTTTAGACGACACTGAGACTTCGGAATTAACTTACAGAGGCTCCTTAATGACGAGGCCACACACTGAACGCCACGGCCATCAGAGCGCCGTTTCCCAGGTTGACAGGGGGTCCAGATGGGCAGGAGGGTGGGGGCGTGGGGGATTTTTGCGGGGGGGGGCACTCAGACGGGCCGCATTCTTGGGAAAACCTAAAACCTGCCGGGTACATTTTTTCCAGATCCGGGTGGTCTGGAGGTTTTGCGATGAAGCACCAACTGTCGGGCCGGCAGTGAAACGGCGACATCAAAGGGCGGCGGCGGGGGGGTTCGGTGGAAAGTGACCCCCGGTCCAGGCTGGACCAGTCTGTCACCCGCCCCCCATCCCCGGGCCGCCAAGATCACAGCCACGCTGTCACAGATCCCCTGCAAGTCGTCCCCAGAGGACACGCTGGCGGCACGCCCACATTCCGGGCGTCCCAAGGTCATGGCGTGGCACCTGCTGGTTGCAGAGTGGGCGGGGCTTGATTGGGACTTGATCTGTGAACTCATGACCTCAGGGAGCGCCAATCGCCCAGTCTGTGTCCCCCAACAGTGGACAGCGGCCTTCTGAAGCAGGCAGACACATTTTTGTTGTTTGTTTTTAGCTAATCGTGATTATGGCAAACACAGATACATGATTTAGCTTCGTACGCTATCATGCCATGACGCTGTGGTGGATGTTCCAGTTCCAGTTCCAGCCAGTCAGCTTCATCCTTTGCGCTCGGCTCCCTCGCCTGTACCGCCAACATGTGGAAGTATTTTGGTTTCATTTCGGTTCATTTGGGCCTCGAACCAACAACGCACTTTCTGTCTTTTTGTGAAAATACAAAATCATCCCATGGACTTAATAGCAAGATTTAAGCGCGTCAGGAGATCCTCACGCTATTAAACGTACCCATGCATTTTCTCTCACTGCTTCCCCTGGACTCTGGGTTCCCAGCAGTGTCTTCAAGTGGTCTTGGGAGGGGGAGGTGGGGGGGGGCGAACGTAGGGTCACACCCAGGCCAAGTCCCAGTCGGTGTTATATCTGTTCAATCCCTACGGCTAACAGCTAAATAAATGGACTCGATTTTTAAACTTGCGTCCAGTTCTCATTCCGTTTGCTTCCTTTTACTGGAAAAAATCAACCAGAGCTCAAAACAGACAGTGAGTCTACAGGATGGGTGAGACAGAGTAAGTATCTATTCTTGCAGGAAGCAAAGAAAGAGGACATTAGGTTTGAATGATGCCATGGAGGTTCTTCTTCTTCTTACGGAGGTTCTTCTCAGTGTCAACAGATCAACACTCTTCACCTGAACAACCTTTCAGCTTCAAAGATTCTCTTTCACTAGTGGAAGTGTCTCTGTGTGGCGTGACAGCCGTCATCTCGACCCAGATAGCCCGGCTTCGTGTGAGCCTGACCGGGTTGTTTTCCAAAAGACAAAAAAAAAAAAGAAGTCGAAGAAGTTTAAGAATGAGGTCAGCGAGGAACTGGCAGACAATGACAACAGTCCTGCTTACTCATCCGACCTCAGCGCCGCCTTTCACACTCGGCTGCAGAACGCCAAAAAAAAAAAAACCTGCAATTCCAGTTTGCGTAACCTATTTTCCGTCTCCCTTCAGGAGTCTGAGTCAAAAGTGTGGCTGTGTGTGTGTGTGTGTGTGTGTGTGTGTGTATATGTGTTTCTGCCATCGTGATTGACAAGTAAGTACAACCAGAGTAAACATGATAGGAACCTCGTGAGCCTCGATGAAAAGGTGTGTGCATGTGTGTGTGTGTGTGTGTGTGCGTGCGTGTGCGGTGTGTGTGCAGAGACTATCACAGCTATCAATCAGCCGGCCAGCCCGAGGTCAGAGAGGGCGGGCGGCGGCTCCAGGTGAGACAAAAGCCGAGGCCTCAGCTCGACGTCCCGCTGTTACATCACCGCTCCGAGCGCCGGTCTGGCCACCGGCCGCCAGCCAATCAGGGAGCCGGACGGAGGGAGGGGCCCCGCCAAGAGATGATGGATGGGGATTTGAGGCCATTAGGCCGCTCGCATCGATTCGAGTCGAAGAAAACAAAGCAGCGCGTGCGGCGGCGCTCACGTAACAGGTCGACTCCTGCTATTTCTGTCTCCGGCCGAGCCGAAGAGGCCCGCTGGTATTTTCCAGCCATCCCACGTTGAAACAGACGATGGGAAATAAAACTTGAAGGCTGCGGCCGGCCAAAATTTTTTTCTTTTTTTTTTTTTTTTTTTTAACGGCGAGTAACTTTCCATGGAGCGTGACGCGAATATCTTCCTCCGCTATCAGGTTTTTGGGTTTCCGACAAGAGCAGAAATTTTGGAGGTTTTTTTGAATGATTTTTCTTTCTCATGGTTTTCACTGGTGTCATAGAGAGTTTATTTAAAGCTGTTGGGTTCAGTGTCACTTGCAGATGATTCACAGAATGGATAGAGTGTTGTGTGTTTTTTTTAATAAACATGTTATTTTCTAAAAACTAGGGTAGGCCTACAGTGGTGAGAATTTAAAGAGTATAAAAGTAGATAATAAATAAAAAAGCAAACCAACAGGTACGATTTCACTGCTTCTCCAGCATTCCAAACACCGTGTCCATCTATTAAACTCAGCAGACTCAGTCCTTTATTTGTGTGTTTGTAATACGATGCTATCTTGGCTTTCCGCTTGAACACAAACCAAACCGAGCACACACCATCCAGAAGGCCTTGAGCAAAAAGGTTCTCAATGTGTTGGGTTTTTTTTTTTGTCTTTTTTTTCAAAGCTGCGTCTGTGGGAATATGAAAAAAAACAAAACTTTATGACTGTCTGACTGTCTGAGGCCGCGATTGTCTGCCGACCTTTCGAAACTCGATATCTGCGAGTGCGTTTCACATGCAGGAGAGAGACTGGAAGAGACCCATTGATCGGTCAAGACTGATATTATCATGTGTTTCGTATGAATGTGTGCATGTATGAACACTTTCAAGTCTAAACCGGAGGCCTCGAAGAAGCAGATTTTTATCGGTTATTTTAATTTTAACGGTGCGTGGCCTCGTGTGGTTTTTCAGCAGAAACTGCACGGCGGCGTAAGTTTTAATGACGTTCGTGTCACAGATCACCCGATAAGCCAAGTTGCACTTGAACGTAGCAACGTGCGATTTTCAAAAAGTCAGCTAGAAAGCAGATTTGCCGCGGATCCTTTCGGACTCCTGAGCGTTGACCCCCAGTCGGTTTGCAGAGACTCCACCTGACTGGGGAGGAAAAGGGTGTGGGGGGGACCCCCGAGACCCTCCCGTTCCATCCAAATCAGGCCCGGACCCTGCCGCAGTCACCTGCGAGCAATCACCCGCCCCCCCAGTCTCCACGCTTCAGGAACGCACTGCACATTCACAGGGAGGCCCGTCGACCTCCAGAGGCTGGCGTGCAAAGGCTGCAGCGCTGCACTATTTTCATAATGACAAGAGAGATTTGTAGAAAAGAGTGCGGTGTGTGTGTGTGTGTGTGTGGGGGGGGGGGGGTTGTTTTGGCGAGAGCAGACGTGATGTAAAGCAACTTTACGGCTTCATAAAGTGCACGAGGTGACGGTGGGGGAGGAGGGGGTTGGAAGGGGAGGCTGTTGAGAAGAAGGGGGGTGGGAGGGTTAAGGGAAAACTCCCATGGCGGCTGGGGGAGGGGGGCCGGCCAGACAAGCTGAGGGCCTCAGTCGGACTACACAAACCGCGGCGAGGCCCCGTGCCAAAGTCAACAGCAGTTGAACCCCGGCAGATGTTGTTTCTCGCCGCTGCCAAATTACGCCGCTCTCTCTCTCTCTCTCTCTCCCCGCGGCCCGAGCCGTCCGTCCGTCCGTCCGTCCGTCCGTCCAACGACAGGCGACGACAAGAGCGACCCCCACCGTCACGTCAACGCTCCAGAACGGGGTTGGATTCAGGTGGCTGCAGAGGCGCGAGGTCGCCAGTCGTCTCGCCGTCGGTGGACGTCTTATTGTAGACTCTGTGAGTCTTCTTGTAGGATTGAGGAATGTGTTTCTTATGTTTGCTTTGCTAGTTCTGCTTAAACAAAAGCAGTGTTCACCCCCTACTATCCTCTTCTGAAAAACAGGAAGCGTACCCTGGATGGCGGGGGTCAACCCGTGGCCCTCGGCGGGGCTCGAACAGAGTGCCACACCTGAGAGTGGAGTCTCTGATGGACGGACAGAGTGACAGGTCTTCAGCTCTTCAGGCTAGTCTCTCTCTCTCTCTCTCTCTCTCTCTCTCTCTCTCTCTCTCTCTCTCTCTCTCTCTCTCTCTCTCTCTCTCTCTCTCTCTCTCTCTCTCTCTCTCTCTCTCTCTCTCTCTCTCTCTCTCTCTCTCTCTCTCTCTCTCTCTCTCTCTCTCTCTCTCTCTCTCTCTCGCTCTCTCTATCTTTCGCTCGCCTGCGAGATTACCACCAGATCTCACAGGTGGCGCTCTGCTCTCGCCCGGTGCAGGGGTTCGGCCCCGCGCCTTCAGGTTGGAAACATCAGCCGTCAGTCTGCACATCAAAGTGGCCACTATAAATAAACGCTGGCTGAGGCCCTTCGCTTTCAGCCTGAGTGGGGTCGGGGGGAGTACGTAGGGGCGTTAGTGGGGAGGGGGTGGAGGGCAGCCGGTGGGCCAGACCGCAGATTTCAGGCCCGGGGATGGAAATCACGCTTGTTTTCCTGAACTCTCAAATGGTCGGCGCTCTCTCTCTATTTTTTTTTTTTTTGCTGAACAGGCCGAATGGTTGTAAAAATAAAGGCAGTGAAAGTCCAACATATTTCATAACCGGGGCGTCGCAGCGCGGCAACACCTGCACAAATAGCAGCCCCCCCGCCGCTGGTTGAGCGGTCGGCAAACGAGCCCCTGGGCAGTTGGTGCGGCGGAGTTTCGGGTTCACACGCGACGTTTTGCGCGTGTTATAAACGTGCAAATTGAACAACGGCGCAGGAAACCGGAGGAGCGGTCGGTCCGACCAACCGAACGACTACACAGGCTGCTGCGCTCACCCACCTGGACCAGGGCCACCGCTCGGGAACAACTGGGCCGCTGTGAAGCCTCCACCGCTTGTGTGACAATTCCAACGTCAGAAGCTGAAATCAAGCAAAAGTTGATGTTTTTGTTTTTTTTTTTTTACCCCACATGTAGAAAAGGCTGCAAATAAACTCAAGAGTTTTGGATAAACAACAAGGCAAAATGACGACGCCTTTCCACTGACAGCCGTTTCAAAAAGCGCGGCTGTGGTCGCTCTATTTTTGGACATTTTTCAGACTTTAAGACGACAGAACTACACCGAAAGTTTTCTTCTTTCTCTCTCCCGCTCTCTCTCTTTGAGACTCATCCCGTGCATAATATTTAATATTTGCCTGGTGAAAGCCCGTCTCTCTCTTTTCTGCTTGGAACAGCTGTTATTTGCTTCCTCTGTGTGAGAACAGAGCTGAAAGGAAGAAAAAAAAATGTGAATAACGTGTGTTGACTTTGTCTTTTAGGAAAAAGTGGCCAGTGTGCTGGCAGGATGGCGAGGGCAGGGGGAGTAGGGTGAAGTTTTGTTCCACTACTTTCACAATCTTCGAACTCCGCCGCCGTCCTAATAACTCGGATTACGACGGCCGCAAAATTGCTCCAAATCGTTTGTTAGCTCCATTTTGCGAATCCTTTAAAAAGGCAAAAACACATTTCAAATAAACACAAGGTAAACCGTCGACGGCGTTGCGCTCGTACACACGCCCTCTTGTGGCCGATAACCATGCCAGCGGTGATTCCAGCACCTTAGTGGAGGGTTTAAAGGAGCGTTTTTTGGGGGGAGGGGGTTTGGTTAGGAAGCTTTGCGTGGAAAAAACAAACAGCGGCCTCCTGCAGCGAAGCCGTTCTCACACGGTCGGAAAGCATGACGGGTGACGGGTGAGCCTGGTGGGTGGGAGGGTTTGGGGGGGGGGGCGTTACGCAACAACAAGCCCCTGCAGTTTAGCTCGCGGGGGCGACGGCGACGGCGACGGCGGCGGCGGTGAGTAATACTGTTGGTCTCTTATCTCCACTTGTTTGAATAAGGCAACATTGTGTGCGCAGACACACACACGCGTGAGTGTTTTTTTGCACCCGCAGCTGTCATTAGTGTCAACAGACGCGCGGCGTGACTGCTATGCCGTTAAAAACAGTTAAGTCATCGCTGCACGGTGACGGTTTGCTCGAACACCAAGCCAATTTCCTCTTGGCCGACCTTAGTCACACACACACATACACACACATACACGACAAAGAAGTCTCACCCACTCTTGTTTTCGTCAGAACTCGCAATTCAGCGGACAGGCACTCAGATACAAGAGCTCTGAGCTCAAAGGTGCCATGTTCCACCCACTTTCAGATCCTTTATTTTTCACCCTGGGCTTCAAGTGAGATTTTCCAAATAAAAAAAAACCCTATTTGGAAAACAGTGTATTTAGTTCTCTGTTTACAGCCTCCCACTAAAATGCTGGGTTTTAGCTTCCTGCTACAAGCGTTGCACATCGTGAATCAGCCGTAGGGCTGTTTTTGTTTAAAAATGCATCTTTGTTTTCTTTTGGAGGGGTGGGGGTGAGGAGTGTGACCTGGCTGACCTGGGATGGTGGCTGCAATGGGCGGAGTCACGGATGACGTCAGTCGCTCTGCTGAGGTGGCAGGAAGTGAACAATGTCCTCCAGACTGGGTACTTCTGGAAAAGTGGAGAAGAAAAGAAGGATAAGCAAGAAAGAGAAGAGAATACTGATGATGTGAATTTTGCAAAATTTCAGTGTTGCATTAGCGTGTTAGCATTCAAAAATTACAATAGACTACACTGGAATGGTTGGCAATTTATTCAAGTGTTCCAGCGTATTTTTTGATGACTGTCAACCAAAATTATATTGTTTGTCTCGTCCATCTGTTTCATCGACATACATTTCTTGAAAGAGAATAAAAAAAGTTCAATAAAAAAAAAAAAACACGACAAGCCTTCACCTGTTGGAGTTTAGGATGAAAACAGCCAAATGTGAATTTCACCCTGGAGGGCACATAAATAAATTTTAAAAAAAAGGGCACTGAGCACTACTTTTTAATGCAAACAGACATTAAAAACACATTGCTAGCATAACAAATCAGCGTGAGCAGCTCAGGTGGCCAAATAAGTGTCGGAGGTCATGTTGACGGAGGAATAAGAGTCCCGTTCAGAGGGAGCCGGCGCGAGAGTGCCAGCGTCTGCGCTCGGAGCCCGTCAAAACGCAGCTACGGTGACATTAAAATGTGCTAAGTACAAGGAATCCCACTTCAAAGCGCGCTGAAAAAAAAAAAAAAAAAAGCAGCCCTTGCTGCGCTACAGTGAGGGGTCTGTTTCAGGCTCAGCGGACCGTGCGAGGAAACAACACAGGCCGGGGCCCCGGGGCGTGAGCTGCGTCGGACAGGTCGGCAGCGGGCCGCTCGCTGCCGGCCAACGCTTTGCTTTTTCTTTTTTCTTCTTCGTCTTCTTTTTTTAAAGGGCAAATGGAAAAGAAGCTGGTTGTAGAATTAAGCGGGGATGACACATGTGCGGCGAGCGCACACTGGAGCTCTGAGAAGGGGAAGAAGGTGGGAGAAGAGAGGGAGGAGCGGTTGGGAGCTGAATGGGCCCTCAAAGCCCGACTGCAGCCATTTCCTCAGACCACAGGAGACGCAGCAGCGGCTCTATTTATGTCAGGACGACTCCGCTGGCATTAGCCGCTAGCGCAGGCACGGGCAAACTACGGCCCGGGGGCCATATGCGGCCCGTTAAGCTTTTTAATCCAGCCCGCCGAACTTGAGTAAATTATATAAACAGTATGTAAGTCATAAAATAGCTGTATTTCGTTCATTTTTTTTAGTGTTTTAAGAGTCATGTCAATAAAGAGCTAAATACCGTGGGGCTTCAAAGACATAAATATCTAATCCCAGTGTGGCCCACCAGCCAAAAAGTTTGCCCACTCCTGGACAAGCGCACGTCAAGGCACCAGGAAAGCAGAACAGCTAGATGTGATGGGATGGGAGCAGATTGGTGGGAGCCATCGTTCGGCCAATCACGTCCATAAATTAAGGGGGGGTAGGGGGGGAGTTGGAATCGAACAACGTCAAAAACGACTCCAGGTCTTTGAACAGTGGAGCTCCTTCGAGCTGGTTCTGGTTTTGATGAACCATTTGAGACATTGAGAGAAAGGGGGGTGGAGAGAGAGATAATAAATTTTCCTGGTGGTAAGAAAGAAAGAAAGAAACCAAATGCCAACATTTCCAACAGCGACTGCGTGAGGATTTGAGAACATTTTGTTAAATAGCTCGTCCTCCGCTTGCAAATCATTCTGGGAGTAAGTAAAATGAGATGGCATAAATCAAGAGCGCCCCCTCCAGACCTCAAGAGACGGCGAAAAGCATCTGCGCATTCAATTATCGCGCCGAATTTATGTGTTTTAATTTTCACATGCGGTATCTTCCTTGTTTGTTGCTTTCGCCTAAATTTCCAAGAGTCTGGCCTGGAGGACGGGGGAGAAGGAAGAAGCGCTTCCATTCCGAACGCACCGGAGGAACTTTTCCTCCGCTTCTGTGCGTTCGTGGCCTCGATTGCGGCAGCACACAAAAACCTCCGGCCGAGCTCAGACAGGTTCGGCGGTAGCGTCGTGGCAAACGGACCGCCGCGGTGCCCCGGAGCTGCAGGTGCTCGGAGAGCTGCGATCCGACAGGCCGCCTCCAATCCGGCCGGGAGCGATCTTGACTCAGGCAGTCAGTCTCGCTCGAGTTATGCAAAACCTTTCGAAATGAAAACAGACGAGGGTTCACCGCCATTTGCCTGCTATCTGATGAAGCCAATTAAAGTCTGCAACGTGCAAAACAATTCCGCAGCGGCACACAGGGGAAGGAGGTGGGCGGGGGCACTCTAGGTGGGCGGGACATCTCATCTTCTCATCTCGGCTGCAGCGTTCGCCCATGAAAGAACCATTCAGCTTTTCACCTCGGTAACCAAAATGTTGCGCAACCTGGATATCCTGAGGGGGAGTAAAGAGAAAGAAAATAAAAGATAACAAAGGCTTTGTACCTTTGCGCTGCTGTTTGCGCTTGCACACTCCCGCGCTCCACCCTGCCAGCCCTTTGACAACTTGCAATTATTTGAGCGTGCGTCAATTACACGTTTTTTTTTTTTTGGTTTTTTTCTCTCTCTTGGCAGCGACACTTAATCTCGAGCCGTTGAAGCTGCGGGTCGGCCGACACGAGATACACGCAGAGCCGCGTGGGAAAGCTCCCCTCCCGATATGCAAAGCTTGGCGGGAGATAAGCCCAGGCCGTTAGCAGCTGTCGCCGTAGCTGCAAACTGTCGGCGTAAACCAGCGGCAGGAGTGACAACGATTCAAATCAAACGGTTCACTAGTTTGCTTTTCTTTTTTCTTTTCTCTCTCTCTCCTCTCTCTTTTTAACAACGCCAACAGCAGACAGGAAATGGTGAGCGAGTGGTGGGACTTTTTTTTTTTTTTTAAAAGGTTACCTCCGGGAGAACACCTGGCCGGGGGAGGGGGGTGGGGGGGTTGAGGGAGTGGCTGGCTGGCTGGCTGAAGACAGGAAATGGCTGTTTAAATTATTATATATGCTACACACGCAGCAACAAAGTGAGCAACTTGGGCAATTTGGTCTTGTAAAACAAAGCCCGACACTATGTTGATTTTTGTCATTCCTCTGGTACTGTAACAGCATCTACCATCCTGTTAATGAGCCCTGGAAACATGGGAGAGGCCCGTCCTGTCCACAGGTCGTGCTTGACCATCAAAAACTATCCGTCAGGATCAAACAGACCGAACTGAGGACCTTTGAATCAGAGTTTGTGATTCTGATTCAAAGTTTGTGGCGACAGGTTCGGTGCAGGTTTATACCCAGAACCACATCCTGTCGGATTCTACTTCGCTGAACCCCAAACATGGAGCCAAAACATCTGGTCGACACCGGGACCCGGCCATCACCATCAACCCAGGTCCATGTCCACACCCTGCAAAGAGGACGCTTGAACAGGTACCAGTTGAGTGGGTGTGGGTTTTATCCAGCTTCTTAGCACAATCCAAAGACATTCGCATCCTGCTGACTGGCAGCTCTCAATACTCTGTGGTCTTGACTCACCTGCCACCAGGTGGACTCAGGTCTGAACTACCATCCGTTGAAATTGTGTAAGACAGCGTTTCTCAACAGGTGGGTCGCGACCCACTTTTGGGTCGCGGAGCTGTTTTGATTGGGCCACAGCTTCATAGGCAGTTTCTCTTTTTTTTTTTGTCAAAAGGGATTTAAAAGATACATATTTAGAGAGAAAACGTTGGGCATTTATTTTGCAAGACACAATTAATTCAATTCAATAAATTCATTAAATTAGTTGAGAGCCACTGGTGTAAAACGCTGGATGCAAACTGAGTTACACTTGAAAATAGCGAGAAAAACGCACTTAATGTTTTGGCACTGGGGAAATTACACAGGCCGACTGACTGACTGACTGACTGTGGCTTGAACTGGTGTATGAGATGGATTCAAGCCAATTCCAAAGACTGACAGGGACCTTTTTAGCAAAGGGAACTTGCAATAAAGTTTTCCAGGCCTCAGCATTAGTGTGTGTGTGTGTGTGTGTGTGTGTGTGTGTGTGTGTGTGTGTGTGTGTGTGTGTGTGTGTGTGTGTGTGTGTGTGTGTGTGTGTGTGTGTGTGTGTGTGTGTGTGTGTGTGTGTGTGTGTGTGTGTGTGTGTGTGTGTATCTACGGCGCCCACTCCAGGGCTCACCCTACTAAGACTGCAGGTCGGCCCGACTGCCAACAGCCGGTGAAGAGGGAAAAAGTGACAAAGTGAAAAAAAGAAGGTTTTCCAGCAGGAAGCGAGCGAAAGGGCCACACTCTGTTGGAGGCATGGACGCGCTTCTCGCCGAGGCCCTGACGCACGGCTTCATTCACACGTCAAACAAGTTTCCCCTCGTCGGAGGTCTCTTTTCCTCTGATTAAGTGGAAATGCAAATGTCGAGGTACTTTGCCCCGAATTTGATGGAACGGTTCAAATTTGTCAACTCCCAAAAACCTTCGCTGACGCTCGGCAAACACGGCGTGACGCTCGTTACCTCAGCCGTCCCCCAATGAGAGGCCTGCCGTTTCAAAAGCACACCGAGAGGTCGGCACGTTCACTTGGAAAACTGACTTCAATGCAACAAAATAGACATGCTTAAAATTACTATATATTCATTTTTTAGTCAAGTTTTAATTCATCACAATCTTGGCTATTTTGTTTTAGGGCCAAATTTGAGGCCCAAGAATCAAATCATTGAGAAATTTTAATCTTATTGTGTGACCAATGAGGAGAGACGGGGCAGGGCAGGCAAGTTCAGGTCTGAGTGAGACTTCATGTCTGACTCTGAACGCAACTATTTATAGATATTTACAGCGTATACTGCGCATGATTTTAAATGTGTGTCGCATATGTGTGTTACATCATTCCTCTCCAATGCTCCACATTACCGAGCAAAATCCCCACGCAGGCATCACTTGAGTGCCAATAATTTTCGGACAAGTTGCCATTAAACCAATTACAGAGGAGCAATGAGGTCATAATAAATATCAAATTAAAATAGTCCGAATGACTTTAACTTGGAATGAGGCCCTTTTCACAGCGCGGTACAATACATGATTCATTCACAGGCTAAATGATGACGGGTAAAGCATGAGTTGTGCACAACCCCAAGTTCTTCGTCACTTAGGAAAGTACAGTTTGTCTCGTGTTTCAAAAACACGACAGGTTCGCTTTTCATTTCATTTCCTGAAGCAAAGCTTAAACTCCAGTCGTCCCACATTTTAAAGACAAGTTTAAGGCCCACATCCCTGCAGAACTAATGGGAGAAGAATTGTTTTTTGCACTTAACAGGCATTGAAAATTGTATGTAATGTATACATGCACGTATACATATATGGTGCATTCGAATGTGTTGCTTTTTCCGCGAGACATTTCAGCAAGGTCGGGCCACAAGCTGTTTTATATTATTCCCTTGACTTCCATGCGTCTCCGCTTCCTGCTCAGCGAAACTGGGAACCTGACACTGAGCACAAAGAAGTCACGCAAGAAAAGAGAAGCGCTGCGAAACTCAAGCCCGAACGCGGGTTACAGGACCAACACATGTGCGCACGACAGCGCGCACAAAACAGGCCTGTGAACGCTCCGGGCTGAGGGCTTGTCATCTCCACTGCACAGATTACCGCTTATGAAATTCCATATGGGCTGCGTGTGAGTGAGTGAGTGAGTGAGTGACTGGAGGAGGGCCCGACGCAGCCGCAAGGTGGCAGCGCCAAAAACCAGACGGGGGCCGCGGTGGGTTCACGCCATTGTCGTGCAGCAGAGTGTGCAAAAGCAGACACACCCACGTGCAGGTAAGCCGCAGGAGGGACTTGAAGGATTTGGCAGAACAAGTAAGTGACCCACTTTCTTCCGCGCAACCTGGTGCAAGGCGTGGCGGCAAGAAACGGGAGACGAATGGGAATCTGTCAGTACGGCGTTATCCAAGTCGATGTCTTTGATTTCTTTTTGTTGTCTCCTAATGGAGCTAAGCTGCCAAAAGCACGAGAGGGTTATAAAGCAAAGAGGAGTTCGCTTTTATGGCGACTGTGATAAGGAGACGTGTTGGGACAAATAAATCCATGCAAACTGTCCTCCATACTGGGTTATTTATTAAGCCAACCCCGGGGTTTATTACATAAAAAGGGCCGTGTCATAAAAGGAGCTTCTTTCAATTTCCTTCAACAGATTGAAGACGTTGAATCAACAGACGTCTCTTCGTTTTTGTGAGGGAAAGAGCCATCGTGTGGCCTCATGTGCGTACTGCAGTTGCTATACTACTAAGTGTTTTAAATGTGTCAAAAATAGGGGAAGTTTTATTAGATTCACATATTCAGGAAGACGGTGAACACACACACGCACGCACGCACACACACACACTCTCTCTCTCTCTCTCTCTCACACACACACACACACACACACACACACACACACACACACACACACTCTCTCTCTCTCTCTCTCACACACACACACACACACACACACACACACACACACACACACACACATATTAAGATCCAAACTACAACTAGTGTAAGTGTAAGTGTAATTTTATGTTTTCAAATCTTCACCACACACCACCATACTTTTTCAAGCTACATACCACTTGCTAGCGTTAGCCAAAGAGCTACAATAACAAGCTAGCACACTGAAAGATGAACGTAAACTCGAGGCAACTTTTCAGAAAAATCCTATTGGACACAACACTTACCGCCATTGTGATGGTGTTGTCTCATTGTTCATTTTCCGGATATCCGGTTAAAACCGTCCATGTCCGGCATAGCATGGAGACCGCTAAAGTTGATTTTAAATTAAGAAAAAAAAAAAATGACATAACTAACTGGCCACAAACCCCCTTCTGGCTCAGCTAAAGAATACGACTTCTTGAAATGAAATAAAATAAATTTTGGTAACATGATGAAGTATCATTCTAATGACAGAGCTTGTCACGTAACTGTAACTCTGCCTGCGTTTAGCTTTCACATGTGAAGAGAGGGTGTTTATCACATAGAAGGTTAACCCATGTGCTAATAGCAAGTATTTTAATTTTTCAAAAAATAAATAAATAAGCCTTTAAAAAACAATGTTTAAATGACCAAATAAATAACATTTCATTTAGATTGAAAATCAAAAGTGAAACACAAATGAATTTGCAGTCATTTCTCACACAAAAAACAGACACATTTTAATGTTTAAAGGTAATTGTTAGAGTACAAGTGGCTAAAAATCAAGACCTAAAAAGGTGGAAGATGATACTGAAAACTTGGACATGCAGACTCAATGTAGAAATATCAGTGAATCACTTCAGTTTTTAGTCATACTTCACATGCACATATACATACCAGGGGACGTCTGTGCATCACTCAAACTCAAACTCACTCAGACTCTTGCTCTGGCATACAGAAGAGAGACATACGCTAAAACTGCACATTTCTGATTTCCAATGAATGAAGAGAACTTAATAATCACAAATCATCACATCAGCTAAAAAAAAAAAAAAAATAGCTGATATATTTTTTTTAAAAGAAAATCTAGAGGAAAAAAGAAATCGATGCACGTTAAAGTGGATGTATTGAAGTTTTCTATACATCCACTAGATGGGAGCAATTCTTCTTTCATGCAGGGTAATTGTGCTGCACCCTATGAACAGACTAGAAAAGGAATACATTGCTGAAATAAACAGTCTTATGAGAAATATTTCTCAGCGCTCAGGTCTGTCTGATTATGAAAACTGCCAGTTTAAACCAACCTCTTTTTTTTGTTGTTTATTCCAATAGTACCAGATCTAGACATGATAGAAAGTAGACTCACATTTTTGTGCATCTTTAGTTCAGCTAAACTGCAGTTTATCAATTTCAAACATTACTTCAATACCACTGGTTGCTATTTACAAAAACAATAGTAGTTGCAGATTTTATTGTTGTTGTTTTTGTCATAAGATGTAGGAACACCATGATTTTCTTTAGATTTTCTGCATTGCAATTGAAAAAAAAATACTTTTATTTTAGTAAATGGAAGGTCAAAGAAATTGTGCAAAGCTTCTTTTTCTTTTTCAGTCACTCAACATTTTAGTGTCTTTCAGAGCGGGCTACTGCTGCAGGGCTTAAATTGTCATTGGATAATCAGCATTTCATCTTATTTAATGTATTTTTACGTCATAACTATTATTTTCTTCATTGTGCAGCAGCAGTTACAAGGAACAGTCTCATTTCTAACTGGCAAGAAATCCAACTGTGATACACATAGCGCACAAGATGAACAACATATGTTCAGAGAAATGTTTTCGGTTTTTAAAATAAATGCTTTCGTGACTCATTTACCTTTACAGTTAAACATAATAGCAGCCCTGTAGTTTGCGTAATGGGCTGCGTTTATTTAGTGGCTTTACAATACCTCACATTAGCCTGCACGCACGCACGCCCACACACACACACAGTTATTCTTTCAGAGATGCTGCTTAGCTGGAGTTCGCTAAGCCTGCCTGCTGGACAGGCTCTGAAAAAAACAACAGTGGAAGACTTTTTTTTCTTTTCATGCATCTTTTTCTGTTGATTTTGTTTGTTTGTTTTTGTTTTGGGTAATATGAGTTTCCACTTACTGCAGAAATAAACATTTTCTACCGTGTACACTGTAGGCACTGTCTCACAGAGAAAGGTTTGTTCTCTGGGAGCTTTTAGTGGCTACATCAATACAGTACTTGGAATAACACTGAAGGGACAATCATTGCATTTAAAAAGAATTATAAGTTAAAGCCGTAGCTGCTTCGTAGTGCAATCTCTACGCTGGCTCCGCTTGCCGGAGGACAGATGTGTACCTGAAAAAAACAAACTGAAATATTACTCAGCAATTTGTTTCTATAGTTGTGCAAAAAAAAAAATCTGACACAAACTTATAGTTGCATTTTTTTTTTGCCCGTGTTTTTTTGATCACTTGATGTCCTGATGATCAACCCCACGGTAAAATCAATAGGAGAGCGTCACTGGATGAAAAGCAGGACAGAGTCGCTGTTGGAGAACACAGTGGGCGATTTGAGCCTTTGAGTCTCCAGTTTGATTTGCTTACTGGTCATTCTGTTGCCGGGGAAGTCCCAGTCTGCCTGTCTGTCCGCCGCCTCCCTCGGCAGTGAAGATGGAGAGGTGCTGAAGAAGAAGGCGGTGGTGCAGTTCTGACCCGGTGTCCCAGGTCCGCGTCCCTTCACTCCCCCTTCAGGTAGCCGTTGGCGTCGCTCCTGGCCCCTCTGCTCCGCCCCCGTCGCCTGCCGGCTCCTCCCCTGCCACCGCCGGCGGCGGCAGAGGTGTCCTGGCGGTTCGCCGACCAGCCGTCCTCGGGCCCCTCGTGGAAGCGCAGCCGCAGCGTCTTGCGGATGACCAGGCGCTCCACGATGAAGGAGGCGCAGAACCACGGCACGGCGTACTCGGCGGTGATCAGTCCCATGAAGTTGTAGCGGAACTGCGTGTAGTCCCAGGGACAGGCGTCGAACTGGCGCAGCAGCAGCCCCGTGCCGAACTCCCACAGGTACGTCCACAGCGTGTAGATGAGGCAGCGCAGCAGCACCGGACAGCGGGCGCGCAGCCGCAGGTACATGCGCTCCACGATCAGGATGCAGGTGCCGTAGATGAAGAGCGCCCACACGCTGGTCACGCCGGGGAACTTCCAGTTGCAGTTGACCACAAACTCCCAGGCGGCGGTGAACATGACCTCGCAGAAGTAGCCGTGGATGGCGTAGAGGTACCAGCGGGACAGGGCGGTCAGCGGGACGGGAGCCTCGGGGCTCTCCGGGGTCGCCATGCTCGCTGCCTCGGGCTCCACCCAGATGCTGGGCCTGCACTCGGACCAGGGTTCAGGTCTGGGAGGGGGCAGGGAGAAGGGGAGGAAAAAAGGGTTTGCTTTTGGTTTTGTTTTTTTACACTCACTGTTCCTACTATGTGCATAGCGCTGCACTCACTTTTACATTTAATTAGACATATTAAAGGTCCAGTTTGTAAAATTTGGTCTGATTTATGATTTCTTTTTAATGGTAAAAGCTTAATGTACTGCCTGTAAATACATTAATATAAGTGTATCCTTGCAGTACAATAAAAGTAATTTTCTACCCATAGACAGTTTTTATATAGATAAGAATATACATAGATCAAGGGTCTTGCTCCCTGTTAAGCCACCAGCGCATTTCGTATTGAATGCCCGCGTCACTCAAATAAACCAAGGAAGAAGAAGGTGGACTAAGGTATCCAGGTTTGCGTGCAAAGGTCACCGTAGTTCACTGGCAAGATATGGAGAAGCACTGTAGAGTGAAAGACTGCTGCAATCTAAAATGTAACCACTTGATGTCACTATTTCTTCTCAAAATCTCTACATTTGACACACTGAACTTTTAATGGTGAAGGTTTCCAGGTCTTTTTTTTTTTCATGTCAGCATTCAAAAAAAAAAAATCCCGAGGTTTCTCCTGCGAGCCGAAACTTTACCATCCGACCGCCTGCATCATCATGTGCTTCCTCATTCCAAATACCGCGGCTTGACGCATGTTGGCTAAGGAGTCAGGTGCATTGAGCCAACATGCATCTCTGTGTGGCTCGTAAAAGAAAAAAAGACAGAAAAGAAGAATGAAACTCACAAGCACACACACACACACACACACACACACACACACCGAGGGCACCGGGCACCATACTGGTTAGTTGAAAGACCACATATCCGAGTGCACATCTTCATCTATACAAGGTCTCTAGAGGAAACCATGTCCTAACAGCACCCTCCATACAATGGATCATAACTCGGCAGTAAAATGTGAGCCCGCAGAGAGAGAAGGGTGGCCCGGACAAAAGCTTGTTTGAAGTACAAAAGACTTTTTTTTTTTTTATTGGGCTCTTTTTTCCCTTCAAAGGCCGGCCAGGGCTGCAGAGTGGGCTCATGGGGATTAGCACATTTCTCCCAAACAAGGAACAAGGGTTTCATGTGAGGAACTGGGCCACAGCAGTGGACCAACTGACCTCCTTAAACCCCTCATTCCATCCTTTCACTGCCTGCCTGGGAAACGGCACGGCCCGCTGGCGTGCTGAAAGCAGCTCGGGGGTGGAGGGGCGAGCGGAGAACGCGGCAGAGAGTCTGGAGGTGGCGCTTGACGGAGTGAAATCGGGTGGTGGAATCAACGGTGAGCCGGGGTTTCACCGAGTCACTGATTTGCGTCAATGATTTGATGGAACTCAGATGAGAATCTCACCGCTGACACTCCGGTGGTGCAAAGTGGCCTTGGTGGTGTTTTCGAAAGCATGTTAACAAGTTCAATCAACACGCAGAGAGACCTTGGAAATAAAAAATGAACCACTGTTAAACTGCCGGTGCTCCACTATCTTGCCAAACACACGCTTCCTGAGATGTTGAAATATTCTCTATTCAAACCTCGACTGTGTCGAAGCCTCCTCCACACACTACTCCACACCAACCCCCCCCCGGCACAGAAACCAGTTGTTTGGCTCTCACATGCCCACTATGTGGCTGGTGATGAAAAAAAAAGTTTTGCACCATTCCATTCACCATTCCTGCCAATCTGGTGGAACTGGATACGTGTTTTGTCTTGAGTGTGTGTGTGTGAGTGTGATGTTAGTTTAGTTTAATTTCCTGATTTGTGGTGTTTATAGTTACACTTCCTATATCAGAGCCAGTGAATCGACCTCTGAATCACAGCGATAATCAGGTCGTTGTAATGAAGTTGAAAATAAGAAGAAATGAGAAGTTCTTTGGACTTTTAACAATGGAACCAGTCCAGTCAAGTCCAATCCAGTCCAATCCAGTCAAATGAATTTCAGTCCAATTAAGGAGTCGCGCCAAGACCAGCGTGCTTATCAAGGCAAGTGGCTTTTCCACTGTGTTTGAACATTATGCATACATTAAACACGTTGACTTGAGGATTCTCTCCTTTGCTTTCTGTATCAGCGCACAATTTTTTCTATTGGACGAGCAGAATGTAGCCCTGAAAGTCATAAGGCCTGAGACATTCACTGTGAAACACAATAAAAGTCGCCAGATGCAGACTCGGATTTGTTTTAACTGCACGGCACGCATCTCGGAAACAACAACAACAGCAAACGAGCCGCCAGCTCTCAGCGCTGCTTTAATGTGTGTTCAGGCCCATTTATTGACCTGCTGCCTCAGCGCCACACGACACAGTTCACACAGTTCACCGTTTGATCCTGCTGCTGCAGCGGCTGCGGCGGCTACTGCTGATGTTGATGTTGCAGACGTGGTTGCATATCGGCCCTCCAGCCTGCCGGCTCCCCTGCCGGCTATCGATCGGCGAGGGTTCGTGCCAACTCCCGCTGCGTTGAATTGAACCCGCAACACAGGACACAGTGGCGCAATGGTGAACAGAAAAGCAAACGTTGCAGAGCTGCCTTTATTATATATATATATATATATATATATATATATATATATATATAGGGGATGTCAAACAATACTTTTTTTTTAATTGCGATTAATCGCAGAATCTTCATAATTTCTAATAATAACTGCGATTAATTGTGTTTTGAATTGCATGTGTAAAATTCGATTATTTTGCATTTCAAGGCAGTTTTAACCCCATAATGTAAAGTATTTCTTCCAAGAAATTGGCCAGAGGAACCGACTACGGGTTAGTAAAAGGGACAATAAGGCTTACGCTGGGTTCACACCGGATGCAGAAGCGCCACTAAGCGGCGCGCCCAGGAAAATCGCAGCCCTCCTGTTCACACCAGACGCACATTTCTCCACGACGGTCGACAAGCGCTTCTGCTCGGCTGTTGTTTACTCCCATTCAGAGCTATTTTTCTCATCGAGATCAATTTCACATCGTCCATCTGGACCTGACAACTCCTCTCTCCCTGTCTTTCTCGCTCTTTCCCTGTTTGTTTCTGTGTTTAGACATCCAAAACCCCACCCACGCCCCTTAGCCAGCCCACTCTGTTGCTCGCAAGTGTGTGTTTGTTTGCTTGTTTTCATCTTTCTCGCACTCTTTTTAGATACTCGTCCACAAATAGGATTGCATTTGTCAATCGCAGTATTTTATTTTGAAAATTGCTTTTATTTTGAAGACTTACCGGATTTTCTCGTGCTTCTTTGAGTGACTTCCTGTCCAACTTGACGCGGATCACTAGCGCATGAAATTGACCAGACGTCGAAATGATCGCTGCCCAGCGCAAGCTGGCCGCGGAGGTGCGCGCCGCTTCGTGTCTGGTCTGAACGACACCATCGTTTAACAAAGACACCGAAAGGAAGCGGGCTCCATTCCACGGCGCTTGGTGGCGCTTCCGCTTCCGGTGTGAACCCAGCCTCATGTCTGAAATCTGATTTAAAAAAATGAACGCGTTATGGATTGTATTTAATTAATCGCGATTAATGCGTTAACGCTGACAGCCCTAATACGTGTATAAATATATGTATTTCTGAGACGTTTGGTTTACCGCTGGGACGAAGCAGGCAGGCAGCAGAGTGTCTGTTTATTAAGCGTGTACAAAGCAGCAGAGGACACTGAGGGGAAAGCGGAGTACCGTCTGGTCAATCAGCCAGAGCAAAGGGTGGAGAGGGCGGAGCTGGACACAGCCCTGATGTGGGCGGCTGAAACTCAGCGGACAGGTTCGCCCGTGACGGGACACTCCTTTGGCAAATCATTAACGAGGATGAGCACGGAGGGGGCACGACGGGGGAGAGAGAAAACAGCACGGGATTGAGGCGACCGCAGGCCGACAGCTGTGAACTCTGACACAGTGATTACATTAGAAGAAGAAGAAAAAAAAAAAAAAACACCCCCGACCCTTCATAATCCCGGTTCGTGCACTGACCCCCCCGTGACTCCGGCTTTACAGCAGATCTACTACCAGCGCAGATTTTCGGAAGGCTGCTGCTGCTGCTGCTGCTGCAGGAAGCTGCAGCGCGTAGAAAAGCCACCAGTGAGCAAGGTGACCCGAGCGAGCGGCGCATTTTGGTGATGAAAACGGTGGATGCCAACGTCGAGGCCAAAATCTGCGTTTGGCACCTTCCTGTTCCTGTGTGAAGCCGAGATGATAATACACTGACACAAAAAGGTGAGTGTTGACTCAGGAGGGAAGTGACACCGAAGGCTGACAGACAGCATTGGATTCCTGTGCTGGAGCGAAAGGACGTTGGAGGAGAAACTAAATCAATAGGTGGGTCAATTATCCAGGAGACAGCAGGGAGGTTCCGACTCCGGACTGCTTCACATTTCTCCTCCTTCGCCTCCACGGAGACTCACTTCGTCACTGCTGACAAGCACCATAATGTAAGAACCGCTTTACAACTCTAACCCATCAGCAAACATAAGGTCACATCAACTGAACCTTTTGTTGGAGGAAAAGAGCATTTCCGTTTCTGGCTTTCAGCATAATCAGAATCTTCTTCGGCTTTTCAGCACGGAAGGCGGGGGAAGATTTGACCGCTTTCGCTTTGACACGTGCGCCTGCACTGGAAAGTAACCTCTGCGTTTCACTGAGCGCGCTCCTGAGGACTTGACTAGTCCAGCGTGATGCCCATGAATGGTGCAAAGAAAGATCTTGTCGTTATTAAAGCAAAGACTGAAAGCAGGGTAATCCTCAGAGATTGGTCACCTAGCGTTGTCTCTCCAAATATGGTCATGCCTGCCAAAGCTGGAAAAAAAGAAAAGACGACCAGAGAAAAATGAAAAGGCTTCAAAAACCATTCGAAAACAAGGACAAAGGCTCCTTCCTTCAAACAGTCACACATTGAGTATCATAATCTAAATGCTTCCTGTCACCGCCTCCCACATCCAGCAGCAGGTCTGAGCCGCTGCTTTAATCTTCAATCACACGCAAAGAATTTCATTTGTAGCAATCAGCGGCCCTGGATGCCGTCTCCGGCCAGCCAGCTCTCCTCTGGGGGCAATGTCAGGATCGAAGAACTGAAAACAGGAGCAGCCGAGACGCCGCCGGGGTCGACTAAAAGCCTTTAGAGGAACATCCAGAGGCTCAAATAACTTTATAGTGGGGAAACCTTCGCTGTATCAGCCAAATGAGGGACGCTGGACGTAAACAGAGTGCACGGACCTGCACTTTGGACGCATCGTTTATCCAGATCAAGTCCTTTGCTCTTTGCCCCTGAGAGAGCCGGAGCGTAACTGTTGATGTCAACAAATTATTTCAAAACCGACTCTCCGCAAGTCGCAACTAGTTAAAACTAGCTGGAAAAAGCAACAACAAGCGTGTCCTCCTTTCGCCCCCCCAACGAGGAGACAAGAGCACAGTGAAAAACAAAACCATCCGAGTCATATATCCATCATGAAACCCCCCAGCAGCTTGTTGTTGGTGTAATTAAACCTTTGAAACACTTTAGTGATATGCGAACCCGACGACTTAATATCGGCCGGTGTCTTCACTCCGACTGGGGGGCTGGGAAGGTACGAAAACAAGAAAAGAAGCGTTAATGCGTCAAGTATGCAGTTCTAATGACGCGGGGTGGCCGCTTAAGGTGTAATTTTTCCTTCACGTCATGTATACAACAAAAGAGTAGGGGCGGGACCCTCTCCATGAAAGTTTTTCATCGCGGCTCTGTAGCTTTGGGCAGTTTAATGAGAGAGTCAAAGATGTGGGGGCTAAGCCCTCTGTCCTGAATAGCATGTGGGTCATGGCCCCACAGATTAGAAATCTTGGAGCAGCCACAGAGAAATCAGGAGATTTACGGTCGACGCGGCGCCGTGCAACGGTAATGAGTCCAGTGGTGGGATGCAGGCGCATGTTAATCTGTTGTCAGACAAAAGAAGCTTTATAATCAATCACCGACGAGGCATAATTGATGACAGCTGCCAGCCCCAATGGACACACATCTTCGGGGAAAAAAAACAAGGTTCTGAGTGGAACTGATCGAATGCCACCTCTAGCCGGAATGACCCTTTACCATAAACTTCCTGGACAAGCTTGCAGTGCAATTCCCAAATATGCCAAGCTGCATTTTTTTTTTTTTTTTTTTGTCCGTCTTTCAGTCACGCTCCTTTTGACTTGCAACCGCAGCAAGATGCCATTTGAAAGCTCAAACCTGGTGACTCCAACCATTAGTAGCACCAAAAAGATTAGCAACACGCTTAGTCATTGAATTTTGACTTTAAGGAAGCAAACGGGGAAAAAAAACTATGCTAAAAAGAAAAGAAAACAAATGTTTTAATGTTTTAATCCCACTCTCACCGCAGGCATCACCCCTGACACCAGGAGAAAGCTACAAGCTGCTGCTAAACTGCCCCAGAAACAGTTTGATTGCTCCTCTTTGAACGCGACGGACAGATGGTTCATCAATCACCTTCAAAGGTGAATGGGCCTCTGCCTCCCAACAACCCCCTCCCCCTTATTTTGTAAAGGATCTTTACCACATGCGTAGTACTAAACAAGATCAATGTTCAGGAGAAGCACTCCATCTTGCATGTCAAGTATATTTACACATGTTTTGGGGATTGTTGTTTTTTTTTGCTTCAAGGATGAGCGGTTTAAAAACAAATCCACAGTGTCAATACTGTGGAAGCACTATGGGGGGCTGATTGTCACCAAAAAATATTGGTTAACTGGAAACAAACAAATGGTGCGTGCCTGTGTGTGTGTGTGTGTTGGGAGGGGGGGGCTCCAAAGCCAGACATGTGACCAAGGGTTTAAGTGAATAAATAAGATTGTTTCGTTTTGTTTTTAAATACAAATATATTTGAATTGCTTTCATGATATTCATTATACATATATGTGTAATGAATATCATGAAAGCGATTCGGGGATTGGCTGTGTAAACAAACCGCGCTTGTAATAATTACACTGCAGGAGCAAAGTCATCCCGTCCTGTGCGTCCCTGGGAGCTCCGGGCCAGTGCGCAGGCCCGGATGCGGTGCCGGCCGGTCGGCCGGGACGCTGCTGCAGTGTCGCGCTTCCTTCCCACAGCGCGCTACGGCACCGTGTTCACGGCCACAGATTTTAAGAAACGAAACTCCTGGATCTCTTGGGCTGCCATAACTGTTAGAATAGTTTAGGGTAAGGGGGGATATATGCATAAACAAATCATGGGGCACCATCACGGTTCGTTGCTACAGGTTATCACACATCCCGCTTCGTCCCGGGATGACGACTGAACAGGTGCACAGCTGGGCACCGAAAACGCGCCAGACCTGTTTTTCAAAAATGCGTTAAAAACATAAATGAATAAAATAAAATTAAATTAAATTAAATTAAAAATACGTAAAGACTCATATTGTATATTTCGCAATCATATTAACCCGGAGCCTGGTAAATAGGCGTGACAAATAAAACAAACGGAAAAGGAGTTCTTGGACGACGGCACTGCAGGGAATTTCCCAAGAAACGAGGTCTAGCCGGTTCTTTCGCCCTTTAGAATGCTGTTTAAAAATACCACATAGTTAATGTAGTCGCGGAAAGCGGCACTCTCTCTGCACAACCTACACACTGGCTAGCTGTCGCCGGGAAGCCGGACATGAATCATCCTCGGTGCGGTGTTTTTACAACATACGTGTCTGGTTATTTCTTTTAATATATATATATACCTTCAGCTTGATCTCCGCGGTCTCCGGCTGCTCTCGGGATCTATCGGCCGGTAACGGAAGCTCACTGACGAGGATGTCGTCCAGGGTGTCGCGGTGGTGGCGGTGGCGTGCCGGGCTGCTGCGACTCACCTACGCGATGTCTGTGCTGCTCACCGACTGAAAGCTGACACATTTTACTTGACTGCAGCAGCAGCAGCGGCGGCGGCGGCGGCTACAGAGGCGGCAGCACATGCTCAGTCACGCTCGTTGCACCTCCAGCATCCTCTTTGGTTAACCATTTGATCGCCGCAGGCTAAAGCTAAGCTAGCTAAGCTATGAGCGCTCATCCGTTCATCTCCCAACGCTGCTGTTGTTTCTGTATTTGTCACGTTTTCTTCGAGTTTTGTCTTTTGACAATGATTGAACAACTAGACTGGTTGCGATACATTCCAATTCCTCTGGACTTTGTTCACATTTTCTTACTTTACAGATAAGACAATCCAACAAGATAACGGACAATTAATAAACAGGTCGGCCCGGGTCAATTTCTCCTCCTTCCAGCTATGTCTTCTTCTTTTTTTTCTAAATAGTTCAAACCATAATATTTGCCGTTTTTAAAAAAGTTGAACACAACTATTTGAATCGCAATTTTCTCCAGTAGACAATTTTGGCAAAACTATAGAACAATCATTACCAACTTGTGTCAGTATTTCTCAACCATCTCAAACGGGATAGCTTTTTAGGTGATTTAAATGATTAACATGGAATCAAACATGTTCTTTCTATGGCGCACTGACTTTAATTTTTCCCCAGAGACGTTTCTCGACCTCACCATTAGGGGGCTTTTCGCTTCACCTTAGAAGGCTTTCACATCCTATCAGGTTGAAAACAAAACTTTCAACTTCCTAGAATAAGAAAAGGAGGACTTCTCTTTTAAAAACCATCTCCAGGCTCCGGGTTGCTGGCCTGAAATAAAAACATCTGCGCTCAGACACCAGAAGAAGCAGCGAAAATGAATCATCATCTTTAATTGCATTATCTAAGCATTGATGCATTACTCGTGAAAAAGGTAGAAAAAACAACAAAGTCTTTCTCAATAAGTTAAACCTCTCTGGCCAAAAGTGCAGGGCGGCTCACAAAACAGAAGATTTCCCCCTAAAGCATTCAAATTTGCTCGAACAAGAAAGAAAAAAAAAGTGAAGATTGAACAGATGTCGCTGGAAAAAAAAAAGTGCGTCTTCTTGTTGAATTTAACTTGTTAAAAATACAAAGAACATAGAAGAGGCAAGTGGCTTATTTTACAGTCCTTCCACCTTTTTTCCACAGGGCTCCGCAAGCATTTCTCATGAAACTTTAAGTTCCATCGTTTGATCAAAATAAACAATATGCTGTGTTATAGTTGGTACAAAAAAGAGAGACAAACTTAATAACAAGAACAATAATTACAATTACAGTTATAACGAGAATGTAAGTAAATAACACAGTCCTGTACAGTCAGAGCTCATCCTGTCTGATTGACCACAGAGCAGCAAAACCGCTGGATCATCGATTGGTCTTCAGCAGCGTGAGGGAAGCCGACTGGCTGATGAAACGTGGCCAGTGTTGTCGTCTCCTCCCAGCCTCGACAAGCCTTCAGCTGAGGTTCATCAGGAAACACTTTTCCATGTCACGTCTCCCCTCTGCAGGCAAAAAACGCATGTAGTTATGCCATAAAAGAGAAGTGAAGACATCTCTCAGTTAACAGCATCTGTGGTTGATGGACTAAATTAAACACCGTCCACACCAGGGGTGGGCAAACTTTTTGATTGGTGGGCCACAATGGGTTCTAAAATTTGACAGAGGGGCAGGAGCAGATGGATGAGTATGTTTCAGTGACCCACCTCATCGGAGAAAAAATATATATCTTGGTATATGTAGAAAACATGTGCTTTAATGTCAATTGAAAATTAACCAAAGCAAAATTACAAAAAATATGTCTTTGAAGCCACACAAAATGGATGAAACACAGCTATTTCATAACTTACTTACTATTAATATCATTTCTTGTAGTTCGGCGGGCCACATTAAAAAGGCTAACGGGCCGCATATGGCCCCCAGGCCATAGTTTGGACATGCCTGGTCTACACACAGTCAGTTTCAAAAGCAATCTCAGCCTCAGTGGTGTCTCACCTCACTGGGGTCCTTCCCAAACAGACTTCAGTCCAGCTCGTGCACCTTGTCCTGCAGGGACATCGACAATCGACTCGCATCGTGCATACGTTTGACCATGATGTCCCACTGGGTCATGGGTTTGGATTTGGCGACTGTGGGGAAAGCGAGAGGACAACAGACGATTTGTGCCAGGCAGACGCGCTCACAGTCCATGAAGTGCTCTGCCCTCTTGTGGCGTTATAAGGTAGCGATTCCTCTGTCAAATCTGTTTTTTTTTTGGTTTTTTTCATCCTCATGTATTAAGGACAATATCTAATGAGTGAAAAAAACATTTTTCAAGGCAAAACAAAAGAAGTAAGAGATGGACTTCTGTTTTTCTGTGGTGGTTCTGCAGAGAACAGGACGCAATACAAACATTATCAACAGAAAACAGTGGTAGGGATATTTGCATAAGTCTGCAAAAAACTGAAACACAGATTACCAATTTGAAATGGTTCCAGACGAGGGGTGACTGTGTTGATGGGAAGAGAGTAAATGCAAACAAATACATTTAAAGAGCTCAAAACTGGCTGCCTGCCAACTTCGACCTCCTCCCAGTGCGTTATCCCAGCCTGAGCCTGAGGGGGGCTCACAGAGCGGAGCAGACGAGCTCCCTCGGGATACACTTACTCAGCCCTCCTCACCTCCCTCCTCCTCCTCCTCCTCCTCCCCCACCCCTCCCTTCCCTCTTCCTCCTCTTCCTCTTACTGCCCCGCCCCCTCTCGGCTGTTACCATCACAACATAGACTTGTAGCCCCGAGCTAAAGCAGCGAGGCCGACCCCGTCCTCACTCTGCCTCTCGCGTTTCTCTCTCTCTCTCTCTCTCTCTCTCTGGGAGAAGGGGAAAGTGGGACGTAACCCAAAAACACAGGAGCCCCACAAAAAAAAAAAAAATTCTCTGAACCCCTCTGCAGTGGATCTTTACCGTGTTTGCCCCGCGCATTTTTATTATGTGTCTGGAAGCTTGTAAAATTCGGAATAATTGAGCTTTTTTTTTTTAGTAAGACTGCTTATAAGGTAAGACAAATAAATAACTACATGGATGCGCTAGTTTGACTAGTGCAAAAGCCAAACGGCTGGTACTGCTGAGCTCGGGCCTGCTCGACCGAAATACATCATAAACATCAATACTGGCAGGTGCGTTCATGTTTGCGTGAGGGGTCTCAACTTCTGCTTCACAAGAGTTTAAGAGCCCGACTCACGATCCACACCGTTGTGTTCGTAGATGCGCTTGCCCAGGATGGTGGGTGAGCTGTTGCTGAAGATGGGAATAGGCTTGACGGGGGACAGGCTGCCAGGTTTGCTCGGACGGGGGTTTGCTCCTGTGGGTGGAAAAAATAAATAAATAGGAAAATATATTTATATGAGTGAAGAATAAAAATGAATAAATCCTACGGAGGCCACAGTCATGCCATTTCATTCCAGTCATCCAGTCATTCCAGTTAAAAAAAATAATAATAACAAGAGTATTTGAAAAATTAAAGTCTCACTTCATAATAGCCAGAGTTGATTTTTTTTTTTTAAATAATATGGATACAATGTCGTAGAGACACTTAATTCTTAAAGGTCAGTATCCCTCAGCATACGTCAGTGGCATCACAAGACGACCAAAGCCCAAATGAAGCCACGTGTGCGGCAACTATTGACAGAGCAGGTCGGGGAGCAGGACTTACTTAGATACTCAACCAAGCAATCCATATTTTTACGCATCGAACGTTTTAGTGGCTTGAGCTTCTTTGGGCCATCCGGCAAGCGCAGCACACCTGAAATCAGGAAGAACCAGGCATCACTTTTAAATGAAAACTGTTTCATTGTTGCACAGGCAAGGCGGCAGACTGACTGACGGACGGACGGACGGACGACCAGACGCTCACATTCTGCCTTGATGGCGGCGGTGTTGACGGGGAGGTAGGGGTGCCGGGCCAGATACGGAGACTTGATCATGTCCTGGCAGACGCGGCGCGCCAGTCGCGTCAGGCCGGTGGCCTGCAGGTAGAAGGCTTGGCGCGTCTTCACGGCGAACTTGGGGCTGCCGCTGTGTCGCATGGGCAGGCCGTGAGGGCTCTGCGTGGAGGGACACAGACTGTGAATGTACTAGGGATGCACCGATACCACTCATTTACAGAACGAGTACTTGCATTCCAGAGTATTTAATAGCGCTTTTAAACATTATAGAATAACTTAGATTTTGTTTTTTTTTCCACAGCTGCTCTGTTATTTCAACAACATTCCTCCAGGGTGACCGCCACAAGTTTTACTGCAGTACAAACAGACATTTAACAAAATTGCCATAAACAACAGGTACTCGTGTCCTAGTACCGGCACATATTTTACCAGTTCGAGTAGAGCACTCAACCCCATTGCTGGTATTCGCGCATCCCTAAAATGTGCATATGTAATTTTATTTCCAACCACTGGATCAGTCCAAAACATTTGCTCTGTATTTTTTCTCTCCGCTTCAGATGATGCTGACTCATGATCGGGACCGAGGGGAAATACATAGAAAATGAAACGTCGTCGTGGCTGGCTGTGCGAGTGCGAGGAGACAGAGAGTGAGTCCAAGTTTATTGATGAGAACCCACTGCCAATCAGGTTAGGGCTGCAGACTAAGTTGCCATGGCAACTGACTCGCATCAAGTTGCCTCTCTGTCTGAAGCGGGAGGTGGAGTGGTTAACCCTTTGGCTCCTCTCTGAGACGGCAGCGGCGGCGCAAACTTTTCCCGCGTACAAACCGGGGCCGGAGTGACGGCGGTGCGCCAGCAGACCCTTCGCCGTTGCCCTGGTGTGCGCCACCTCAGAGCAGGAATGCAATTATGGCAGGCAGGCTGCGACAGCTGTGATTGGTCGACTTATTTTCAAAGCGTTTTCAGGTTTTTGCCTAAAAAAATCTGTTTTTACCAGATGCTAAAAAAATCAGTGAAAGACTGCCATTCCCTGATTAAAATGACATTCTGACAACAGAAAATGTCTTGAACGCTTCGCCTCGGCTTTTCTCAAACAGTCTTCAGACAACAACGTCAAATTTATTATTTCATCACAGAAAAAATAACCGCGGAAAAACGCCAGACTGAAAGTAGAAGGGTTAAGTTGGGGCAACTGGAATGGTTCTTACGATCTTGAAGACGTTTCGCCTTTTGGATGAGAGGCAAAACGTCCTGTCCAAGATGACCTGGATAACTGAGAACCTTCACAGACATGGTCAGACTGCCAGTGCGTGTGCGTGTGCGTGTGCGTGTGCGTGTGTGTGTGCGCACCATGCTGCCGCGGTTGGGGCCGGGCCTCTCTCCGTCCAGCCTCGTGGGCATCTTCAGCCCGCCGTACTTCTTCCAGTAGGTCCAGCACAAAGCGCACAGGCGACACTGCATGTTGGGAGGCCCCCAGGAGTACCACTGGTAGGAGCTGCTGGCTGCAAAACACGACGCCATCGCACAAGGGTTGGAGAGGAGAAAGACAAAAGTCTGACTGAACACATCCGTGACGCCACAGCGTCCTCTTTCCACGCCAGCATTGTTCACTGGGTTACTGTAATAATGTCATTTTTCTTCCTCTAGCCTCTCCGAGGTTACTGACAATGCCACCATCCGAGTATTGGGCTCCTCCCCCTCTGAGACTTCCTGGGTTTGGTCCCCTTAAAGAAACATGCGGAGGTTTCCAGCAAAGAGTCCGTTCGAGCAAGAAGCTTCTGTTAATCAAACTTTGTGATGTCACAAAGGTCAACTGACCCAGCCAGGATGAATAAAACCCTGCGTTTTAGCTGGAGGATGCAAACAGAGGGCTAAAATATGCTATAATCTCCCTGAGACTGAACTCTAAAAACCAGGTGAGCTGGACAAACTCGACTCACAGTAGCAGCTTTCACAGGCTCTGCCGAGGCTGGGGGTCTGCGTCGGTGCCGGGGGTCCAGGGGGAGCCGGGGGACCGGGGTCCCGGGGGTCCCGGCGCCGTGGCGCTGGCCGCCCCGTTGACCAGAGCCGGCTTGTTGTTCAACTGGTTGGGGTTGGGCTTGTTACTGGAGAAGAGAGAGAGAGAGAGGTCAGTGCAGAAGGCTGCGGGTTCACTGAAAGGTCCAGAGCGACTAAACATGACCGATGTCCCAGCTTTGGAAGCGGACCCTGAAGCACTCACTAGTTGGGGATGTAGACCTGCTTCAACTTGCTCTCCGCCTCAGCTGCTTTTAATCGTTTCTGGAGCGGAGACAGCGAAGGAGTTGTTGAGTCAGAGGATGTGCTGAGAAAAACTCAGGTAGACAAGAATGAAAATTAAAAAGCAACTGTTTGCCAGGCGAATACAGTCAGTGAGTTTGGAGTTGAAGTAACTTTAAACACTGTATGTAAAACACGTCTGTGAAGTGATTCTTGAGCCAAAAGAACGGCAATTGTGAAAGAGTAACAAGATGAACATTAAAAATGTTATTCAGTTTCTGTCGACAGACTGAGGGGGCGAAGGAGGCGTTTTTACCTGCTGCACATATCTGTCTGTGGTCTTCCACATGTAGTAATACTCGATAATACTCGTCAGGGACTTCCAGGGCAACTGGGAAATAAATGAGGGCAAAGAAAAAAAACACAATTACTTCAGCTGCTTCATCAGCGAGTGTCTCTTTCCATTCATGTCTAAGTAAACTAAAACACAAGGGTCTTCAGGTTAATGACAAGAAAAGCTCAGTTCTCCTCCAACACTGTTTTCAACACACACATTTTGTTGGACCTGCTCAACATCTCCTCTAGCGTTCCCCCTGAGAAGTTTGAAAGTTAAAAAAAAAAGGGGGAAAAAAAGGAAAAAGTGCCCCGTCACCGAGGCCCCACCCAGGACCGAGGAACGGCCTGGTTACACGCCGGGGTGGAAACCGGAGCGAGCGGCACCAGCGTCGGCCCGCCACCAGGTGTCAGAGTGGCGCCCACGGTGAGAGATTAACTGCCACCATTCTTCTCAGGTTCTGAAAGGCGCAGGGGAGAGCGAGCGAGCGGCGCCGGCAGAAAGGCGGCTTTCTCCTGCCGCTCGCTCGCCGTCTCGCACGCATTTCTCAGGAATGTCTCTCCAGGATAATTGCTCATTGTGCTTAGCTTTAGCATTTCTTTCTCCCGCTCTCTTTTTTTCCTTTCCCCTCAACTCTTCACTGTGGGGTCCCTCGCCGTCCCAGCGCACAACACTGCTATTGTGCTTGACGGCTGTTTTGTGTGTGTGTGTGTGTGTGTGTGTGTATATATATATATAAATACAATCGGCTGAATGCCTAAATGTAGCTCAAATGTCGACCACAAAACTCTAATTCTGTGGTTTAGGCACTCAGAGGCAGCAATTAGGGCTGCACCGCGTGCCCACTGTACACATCTTTAAATGCTGCCAGTGGGTGGCTGGCCCAGCAGCTGCAGCATGTTGTGCACTTCTTCCCATGATGAAGAAAAAAAAAAAAAAAAAAAAAATCAGGAATTTTCATTGCTGGAAACTCAATGCAAATTTATGCTTGGCCTTCACAAGCAAACACAGGGGGGCGCTGTGCTTTTTGGTTCCACTACTCACAAAGTCCTGCTGGATGTCGGTAAAGTCCTTGCCGTACTTCTCCAGCGCCTCCTCAAACAGGTTGGCCTCGGACGCGCTCCACTCCTCCATCTCGTCCCTGCAGAGGACGGGACCGCCCTGAGGCACCAGCGCCGCGATGGCCCGGGTCATGTCGTAGCCGGTGGCGTGCAGCGTGTCCATGGCGTGGAACTGGGAGCAGGACGCGGACGGACGCGTTAGCAGTCGGGTTTTCTTACATCGCGTTGTTTTGGCTGTGTTGTCTGTGTGTTTACGTCAGGGGTGGGCAAACTTTCTGACCGGTGGGGTCACAATAGGTTCTAAAATTTGACAGAAGGGGGAGCCGGAGCAGGAGCAGATGGATGGAGTGTTTTGGTGACTCACCCCATAGCAGGAAAAACTTATCATGGGATAAGTAGAAAACAATGGATCTTTAATGTCAATTGAAAATGAACAAAAAAATGTGTCTTTGAAGCCGCACGCTATTTCGCTCTTTATTGAAATGACAATTAAAACACTGAAAAAATGGATGAAATACAGCTATTTTATGACTTAATGACTACTAATATAATGTCTTCAAGTTCAACGGGCCGAATTAAAAAGCTCACCAGACCACATATGGGCCCCGGGCCATAGTTTGCCCATGCCTGGTTTACGTGAAGCCTCATATCTATTGAGCAGAGCTGGTGGACTGGGTCTGTGTGTGTGTGTGTGTGTGTGTGTGTGTGTGTGTAGCTCCAAGGCTTCTCCTCTATGTTTAATATATGAAGATAAGATCTAGGGCAGACTGGAACTGCACCAGACTTCTGGGGGCCAAGTGCTTGTTAGAGATACCCAGGAGCAGAGCTCAACAGTCACACAAACACAAACACACAAGCGTACATGTCCACGTGTTCAACCCGGTGCAGCAGTCTCTCCACACACACACACACACACACACACACACACACACACACACACACACACACACACACACACACACACACACACACACACACACACACACACACACACACACACACACACACACACACACACACACACACACACACACACACACACACACTTAGACATGAAACGCTCCTACCAAGGTGATGTCCCTGGAGGCTGCTGCAGCGCTCATGTGAAGGCTGGGCTGCCGCACGGAGCTGCTGCAGTCCAAGGCTCTGGCAAACGTTCCCACGGACCTGCGGGCCGAAAGACACCATCAGACGGGGAAGTACATTCGAACACCATTTTGATACCTGTGCGGGTGAGTCAATGTGCAGGAAAAACTGCTAATCCACTCATAGATCAGAGGAGGAACCTGCTCAAGCCGAGTCTCGCACCTTGGCCGGACACAGAAGCTGCGTTTCCATTGCAGTTTTTCACAACATAAAAGTGATATTTCTAAAATTCCGAGTACAATTGCGATTTGCAGCTGAGTCCATTGAATATTGTTGCTGTTATCATCAGGAGACGGTTGTTATATTTTTCTTTTTGACGACTTGTGAAAAAAATATTCAGTCTCCTCCTCGTCCAAACATAGCGCAACATTTTCACTTGAAGTGAATTGGTCACGTGACCCCGTGCGTCACGTCCTGCGACGTGTAAATGCGATAAGTGTTTCCATGACACTTTTGCGACATTCCTCTATGTCGATACGTCTGAAAAACCACCTCACGTCACGAGAGCGTCAAAAGCCTTTTAGCGATATTTGAGAGGTTTATCGAAGTTGAGGTGTTTCCATTACCAGTTTTTTTTTTTTTTTGCGATATTTAGGTTTTGCACACTTCTAGGGGTTAATGGAGACGAAGCAACTGATGCCGTTTGATGATTTTTTTCCCCCTCCTTTTTCTCAGCTTTTTCTCAGTTGCGTCGGCATCGACTTACCGAGCTACGACCAAGAACTGGTCGATCTGTTTCTCCGTCAGCGAGCTGCTGGGGTCCCACACCTTCTCCTCCAGTTTCTCCAAATCTCGATCATCCTGCTCGTCTGCACACACACACACACACACACACACACTTTAGCCGACCCTCCGCACCCGAGATGCTCCACAGTTTCACACAAACGCAGTTGTCTTTTGCAAACCGGCCGCGCTGCTGCTCAGTGAAGACGGACTGAACACGTGGGGTCCATCGAGCTGCTGCCACTCGGCAAACAAAAACCTGCCCGAGCTTCGATCCCAGTAATTAAATAAAATATGTTTAATGAGAGCGGCTGGCGTCCCCCGGCGGTTCGACTGCAATTTTCAGAGGTTGTTTTCCCCTCCTCCCGCTAAGAATATTATTCTGTCCAAAAGCCTGAAGGCCAACTCTGGCATACAAATACTTGGTTTGGAACATTTTAATAGTCATTAAAAACAGAAAAAAGGGTGGAGGGTGGTAAGAAACAGACCAGGCTGCCTGAATTAATTTTTGGTTCCCAGTTTAAAAAAAACAACAACGAAAAAAACTGAATTTCAGAGTTTTGTTTCTAATTAGCGTCACCATTTGCAGCTTTAAGGCGCTTGAAGAGAACCTGCACTCGCTCCTGCCACCACCGTTTTCACCATCAAACACAGCGACCCATGTGATGCAAGTGCAGAAATCGGGAGGCAGACTGGGAGGCCGACTACGTAGATTTTACCCCCTTGCTGAATGTCAGAGTTTAGCTGGAGACGGAAGCTCAAGCAAGCGCAGTTTGACTCCCTTTGACTTTGTGCTTACGCATATTATATTTGTTTGCCGGCTATTTGTATCGTTTTGTTGTCGCCCAACTTCCAAACTCCAGCAGAGCGGCTCAACGTGATTAATGATCAACGTTACTTAACTTAATTAATTACTACTCAACAAGAAATGTTATAAATGAACAGCTCTTGGAGTGTTTCAGAGTCTTGAGGCGGTGACATTTTTGATAAAACAGATTTCGATGGACTGAAAGAAATGGACGATCATCCGTGCATTGTTTGTATTGTATAACTGTACTGGTGTGAATGGATGTACTTTGGGTGTTTTGTACTGTTATGTTTGTATTGTCAAGCTTATATTGTAAAATTGAAAGTATGTCAACCCCAGGAAGAGCAGTCGCTGCTTCGCAAAGGCTAATGGGGTTCGGAATAAACATAAACATAGTTAGCCCTCTGTTTGTGGTTTCCCGAAACGCTGGGGGCTCGACGCCATGTTGGGCCTTCTACGTGTCACCATTCCATGTTTCTTCTTTGGTAATACATATATGGTTGATTTGCGCCTTTGTGGGTTTCTGTGAATTTCATGTGTTTTATAGGGCGCGTTCAGACTGCCAGCCAAAATCAGAGTTCAGCCCATCCAGATCGAAACCAGATGGCTCTTTCGTAGTCTGAACAAGTCACAAATCACATAAAATCTGATTTTTGCAAGACTTCGGGAGGTAGTTTCAAATGGCATTTGGACGGATGCGCCTCAGTGTGAACAGCTCCAAACACACCGATGGGTTTTGACTGTCTGTGATGACACTCTATGCGACGCAAGACCCAATGCGCCAGACCAGAGAGCGCCATTCCAGGTGCGGAGCTGTGACGTAAGGGAGCAGACAGAAGAAGTAGAAATCAGCAGTCCCTGGACAGAGGAGGAAACTCATTGGCTCATCAGTCTGTGGGGAGATACTGTAGCTCCAGTCAAGCCAAGCTCCAGGGCATGGATCGCAACAAGTCCATTTAGTTTTTGCCGCTGTCGCAATTATATGACATCACACACTACACGCGCTGGACGACGCCTCCGCTCCGAAGTCGTTACTACAGCAACCTGTCAGATGGGTCAATAATGTGGCCCAGTCCGAACAGAGCCAGATCCCATTTGGACACTTGCTAAAAAACAGTGTGGACAGTCAGCCCTAAAAATCGGATCTGATTTGAATCAGATTCGCCTGCAGTCTGAACGCAGCCATAGTTTGAGGGGGTTTGCAGAAAAACTCCCGCCGGGACCGGGAGCTGTGAGTGCGAGGGTGGAGGATGATTGTTTGTCCCTGTGATGAATGTGGCAAAGTGTCCAGGATGTAAATGTCGAAGTGTAAAAAGCCCGGCCGGAGGCGTTTCCATATGCTTCACCTTCTTTCAGGAGGTCGGTGATGTCGGCCTGGTACTTGTTCCCGACGCGGATCTCGCCCTTATCGGCCAACAGGGTCTTCTGCTGGGGGTCGTACACCAGCGAGTAGAAGAAGGCATCCTGGGAAATACGAAAGAGGGATGGAATCACAGGGAACACAACAAGCAGAGAGAGGAGGCCAAAGAGTGGACGCCATCTAGAACGGTGCGATTAATCGATTTTAAATCGAAATCGGATTTATTAGTCAAGACAATGTTAAAAAAAAAAAAAGGAAAAGGAAAATCTTAAAATCGATTTTCCTCTTGCATGCTTCCGGGCTGTGCGCCTCTATAAAGTTACGCATCTATTATGTTCAATTAAAAAATTATGTTAAATAAATAAAATTATTATGTGGAAGTTTTGCACTTTATTCATTCATTGGTTGTTCAAGATGATAGAAAGACCTTTTATGTTTAAAGTGATGTTTGGTGACAGACAGTTAAGGTTGTCACTTTATCCACAGGGGGATTCATTTGTGTTTGGTTCTTAAGTTTTCACTTTATTCACAAATAAGGGAACTTCATCTTTGTTTGTTGCACTTCATGCCCAGTCGGGAAATTTGTTTGCTATTTTTCTTTAAAAATAAAGATAAAAAATTTGAAATAATTTATTCCGTTGTCATTTGTCGGAAAATCAAGTTTTCAGAGAATAAAATTTGTCCAAAATCGCCCAGCTGCAACGCCACCAGAGCGTGCATGTGTGCGTGCACTTTTCCCTCCACTAGTCTCTCATCTCCTCATTACTGTATGTGAAAAGAACGTTCTGGGTCAACACGCTGAATAATTCATCTGGAAACAAGAATCTCTTAACTCTGAAGATTTTCACACACACACACACACACACACACACACACACACACACACACACACACACACACACACACACACACACACACACACACACACACACACACACACACACACACACACACACACACACACACACACACACACAGAAACAGATAATCCTGTAATCCAAACGCAGCTGATCACAGTTCAGAGTAGCAGCATGATACCATCAGCTTGGTGGTGTTGGGGGGGGGACTCACGTCTCTGTCAAGGTAGGACTTCAGGGCTTCCGTCTCATTCAGCAGCGTCACGCAGCACTTCCCCCTGGAGGGAGGGAGAGAGGAGGGATAAAGGAGGAGAAGAGCAACGGTTAAGACGGCGGCCGTCCGTGCAAAGACATCGGGTTACGCAAAAAGCGGCAGACGAAGGGCGTCTCCCGGCCGCCCGATGCCGCCGGCGCTCCGATCTGTCCCTTCAACCGCTGCCGCCTGAATTCCAATGATTTACCAGCTCATTACTCATACAGGATGCCACACCCACCCGCCCGCCCGCCCACTCCCCTACACCACTCGGCAAACTTAAGACGCACGCCGCCGGCAGCGCGGTTGAAAATATTAAGAATGTGCAGACGGCTCGTGGCAGCGATTGCAACCCAGCAGATGTCAGTTTGGCTCTCGCCGTCTCCCTCCCTCTCTCTCAGTCTGGAAGTGTCAGGTAGTAATGCTGGAATGATTAGGCGGGTTTGCCAGGAGATGCCAGTGAAAAGAAGAAGAAGAAGAAAAGAACGCAGAGGCCTCCTGCTGCACACATCTAGATTTATTTACAGCCTCAGCTGCTAATGTAACATTGACACGGAGCGTCGGAGTAGCACCGAGAGATGAAGTCAGTTCACTTGCCTCTTGAAACATTAATAGCTTTGATAAAGTTGGAAAATTTAATATTCTCCATTTTCTTCCCCAGAGTGATGGATTGATTTTTTTTTTTTTTTTTTTTTTGAAGGTTATTCTCTATTGAGATTTCATCGAGATCGGCCGGTATGGTAAAGTGTTTTGTTTTTTTTCCCCAACACTTACTTTTTTTTTTGCAGGCCGACCGCATCGATATTGTAAATATCAAAAAAATGAAAAGCCTGAGCTTAAAGCTTCAGGCAGCCTTGCACCAAGTTTACATTCAGTGGCCCTTCACAATGTCGTGTTAAAAGAAAGAGTTCGATCAGTTGTTCAAATGTTGACGTGATTCAGCCCTCTGTGAAAAGTTTCAAGAAAAAGACCTTCGTTAGCGAGACAATACACAGAGTACACACGACACACACTCAAGGAGTGACTGAAGTGCACGGCACCCTCCTGGTGTGCACACACGCTTTTTTTTTTTTTTTTAAATAAGGTTGTGTTGTAACAAAATACCCCACATCCTAAATCATCTTTTCGGTCTTTTGCTCAGATGTTATTTATCCAGATGATTTATTTCCAAGATAGGTTTGGTACTGGAGGTAAAAAAACAAACAAACAAACAAAAAAAACACAGTCCAGTGAGTCACGTTTAGCAGCAGAATTAAGTGTGCGTGTGTGCGTACCTGATGTGCGTGGCGGGTAAAGACTCCAGTTGGCGGGACAGGAAGAGCTCTCTGTGTCGGAGCTGGTGCTTCTGTTTCTCAGAGAGGTTGGCCATCTCCGGATTCTCCATCTCCTCCTCCAGCTCCCCTGGGTGCGACGAGGACGGAAGGGCAGAAGGTCAAATGTCAGGGGCCAGAATAAAATGAGATCACTTTGGGGTCTTTTTTTTCGGCATGTTTGATACATATTGAACTCATTTCTAGAGACTGAAGGCCAACATCCGTGTCTATTAGCGAGAGGAGCCGGAGCTCTTTTCAATCCCGACTCGATCAAACTGGCCCGACTGAGACCAAACGAAAAGCCTCAACTCTGCCTCGCAGCAAAAACAAATGAAAAAAAAAAAAACAGAATCAACTGAACCAGGCTGAGAATGAATGGACGGAGTGAGCGCCGGGGCGCTATCAGCCCGTCTGAGTCACTCATGTGTCTGAGTCACTCTACAAGAATAGATTCATCGCCGCCACCGCTGCAGCAGCAGCAGCAGCTCATGTGTGGACGAGGACAGAGAGACCGAGGACGAGGAGGGCAGATGAAAGAAAGGAGGAGAAATCGACAGAGAGGGGCAAAGAGAGAAACAGCAGCATCACATCGGGATTGAGAGAGACGAGACGAGTCAGGAGGAGGAGACACAGACGGAGCCAGAAGAGCGGAGCCAGAAGCAGACGCAGCGGTCCGGCGACCAGCGAGGCCAGCGGGTGGAGGATGGCGGGGAACAAACGAAATAAATAAATAAATAAATAAATAAAAGATGGATAGATAGATAGAAAGAGAGCAGCCGGTGCGTGCTCCAATTCATTTGGAGTTTCATTAGAGGAAGCGAGACGGAGAGAGGGAGACCGGCAGCAGAACAAAAGCAATCAGGGGATTTTTTCACGCAGGAGAGATGTGCAGCCAAAATCAATAAGTGCTCCGGCGCTCCCTCACTCCGCACCCTGCAGACTCAATATCAGCACCCAGGGGGAGGGAGAGAGGGAGAGAGAGAGAGAGAGAAATAAAAAGATAGAATACGATTAAATGCAGAAGGAAAGGAGGAGGTTTATTTGAAAGAGTCACGCAGAAGCAAAGCGATTAAAAAAATTAAATAAAATTAAAACCAGAGCGGGCACGTGCGTGCTAGTGCAAGTACTTGACGCCGTCCTTATTTGCTGTATTTATGTTTAAGCAGCGATCCAGCTGAGCGGCTCATTATGAGTCGGTAATGATTCCCTGACGAGGCGCTGGCTGGCTGGCTGACTGGCTGACTGACTGGCTGACTGACCAACCGAGCGGCTGCATTAGCATAAAAGTCGGCAACGAAGCAGCGAAAGTGAATCAGGTTCAAGGTGGTAGGTGGACGTAAAAAAGACAAAGTTTTGTGAATAAAGTCGAACTTTTGTGAATAAAGTCGACGCAAATAAAGTGGAAATTTGTGAATAAAGTGGATGGCGGATTAACGCAGTTACCCAGAGTAAAACGTAAACTGCAGAAAACAGGTGTATCCCACAAGGTTCACCCACAGTGATCTGGAGAGAGGCGAAAACGGAAGTACTCCACTAGAATTGCGTGCGGAGCCTTTCGACTTTGTTCTTGACATTTCGACTCAACTTCATGTTGACATTAATTGCAAAATTTCAAAACTTTTTTTGGGACAAAATCTTAAAATTTTTTCTCTTCTTGTGGCCCTCATCCTCTTCCATACACATCTGCCTTGTTTGAATTCAATCACATGAAGTGTGCTTTGATGGTGGTGGAGGGGGTGGGGGGGGTATAGATATCCACCGGCTTTCTGAGGTGTCTCTCAGTGCTCTCTGGGCGCCTGCCCACACACACACACACACACACACACACACACACACACACACACACACACACACACACACACACACACACACACACACACACACACACACACACACACACACACACACACACACACACACACACACACACACTAGGCCAGAGGGATTATGCGGTGGGTTCACCGGTCGGCCGGCCCTATGGGAGCGGCTCCTGGCTACACGTCCCGGAGCAGCAACTCAACTCCCCGACCCTCGACCCTCCCCGCAGCCCAGCTCTCGCTTCCCCGGCAGTGCAACCGCACCGTACTCTCCACAAATTGCCTCTCCATCTCACCTGTCCCAGCCAATTATCAATTATTGATGAATGGGTCGCCTTACTGGGGGCAGACGGGACGCCAAGAGGAGGGAGGTGGCGCTGGCGGTGGAGGGGTGGAGGGAAGGAAGAGGAGAGCCTGGGGTGAGTGGACGGGGTGAGAGAGCACAGCTGACTGTTATTAACCTAACAAACTGACTGCACATCTGTAAATGTGTGTGTGTGTGTGTGTGTGTGTGTGTGTGTGTGTGTGTGTGTGTGTGTGAAGGAGGGCCACATCACTGCGAACGGTTACAGTCCTTGTGGACAAAAATCCACTGTAGTGTATCTACAGTGAAACCACACGTGTGTTTGTGCGCATGCGAGTTTGTGTGTGCGTAATCCTGGATTACAAATTCATTTCATCTTCCCCAGTCAAAGCCCCGTACTGTGCAAAATGCACTTAACAACGACGACAGTTAACTAAGCTGAGCAAAAACGGTGCAAAAATGAGCAAAAGTCAAACCGGTACTGCTGACGTTCCGCCCTCTGTGATGTCACAAAGGGCAGTAAGACCTCCGCAAGGTAAGAGACGACGGGCCGAGCCAGGTTTTTGTTCTGGCCTCCCTAAAGCCACTTTTTTTTCTTTCTTTCTTTCTTTCACTGGCTGTAAACAGAGGGCTAAATATGCTAAATAATTCAAGAGATGTGTTGGGTTTTGGGGATAATTTACTGTCCGAGTCTGAAAATTTTTCACCCACTGGGACCTTTATGATCTCAAAGATATATATATCTATAAAAAATTTAAAAAAAAATCAAACTAATAAATAAGCAGAAGCGTTTCATCAATACTGGCCAGAATATTAACCAAGACCGTCCTTATAATGAGCTCATGTCCACAGGCCAAAGCACTCAACTGTACACACACACACACACACACACACACACACACACACACACACACACACACACACACACACACACACACACACACACACACACACACACACACACACACACACACACACACACACACACACACACACACACACACACACACACACACACACACAGGTGCTCAAGCGTCTGCAGGGACAACTTTTTGTTGTGGTTTAGGCTTTTTTTCATGGATTGAACTACTTTTAGTTGACACCATTCGACTGCTCCCTTTGTCACGGCCATCAGCGACATTAAATCCACGCGGTCAAGTGAGATTAGCGGAGCGTTTTAAAGCGAAAATGAGGATGACAAAGACCTGCAGCGGTTTGTGTGTTTTGGAGAGCGGCGCGCTCGGCCGCAGGGTCCAATATTTGCTCGGCCGGGCTTTTGGCTTAACAATGGAACAGAGAGGAAAAATCTGATTAGCAGCCATCTGTATTAAAAACATGTGTCTGAAAGTTAAAAAAAAAAAAAAGAAGAAAAAAAAAGGCACGTAACATGTCTCCAAACCTTGTGCTTTTTCTTTTTTCTTCCTGACCTTGTTTTCCTCGGTAACCTGGAAACTGGAGTTCATTTCAAAATGAGGCTAACTGGCAAACGATGAAAAACACATTTTCTGTTTCAGAGGAAAGGGATTAAATATTTTTTCTGTCAATGTCTGCAAGAGAGAAAAAAAACAAGGCCAGAACAATTTGATGGTTTCAAAATAAGATTATCACGATGTGACTACGAGCTGCACGAGACGACGTTTCATCTTCAAAACTCCTTCGACACCGGGAATTCCAGCCAAACGGAACCAGCGTCCATGTGAAGCTCTCTGGTCCGCAATGCAAATGAGAAATTTGTCCCCTTTTGTGCAGGACCTATTAACATCCCGACACATCGGTTGGTGCAGCCAGATGGAGAAGCGGTCCCCGCGCGCCGCCACTCGCTTCCCGGCTCATTGATCCACTCATGCAAACTTAATAAAAGCCACCAAATGAGGGGTAAAAATTGTCATCTTGTTTCGTCGAGAAAGGTGAAAAGGCCGTGTGGAAAATTGAAACGTCTGGAAGGGGGAAGAAGGGGGGCGGGGGGCACGATGCCTGAGTCCGGCCGAACGACCACTCAGGAGGCTGCCGAGCACGTTGGGGGAGGGACTTAAGCCGGAGTCGGAGGCCCCCGTTGAGGGAGCGCTCGAGATTTCTGCAAGCAAAATATTTGATCAATGACTCACCGCGCGCGCACTCACGCGCGCGCGCGCACGCACACACGCTCAGGGGCTCGTGCGCACTCCGTCGCCGTTCTCCAGTGGTCCATAACAAAACCAAATTAAAACGAAACCCCCTTCAGCAACGCCACTGACGGGGCCCCGGAGCTAAAATCCATCATGCATATGTAAGAACACGCGCGCACACGCACGCGCACACGCACACGCACGTGCACACATGCACTGACGCTGCGGTGCTGCAGCTACAGCAACACAGACAGGATGCAGCCAACACCCATGCGGTGCACACGGCCATTCCTGCCACGCGTGCCTGCAAAACGTGCGGAGGGACCCCGGACCCCGGAGCGCAGTGGCGGGGGAGGGGGCGGGGGAGGGGGAGGGGGGCGGCAGCGCGGGGAACAACTTGTGCCCACACCGAACCGCAATCCTGCGACGCAGCTGCGAAGCAACCCAATTTTCTCGAGGTGTCTAGGTTTTTTTGGGTTTATTTTTTTTTGGGGGGGGGTCGCAGCCAGCAGACGCAGGAGGACGTCTGCCCCCTGCAGGCCGAGGACGGAGACAAAACCCCGGAAATAAATAAATAAATGGAGCGGCGCATTGGGAAGAAAACAAACGTTACCACCTCTCTTCTGGCCGATGCTGCTGTGTGGTCCGACAGGCTTCACCCCCCCCCCCGCACCGCCCCACAATGAGCCAACGTCAGGGTGGCCACACCCACCCAGGCAGAGTGCAGTGACTAGCCAGCGCTTCAGGGGTTTTCCTCCAGCCCAGCCCAGCCCAGCCCAGCCCAGCCCAGCCCAGCCCGGCGTTCACAAATCAAACAGCAGCTTCAGCTGAAGCTGCAGGTCTTCACTTTCTGCACCGGCACCGCGGCCAAATACCGAGAGATCCGGCCCAGACAAGGAGCGAGAGGGACTTCAAGATTGAAGGTTCAAGATTCCTTTATTCGTCCCAGTCCTGCCAGTCCTTTCCAGTCCTGCCAGCACTCGCTTCGCCAGGAGGAGATCCAACGGCAGGCCCCGCCTCCCTAGGCCAGGTGCACGCCCACGCCCCGGCCGTGCAGCACGTCGGCGCCCCGGCAGCGTACCACGCCGACCAGGTACAAAGATGGCCGCCGGAGAGTCAATGTGACGCAACTGCTCGGGAAAGCCAGAGCCACCGACGAGCCAGATGGAACGTTTCCAAAGTAAAAAAAAAAAATCCATTAGATTTATTCCGGGAATTCATCTGGTAAAGAGCCCACAGAAAACATTTAGCGAGAGACGGAGAGCGGGAGAGAGAGAGAGAGAGGGAGAGGGAGAGAGAGAGATCTCTAACTCATATTCAAAGCAGACCAACCTGATTTTAGAGCAACATTTTTACACATCAATTTGTCAACATGTTTTCATTTGATGGCAGTGAAGTGCACCATCAACCCATTTTTTTGTCAAAATGACACAGAGAAAAACACAACAGAGTTAACGTGAATTCATTTTCCACTAAAAAACAAAAAGGGATCAACGTGGGATTTTTTTGGGAAAAAAATGAACGCAATTTCTGTCTCTTTGCCCTTTCCAGCCGTCTGCGGCAGGGCCCTGAAGGCATCGCTGCCCAGTGACCACTTCCTGTACCTGGGTTGCACTCTTCCGATTTTCCAGCGGCCGCTCCTAAACTGCACACACAGCTGCGCACAATGCACCTTTGTGGGTGCGCGTGTGTGTGTGTGTGTGTGTGTGTGTGTGTGTGTGTCGGGGGTTCGTTTCACACAGCACGGCACAGCTGTTCCAGACACTGCAGTGTGCCGCCGTCTGCTGCGACGAAGAGACGGTGGTGGGGGCACCGCATCCAATCGCTGCAAGTCGGTCTGCGACTTCTTTACAAAGGCGGGTCTCCTCGTTCCGATGGACCCAAACGGCTGAAACCGTGTCTGAGGGAAACCAGCGCCGATCAGGAGGAGGAGAGGGGCGAGGTGGAGGGGGAGGAAGAGGAGGAGGAGGAAGAGGAAGAGTAGGTTGAGAGGGAGGAAGAAGAGGAGGAAGAGTAGAGAGAGGAGGAAGAGGAAGAGTAGGTTGAGAGGGAGGAAGAAGAGGAGGAAGAGTAGAGAGAGGAGGAAGAGGAGGAGGTTGAGAGGAGCTGCAGTCTGGACCGGCCGTCTCTCGGTAACGGGACACAAAACTCACTTTGATCACATCCCATCTATAATAACAACAACAATAATAATAATAATACTAAGAATAATAATAATGAGGATAGCCTTGCGATGGATTGGCTACTTGTTCAGAATGCTTTGCTTTTGACAGCTGGGATTGGCTCCACCAGACCCCCCCCCATAACCCTGAGTGCAGGAACAGGCAGGTATTGAAAATTAATGGATGGATAATAACATTAATAATGGGAAGAAAAAAAAATCAGTCACTGAATAAGATTGAGACAGCAGCTGGAGAGAGGTTCTGCAGGACGGGACGATGCAGCGCATAGTTATTTCTAGTTTTTTGTTGTGCATTTTTGGTGTGTGTGTGTGTGTGTGTGTTCGTCATCAGGTGGGTGGTGGTTGTTTATGCTCAGTCACTCACTTGCATGTTTGTCTGCCAGGGCGATGAGCGTGCCGGAGATGTCCCTGCGTCGGTAAAAACACACCACTTTGGCCTCCACGTTCCCATTGGCTGTCTGCAAAGCAGAGACAATTGGCGTTACCAAGGCAACAAGTGGTGCCGCACGCGGACCGCGCGCACGCACACACACACGCGCGCGCGGATGAAAGAGCCGTAGATGAGGCTAGTTTTTAATGACGCTTGGAAACGCTGCGCGGGACTGCAAAGAGGGGGAAAAAAAAATAAAAAAAATAAAAAGAACTGCAGTGACCAGGACGCCGCCGACACTTTTTTCTTGCTGCCGTAAATCTACAGCGACGCCACGTTTGCCTGCATGTAATGAGGAGCACGTGACGACGTTGTATCGATCGGCACTTTAAAAAAAAAGAGAAAAAATAAGAGAGCGAGAGAGAGTGAGAGAGAGGGAGCCGCTCGCCCGTGTCTGCAAATCAATCCCGCTCATTTGGAAATTGATTAGCGACTCTGGGGCCGTTCTTTGTGGCTCCCTGAGAATAAAGCACTGCTTAATAACAGGGTATAAGCTGTTCCTATTGACGAGCCGCGATACTTGAAAGTGTTTCACACCGCCGGCCGTCACATTTACATCCTGTTTGGGGAGGCCCCAGACGTGACGGAGCAGAAGGGGACATGATAGCGGAATATGAAATGAAGAAGAAAAAAAAATCTAATTTGTATGGAGGCAAAAATAAATAAATGAATGAATGAATAAATAAATACAATGCAATCTTGAAGACTCTTTTTATGTTTTGTTATTTTATTTGTTAACCTGGATTCCGCTTTTTAAATTTCCTCCAGATCAAACTCCGTCGCAGCGGCTTAGGAAAGTACATCCCATCCCCGTTATGACAATAAATCACTCTAAAAAGATCCCTTATAACATTTGTTGAAGAATAAGACATTCATTTCCTCTTTTCTTCTTGTCTAAATCGCTGGCATCACTTAAAAAAGGGCCTTCAGTCAGGAAGATTTTCCACCAGTGAGAGGAGCTGCTCGTCTCTCTCTCGTTCTCAGTGTGTGTGTGTGTGGACGGGACTGGCAGACAGACATCAGGCACCTGTAGCCCGTCTCCAGACACCAGAGCATCGCTATCCTGCCGTTCGGCCCGCAGGACGCACAAGGCAGCTGCCCTGGCGTCGCCGCCGCCTGCCAATCCTGCTGCCACCTTGCCAAACTGCTACTTCGACTCTCCCACTTGTTTCCATTTGTCTTTTACGATGTGCGCTTCAACCGACTGGCAACGCCCGCTCAGCGACCTTGACGACGCGTCGAACGGCGTCGGCAAAGGAGGCCACAGAAGTAAATGCGTTTCTCAAACCAACACGTTTTATTTTGAAAAAATGATGAGAAATGTAAGAAAAAATTATGTCTAATTTTTTTTTACTTTAAAGGCCCTGTTTGTAGCATCTAAATGGGATATACTTGTATCAGTGCATAAAAAATAAATACGTTTTGTGTTTTCACTCTCGAAAAATAAGCGTTTTAACAGAGCAGGTGCATTTTTAAAGGAAAAGAACACATTGCACCACCACATGATTTTACCCCGACATCACAGCAGGTAGAGAAAAAGATGTGGGCCATCAGCAAACATTTAATAATATCATTATTATTGTTATTAGTCTCCATACAAAAAAATTTTACTTAACATGAAGTGCCATGTCTCACTTTATGACTGAACTTTATCCAGGATTTGCATCAAACGGTGCAAATTACAAAGGAAATCCTTAAATCTGTGAATGTGATCCAAATTATATTTAATTAAAAAAGAAAACTTTGATTCATTTTTTTTCAGGGGTTTATAATATTTGTTTTTTTATTTTTTATTTAATGGAGACACTGATTGGAAAAAAACAAAAAACAAACATTGCACAGGAACATTTGGTTTTGCGTAACTAATCACATTTCTTTCAGTTTATTTTGTAAACAAACCATTTTAAAGACATCAGACTGATGTGATTAGCTGACTGGCAGTCGGAGGGACTGGGTCAGTCTGAAGTCTGGCATGCTGCCGTCTGACCTGCGATGGACTGGATGGGGCAAGAAAAAAAAAAAATGATTACCTTGTTCAGCTCCTCTATTCTTCTGATCAGCAGCGGGTTGCTGGACGAGTTCTCGAAATAGACGTAATCTGTGGCGGGACGGCGGGGAAGGGGAGGAGAGAGAGAGAGAGAGAGAGAGACATCAGTCAGCTCTGTGAGGTCGGCTGGGAGCTCGGGGGTGATTTCCAGTTGGGCCGCTCTGCTGCAGCGTAATTGGTCGACAGGAAATGACAACACGAGACGTCCAGCAAATGTTGATTCAACTTGAGTCACTTGGATTCGCACACTGGACGCCGTCCGGCTGCTGTTGGGAGGTCCCAGGGAGTGGACACACACACACACACACACACACACACACACACACACACACACACACACACACACACACACACACACACACACACACACACACACACACACACACACACACACACACACACACACACTTTGTGTCTCAACGCTCTGGTTACCGTCGCCGCTATTTTGTTTTGTTTGCATTCACCGAGCGTCTGCGTTCGTTCTGCTGCGTGGGCGTGCGTGCGTGCATGCGCGAGCGTGCACAATCTCCGGCACGCATGTGTGCCTCGACTGCGGCCCAGGCCCCCGGTCGGGGTGTGTGTGTGTGTGTGTGTGTGTGTGTGTGTGTGTGTGTGTGTGTGGTTCCTGGCAGCGCTCCAGGCCCGTCGGAGGCTTAGCTCTCCCCAGGACGTCCCCACAGGCCCCGGCCCTGGTAGGGTGCCTGGTCTCAGCCCCGCATGTGTCTTGGCTGAGTGCTGTCAGATTATACCCCACACTTGGAAGGCTGCCTGGAGGCGGAGCCGTACCCCCCTCCGCCACCACCACCCCTCCCCCCCCGCCACCTCACCCACGGGTAGAGATTGCCCCAGAAACTCCAGCGACCGCCGCCGCCTTCACTCCCAGCATTTCCTGCGTCCGACGCCGGCTGGTCTCACGGATCCGCACCAGCATCCAGAAGATCTGCCTCGCATTACAACAACCTCCGGCGCTACAAGGGAAACGCTTTGAACGCCATTCGTGCAAGCGCTAGTGCAGTGTTTTTGTTTTATTGTTAGCGGTTCGCTGCTGGGATCTGCAGAAAAAAAACGTGCAAATGAATAACACAAAAAAAAAAAAAAAAAACGCCCGTGACGTGGACGTTTAGGAGGTTGTAGAGTCCAAGTCCTCAGCGCATAATCTGAGGATTGTAGTGACTGTTAAACTGGTAATTCTTCCGCATTAGATGGCGGAATGCATGAAGTAATGAAGCTACATCTTAAGCATAGAGCGCGGGGATGTTTTGTCTAAGCGGCGACGCGAAATCTTCACGGCGGGAAAAAGTTTTGCGGAAAAGCCGAGGATGGCGTGGATCTGGTCACGCTTACAAGGCCACTGTTGAATTAAGCATCAAGCGCCGTTTAGGTGACACAACATTCTGTGAGTGACAGTTAAAAATGAAAAGGCAGCTTTCCCTCCATTATTTTTTTTAAGAATCCAAAATCCACTGAAGTTTATATTTTCTGTCTGCTGCATCTGACACACACACACACACACACACACACACACACACACACACACACACACACACACACACACACACACACACACACACACACACACACACACACACACACACACACACACACACACACACACACACACACACACAGTGTGCCCGATTCATTAATATTTCTCTGTAAGTCAGCAAACTCACAGACCTTTCTGTGAGAAAAACACCGTCAATTCTTAAAAGGTGAGGTTGAAAAAACATTTTTCTATAAAATTAAACTTGTTAAAAAAAATAGCCTTCAAGTAACCAAGTTAGCGAGGTGTTTTTCTAACTCGTCCTGCCACCCAGTCAGACACCTTTAGTTGGGTGACGGTCTGGTTCTCACCGTTTACTTAATGTAATTGAAAGCAAAGGTGGCCGTTCGACATTTTCTTTTTACTTTTACAGAGAATGGAACCACTTCAGAGACTGAACCATGAATCTGGGGTGGGGGGGCGGGGGGGCTCTAGGGTGCAGGGCGGCTGCACGAGTGCTGGAGTTTTCCACCGCGCGAGAAGAGAGGAGCTGGAGCTGGAGCGGCAACTCGGAACGAGAGCAACAGAGAAGAGCCTGTAGGCACCAGGCAGCGTCGCTCCGTCTCTCCAATTCCCATCAGCCCTTCCACCGCCTAGAACCCTCCCCCGCACACACACACACACACACACACACACACACACACACACACACACACACACACACACACACACACACACACACACACACACACACACACACACACACACACACACACACACACACACTTCTTTTCCACCGATCCCATTGCCAGCCAATCGGCAGCCTCCGGCGCCTGTGACGTCACAGTGCAGTCGGATTTTGCGTAAGCCAATCGGGGGCACGTTGGGGAGCCTTAAAAAAAATCGGGGGGCGGGGGGGGGGGGAGAAAGAGTCTGCAGGGCTGATTCAAAGCAGGCCAAGAGAGAGACAAGCAGACGCTGGGATGCGAGGGGACCTGGAGACCAGTGATGGAGCCGCGCTGGAGGAGGGTCCAGCAGAGACGGCGGGACGCTGGACGCGTCAATTTGGCTAGTTAGTAGTTTAGGAGCGGACATTCTGCGGAGGAGGTAAACTATTGAGGACTTGAACTCTATTGACCTGATGATGGCGTCCTGCTGTCTAATTATTGATCAGCAGCCACGGCGTGTTTTCTGAAAAGATACAGAAAGGCCTTTGTGTCCGCAGTGACTCTCCAGAGTGTCGATATGCTTTGTCTAAAATTATTTCAGGAGGCGTTTTGACGCTAGACGAGAGGCACGGAGCCGCGTTTTGAAACTCTTTTGAAGAACGGTGGCAAAAACCGTGTGACGAGACGGTGACGAATCGCTGCGCAATGTGACTCCCCGATGAAAAGCAGCCTTCAGTAGTCAAACTGGTCCAGCTCTGGCGAGGCCAGAGTCGCCTTGACGCCTTCACAATGAGAAGCCTTTGCTCACAGACTCCAGAGTCAAAGCCAAGTCAGGGTTTGAAAAGGTCAAAGGTCGGCAAAACGGTATTTGCACATTTCTTTACGTTGCGTGTTCCTGCAGATGCAACAGTCTGACTGTCTGCCAGTGACTGGCGATCACCTGATCGGAGCGCACACGCTGTTCCTGCGCTGGTATTCTCTCCGGGTAGTGTTCCCTGCCCTCGCCGCTCCATATCCCGCACACACACACACACACACACGCACACAGACAACAAGCTGAGAAGAATGCTTGATGTGAGCGCACCAAGTTTAATAGAACCTAGAAGGCAGAATGTGACCACGACGGAACTCTTTCTTTTTAATTTAACATAAGACGCAGGATCCCTAAAGGTTCCAGTTATTCAATGGGTTGCGATGCTGCGATTGTCTCGTCTTCCAACACGACAACATTTTACAGCCACAACTGTCGGACTCGCGTTAACCTCAGGTTTTCATAGCATCGCAGGCTAGTGCTAAATTCATCGTATAATGGATAATGGGAGTTTCACTGTATGAGGAGAGAAAAAAAAAAACCTTTTGAATGAGACTCGCGCATTGTTGTGACCCTGAGTGGCGCTATCAAACTTGACATCGGTGACCCGTCGGGAGGGAACGCCGCAGACTGGAAAACTTCACTTCAATGCCAAGGTTGATTTGTGTGCACAGAGGAAGTATTTTTAACCATAAGAAAGGAAAATGAAAAGTAGGGATGCACCGATACTACTTTTTCACTGAGTGAGTAGAGTTCGAGTACTGATGCCGATATATAATTACTTTTTTTTTCTTCTTTCTGTTATTTGGACAAGATTGCTCAGCATGTTTGTCTAGAACAGGGCGAATGTCATGGTTTCACTGTAGTACAAACAACTTCAACAAAATTGTCACATAAATATACAACTGGTATCGGTGTTGTGGTATCGGCACATGTTTTACAAGTACGAGCAGAGTAATCAACCCTGGTATCGGTACCGATACCCAGTACCGATACCCGATACCGGTATTGGTGCATGCCTAACAAAGCATATAAAACTATGGGGCATTTCAGATGATCTTATGACCTGCTCTTAAATTCTAAATAGGCGAAGTGCCGCAAAGATGCCACAAGGCCGACAGCCACAAGCAAAATACTGTTTGTCATCATTTCAGCACACGCAGTTCTAATATTCAGATTGTGCATTCCGTAAATTATTCCTTCTGTTCACAATGATTGGGAATTGGGAATTTGGTACTAGAACTTGTTCAACAGAGGCTGCGTTCGGACAGACATCGGGATCCATGTGAGAAACTGCAGCATCCTCATTCATTTCAATGTCCCAGTCAGAGAGGTACCAGGGGTCCGGCCTCACCAAAAAACCCAAATATTAAAAAAAAAACAACCTCAAATGCCTCACACACACTCACGGACATCCAGAGAAGAGGCTGACCGAACTACCATTTCTCCCAATCCAACAGTCCGGAAGAATCACTTCAGTATGAGCATGAAAACGCTGTCAGTGATAACTTTTACGATAGAAAATCCACTGGAACTGTAAACTTTTCTGGGAATGTTTTGAGATCTGAGACTCCTGATAATTCCGGCTCCATAAACCACACAAAAATCGTTATCAAAAAAACTTGCTTTCTTCTACCGTTGATAAAAACTTTCTGTTTAAAAGAAAAGTGGTACTGCCTCAGTTCACTGTCCAGTCTGAGTGTGTGGTCCCTTGATGCAAACACATTTCCTCACCAATTGGGTAAACTTTAGACACTGATTAGTCTGCCGAATATTTGTGATGTCACAGATTATGCGACTGGCCCTGCCCTTTAAACTCTGATTTCCTGTTGGCAAAAAAAAAAAATGTACAGTCAGCAGTAAATATGAAAACAGCCTCAAATTTTTTTTTTTGTCTGACAGTCGTCGTCGTCAGCAACACACATGTACACATATGCACACACGCACCCCTCCGCTTTTTGCTGTTGAAATGCCTAAAGTCCAGGCCTATACAACAAAAAAGTTGATGAGAAATGACTAATGTTGTATTTTACACTTAGTCACCAACACTTTTCAGTGCATGTGAGAAAGGGAGGCGCAGGGCGGGCACGGGGAATAGCGGCGTGCCGCCTGCACCATGAAAACCAGGACATTCAGGCCCGTGGAGGCAGAATTCGCCCGCCGTTTATCCTCAAGGGAAGTCGTCGCTTTTCCAAGAGGATCCTGCATTGTTTGGCGGCCGTCTTTCAAAAGGCTTTGTTCTCGTGTTTAGTTGTTTTGGCCGTCAAAGGGGAAAAGCCTTGGCCAGTTAAGACAATCATCCCTTTGGTGAAAAATACATTATATGCCATTTTTGCAGTCTGTCTCAGTGATGGGATACGTATGGTTTCAAGGGTCACGGTGGTCAAAAAGTATTGCCACTCAAAACTTCTTCTTATACATGCATATATTTTATTAAGATGTCATTTTTAAAGAAAACCGCGATCGGGGCTTTTTGTAAATTAACTCGGACATATACCACAAAACAAGCACAATGTAGGTGGCTCTTTCCCTCAAGTCAACAATCTTCAGCAAAACAAAACTTCACGGTGGGCATGTATCGGACCTTTCTGCTCCCAAAGGCAGATGTTACACACTACATGCCCTCCCAGAAGACAACAAGGCAACAGGGTGAGAAAATCAACACCTCAGTGCATCTTTACGGTATTTAACTGCATTGTAATGAAATGCATGAAAAGCAGCTGGACGACAGACATTTAAAGTCCTGCACGACCATATTTGAAAGATCTGAATGACAGTTTTCCCAGCTGAGCAGTATTTAACAGGTCTGATTTACAGTCTTTAGAGGGGAAAGAGGCAGCACCTACAGTCGGTCGGTAGGAACAAAACAACAAAGTAACAAAAACAGGAAGCATTAGTAATGCTGTAAATAATGACAACCACAGCGTTGACGCAGTAACGTGAGCACAAAACGCATATGACAACAGGACAACACTTCCCCATTAAAAGAAGAGCGACTCCCAACTGGCATTTGGCAGGATGGTCAGCTGAGCGCAGCATCATCGCCGCTAACTGTACCCCCGACTTTTGTGAAACACTCAATCAAATCATTTCAAGTGGTAATTATCATGTTAGTTTCACTTGGGCATTTACATTTGGGAAAGAAATACACTTTCATCCAACTCTGGGGCATCTCAGCGTCAGATGCTGATGGTGTGAACTGGTGTGTTCAGCTCGCATCAGGCCAATTCTACACAGCGAATAAAACAAAAATGCCTTCCTGAGGGAAACGGATGAGGGAACTGTCATCAGCGGTGGCGTACACGTCATCTGTTCCAACAAAGAATAAATCTTTTTTTTTTTTTTTTTTTAAAGTCTTGAGTGTTTTCAGGTTATCTTTTAACAAAATATCCTTGCAAAGCGCCATTCCAACTTAAAATTCTGCCGGCATCTGACTGATCATCCCCTGTGCCTTCCTTTCCAGAGCTCGTTTCCAACCTTTCTGACATTCTCTGATCCAAACTAAAAAGTTGAAAAAAAACCGAGACCCTGACAACTCCCAACTACAAGCAATTTGAAGCAGAGAAACATCACGACAGTTGAACACATTGGCAGGGATGAGTGGGCGGGGGAAAACGTGAATCTTAATTAGGTACCAACTCTGATTGCCTGCGCAAAATTAACCTGCTAAAGGTTGTGGGAGGAGGGGGAAAGCTTCTTTACATGTGTAATTTTGAGATATTATCAAGACCATAAACCTCTTCAGTCCTACTATGTTGTGTTCAAGGTACTCAGCCTTCCCCACACATTAGTTGCGCCCCCCCAAACAAACAAACAAACAAATAATAAATAAATAAATAAATAAATAAATAAATAAATAAATAAAAACTTTGCATGTAAAAGCATCTACTAGCTGCTTCACCCCCCGAGGGTGTCGAGGGGGCTTGTGCACTCCGGTGACATCGGCCGTGATGACAAAGAAGAGTGACCGTGCAGTACTTTCCATGACACGCAAAAACTTTTAGGGGGGTCTGCCTTCGCCTCGTCACATTTTTAAAAACATACAGGCATCGCAATGCACTGGTCTTAAATTGGGGTAGTTACTGGTGGGGGACTCAAGTTCACGCACGGCAAAGCACAAAAGAAAGCGGCAGCGGTTTTATAGTCAGCGAGCCGCTCTTCATCGCCATCCTCCTCTTCACCACCATCATCATGGGTGAAGCACAACGCTCATGAGCTACGGTAGTGGGAAATATTGAAGGGGTGAAACGGACCGTGTTTTGTACATACATTTCTTCTATATAAAAAAAATTTAAAATATGGGGGGGAAAGAAAAAGAAAAGACCGACTGCGAATTACGGCGTGTCCGCCATGCAATAAAAGCAACGCGAGCGGGACGGTACTTGGGTGTGAGTGTGTGAGTCCGCCTTACCTCCAACCCGGTACATGTTCGCTGCCATGACTGCCCCGTTCCCTGGCTTCCTCTCCAGGTAGAGGGGTGGCTCTCTTGTCGCTGGCGCTGCCGGAGCTCAACTGCCGCCGCTGTGTGTGTTGGAAAATGGTGGATTGATCAATACGAAACAGACGAGGCGAGGTGCCTTAAAGAGACAGTGCGCTCACACAGCTCCCCGCCAGAGCGCCGAGCCGGACGGGGATGTTTTTTGGGGGTATAGGTAGTGGAGGAAGTGGCGAGAGTGGTGGAGGTGCAATAAAACGGCGATTTTATTTGCCGTTTTTAATGACCGCTAGCAGCTTAGCATCGCGTTAGCTTGAAGAGCTGCCTGCGCCACGGGCTTTTGAAAGATTGGCCACGTGACGTCACGGGTTCGCGCAAAGCCAAACTAGTGCCGCATTTCTTTTCTTTTTTTTCACCCCCAAAAAGTTGCGTTAGCCGCCGTTAAATTAGCCTGGTTTATACCAAGTTGTTCAATAGTTAACATAAGTGACGAGCTAACGAAAACACATCTTCTGACTGTCAAATTTGACCGTATTGTAAAATGATTTAATTAAAAACAAGCTAGCAATAAAGGTACTGACAAGTGTTATTAGGAGATATATTGTCCTGTCTATTTTTCTCAAAAGGCCACGTATGAACTTGATGAAATAAAATTAAATAAAATAGTTGCCACATCTTGTTATTCCAAATCCATCCACACCATTCAAATGCTGTGAATCCAAACCCGGAAAGCTTAGTAATGTCAATTGAGGTCCTGGAGCCAGCAGGGGGAGGCCCCCATGGGGTCACTAAGAGGAATAAGATTACTCATGGTTACATTTAATTAATGTGGTGACTAATCCCATGAGGGTGTCTCCTGTGACAGTAACTACACGAGAAACAGAAAATTGAGAACACTTGATGAATGCAGTGAGTTGGCCCCCGTTGGTGGAAGTCCAAAAAATACAGTATGCTAATAGACACTTGAACTTGCTCCGAGATATGGTGAAATTTAATTATTGAATGGGATTTATACTTCAACCTCCCTCCTCCCCACCCATAAACAACATTTTTTTTTTATAGCTGTTAATTTCCTTTCAGGCTAAGATACTCTGATGTAGGTGTCACTCTTCACATGTCATCTGTCATTACTTTGTCAGCTTGAAACCAGTACGTGCACAACATTGAGCACCAAACGTGTAACAATAATAGCTCAGTGACTGATAGGCACTTGGCAGGATTCCAGAAGCTGACACAGAACCAAATAGCTATCCTGCTAAATGCATGAGCTGCTTTGTTAAAAAATATAAAAATCTATGATGGGGTGGGCAGTATTTTGTAGTTTGGCACATAACATTATATTTCTGTGTTGTAATCTAATTTGTCTTTTATACCTTCAATAGAAACCCTGCTGCTTTCTTCGGGTAGCAGTAGATAAAGTACAACAGTGCCACAGAATAAAATGTTTACTGCGGTCGTGGGTGACTGTTGTAGTTTTCACTGTGGACACAAGCGCTGTGCCTCAGTGCTGGAAGAATGCTGTGGCGAAGGCTTCATCTGATCTATACCATATGGAGGCCTCAATTACTGTTTTCTTACACAGGGGACGCCAGTCTGCAGTCACATGGCCACTGCGGCCCAATCGCATTTCAGTGCTGCACTGTAGGCTTTCCTGCTCAACGTGCAGCCTCAGTGTTGGATCTGTGCTGCATTGGATGGAGTCTATGTTGTGTCCTGGGGCTGTTTTACAAAGATGAAGCAGAGGCAGTTCGGGCATATTTGCGAGAATTCCTACATGTATCTGCCACTATTGTCAATCCATACTAAAACATACAACACTGCCAAGTCTTTTTATATGTGTCAGTGCAGCAAAATACAACAACTGTTTATTGTTTGCTTTATTAAAATGCATTTTTGTGTTCTTTTTCACTTAATTTCTTTTTTCTTTTTTTTTTTGCTATTCATTTGGGATGTGGTTTCGTAACATGGAAGAGTATATAATCACCTGCCACTTCTTAATGACCCTAGTCCAAGAACTGCACTCTCTTTAGTATGTATTCCTTGCTGATTTACTGCCTATTTAGCACTACAGCCCTGTGCAACATTACAGTAGGTCATGGGATATTTCTTCACATCGTGTTGGGTCAGCTGTGGAACATGTAAGCGTACTTTAAAGCTGTGAAAATATTGCCCAATAAACCAGAAAGAAAACAGTGCCAATACTTAATGTGTTTTTAAACAGTGTTGCATCAGCATTGCAGCCCTTTAGTTGGGAACTGTGACCACTTTCATTAGGAATGTTTGCAAACTTGGCTACTCGCTGTCATGCAGATGCTCCTTCGGACTACATTGTTTCTCTGCCAGATGTTGCTGCACCCAGGAAAACAGGCTGGCCGGCGGTGCAGGTGTTCTCCCTGATGTATCCTTGTCTGCAGAGGATTGGACGGAGACACAGGGCTGCAGAATCACCCCTCAGTTTGGTATCAGCCCCATAGGCTGACCACTAATGGCCCTCTCTTGCTTTTCTCTTCCTTTTTGTCATGGTATCACATCCCTTGTATGTTGTAGATAAACGCTCAAGGGGCCACAAAAGACGCAGGCAAAAAACAAAAAACAAAAAGAAAAACATTTGGGTCCATTGTCAAGCAGAACAATTAATTTCTTTGATTGTCCCCGAAACACTGTGGCTGGCAATGCAATAAAGGGACTGCTGTATGTGTTGTCTCCTCTTCACTGCTAAACTCACTGCAAAAGGTAGGTATTATTTCAGAAATGATATTGTGAGAGTGTTACCTTCCAGTGTTCAGTGTTGCTCATAATGAAGGGATAGTGCCGGCATCCCACAGAGCTCTGTCAGCCCTAGTCTTAACAAAACTTTGCCTTGGTGGTAAGAGTTACAGCAGCTCACCATGAGTTTGGAGACTCAGCGTTCTTGACTCTTCATACAAAACTGCCCATCTGCACCTCCAACTGAGGAGGTCTCAGAATGCAGTATTATTCACATAATATTCACGCATGCTTTTGGCCTAGTAAATCAGCTGCAATTATTTGCACGTCGTGAACATGGCAGGTTTGTTTAGGAGGCACGTATATTTTGAAGTATTTTAATCTGATCTGATGCTCTATGACACAAATCGAGGTCGGCTCTCTCGTCTTGGAATTTGTGCTGGAGTGCAGCTGACATTCGATCTGCAACCGGACGTACTAACAGCAGACGACCAACTTGTGCTTATTAATATTAGACTACAGGGGGAGCTATTGTACAGCTTTTGACGAAAAGTTCCGCTTCAGTATGTTGGACATCTCAAAAAAATATACAAATCGGTTTATACAAATCCACGTAATTAGTTGTGCAAACTAATCGTATTGTTCTTGGCTCATGTAAAACTGTGCACTTAGAAAATATTGTCGTGACAAAAAAAAAATACAATTTGGACTATGATGCTCAAGACCAACAGACAAATTGACACACACGTGTGGACAAACTGCGTTAAATTAACAAACCAAACGATAAAGTAAATACTAAGATGACAAAACACTGCCGTGAACAAACAATTGACTCAAAAGATGCTCCAGGCTGCATGTGCCTTTGTTAGCCAGGAGGGGGCGCCACTCGCCCATCTTTTTCCTCACTGTCCTCACCTGCACCCTGTCAGAGCAGTGATGTGGAAGGCAGTGATGTGGAAGACGCTGACGCATCCATCCCTCAGCATCCGGGACCATCGGTGGCTCATCGCAAACCAGGTAGCAACACTGAAAATGAGCTATTTCATGAAGCAGATATCAACTGTTTGCACAGCAAATCAAATCTTCCCACACTGTGACCTCTGTGGTGCTGTTTTGCCAGAAGGTAATAATGGCAGTTGACAGAGAAGGCGGTACGACTCGCTGTTGAAAGTCTTTTTTCTCTGTCTGTCTGTCATCTGTTTCTGCAAACCGGGCTCGGCCTGAATCACTTGGCCATACTATACAAGGCACCAGAAGAACCCTTGGCTCTAATCCAAGGGGATTAGCAAGAATGGAATGAGAGTGGAATATGTCTGACACCCAGACGGGGGAAATGGTGTCAGACATCAGTGCAGACTACTCAAATATGTGACACCAGAATAGAATCAATGCATAGGCTCACAAGGCAGCCCCACCTTCTGAGGGAATCCCGTGTGCAGCCACTACTCTAAGATCATGTGGCGGAAGGCCGAGTGCCACCCAAAAGAATCAGCAGCTCATTTTTGTGGGCAAACAGCTGGTGAACCGCCAAATTTGTCTTTCTGTTCAGAGAGCCGCTGGCAGTTGGTGAGAGGCGGGGAAACCCCGATCGTGGTCAGATGTCGAAAAGCAACCGCCGGGATGGTAAATGAAATCAGAAAGACATGCATTGTTTCTCTTCACCGCATCACCTTTCAGGGATAAACCAAGGACATGATGCTGCCGAACTGGCCTGCTTTTAGTGCTGAGGCAGAAATCAGAGGGCAAAAGAATGAAAGAGGTTGGATCTGTTCCTTGCCCAGCACTGTGGGAGGTTTGTGAGTGATGCGTCCCCCGGGGGCTCTCAATCTGTCAAGTCCGCCAAGAGAGCGAGTCTTTTTGGTTGAACATGGAATTGCTGCTTCATCGCAGTGTGCTAATTGGAAGTTGCCCCCTTGCTGTTTTCTGCAGTGCGGGGGCGAAACCTGATCTCGTGAACTTTTAAAAGCGCTTGATTGGATCCGGTAATGAGAAGCACCTCAAGGCAGGCCTCTTTATAGGAACTGAGAAGAAGTGCGCAGGGGTCCTAACGTAATAATGAATTTTGACTATCGAAGCACGTGAAATTACGGGCTTTCAATAAGACAGGTTTTCTTTTTTTGTTCTACCCAAGTTCTGCCTCACCGGGTAGAACGATAACTACTGGTCTGAGGTGATGTTCCTTTCATGTCAATGGGAACCATTGTGGCAGAGGAAAAAGGGAGGCAATTTCAGGTCTACGCCCTGAAAACAGGGTGATAAAAAAAATCAAAGTTTTTCTTTTAAAAGATCTAACAAGCGACTAAAACAGGAGGGGCTCTGTTTTGTTTTCCATTACTGCACCACCCGTCTGTTCACAGAGGCTAATTATATGCTGCAAGAACCTCGACTGTGTGTACGGCCTTTTTCTGTACATGAAATGGAACTAAACATTTCTGCGTATGAACGTAACTCCAGCATGACAGCCGAGAGACAAAATTACTTTGTTTAACACTTGGCTAAAGAATATTTTCCAGACTTTTTTTTTTTTCATGATAAAATTTGGCCTGTAGCAGGACCAGCAGGTCCCACTATGTCACCGACACTATACCATTTGTGGACATTACCAGCAAGGGAGTGGTTGTCAGTTTGAGGACAGAGTAGAAGGTTTCTCAGGGGGTTTTCCACAGGCTTTGTCACATATCTGACGTTGAGACCAACGATGGAAAAGAACGTTACGCCCAGACTCCCAAAGAAGACCCTGGATGCAGACACAACAATTTCAGGGGCACATTTGAAGAGAAGGAAACCACAGCTTTAGATTGGTCATCTTGAAATGTGCGCATACAGACAAGGCTGCTGCCACGGTGCTAAAAAATCCCATGATGATATACTAATGTCATCATTTTAAGACAGATAATTGATGCATTGTAGAGGGTGGACAGCCAAAGCGTGGGAAAGAGTCCCCACCCTCTATACGCTGCCTGTTCAGCTTTGATTCTAATAAATCATCTCATTCTATTGTATTTTTAAACAATGCAATAGAAATACAAAATGCATGTCTCAAAATAGAAAAACACAAGATCTTGACAATTAGCTTTTAAAAAGTAATTTAGCCTTTTTGTGGACAGGACTGGAGGGGGATTTATGTCCTTTTCTGCAGCCAACCACAAGGGGGCAATTAATCACACCAGTCAATGTTTCGTAGACTAGCTAGGAGACAGAAACAGCAGTGATTTATTTTGCAATGAATCAGAATTATAGATTTTAGGTATCCAACTGTCGGGCAAATACATCTACTGAGTGGGACAGAGTTGTCAGTGGTTGTGTATAATTCATTTTAACTCAATGCAATAACACGGTTCCCGGACGAATAGGAGAAATTCCCGTATAAACAACGGCAGCAGCATCGTCAGTGGTACTTTCGAGTAGATTTCAAACACCACCAAGTTCATTGCGTAATGTCGGCACCTCAGTTAAAAGCCACACACATTTGCCTCTATTTATATTCCTCCACTCCCATTTGAGGGACTCCCAGGAAAGCAGCTCCGCGAGAGGGAGGATCACAGGACGTTGCAGATAGAGAGATCAAAACCTCGCAAAAAAAATGAGTGCCAGCTGCTGCCACCACTCCCTCCATCCACCAGGGCCCCTCCTCGGGATTCAACAGCAGGCCGAGTGGCCGCACATGTCCCCCCCGCCACCTCCCGCCCCAACCCACAAACCTCGAGCTTCGCGCTGTAAGCAAACACAGGATGAATTAAATGATGGATTCATTGGGAAGAAGTGGCGAGCACCATCTAAGAATATCCTCTGAAATTAGACGAGGGAGCAGTGAAAGTGCACAAGGCGGAACCTCCAGCAGCAGTGACCGGGAAGAATGTTTGTCAAGAATAACAATGTCCTAAAACCAGAAATAGCCACGTTACGGTTTGTAACATGTTCCTAAGACTGGAAACGCAAAAAGAAAATATTGGAGATGATTAAAAACAGAATTAGAAAAATGTATTTGTTCAGGCGTTTTGGTTACTATGTGAATAAGCACAATAAAAGTGTTTAATAACCATAAAAGCATTTTGTTTTGTTTCAGTTTTTTGTGCTTTCCCCTCCAACTGAACTTCAAGTTTTTGACAGCTGACATAAATGAAGACAAAGGCTGTATCTCTCCTGTTTCAAGATCTAAAATTCAAGCAGGAGTATCTGTAATGCGGGTGTTCCTGCTCCAGTGATGTCATCGGGAGGAGGAGGAGAACCAGCCGTGATGGCGGTGAGGTCATCGTCACGACGAACCTCACTGTCACCAGGAAACCATTATGAAGATAGGACCCATCACATTCTGAGAGCCAGATAAGGATAAAACGGCCTCTCAGTCATATCTGCAGAGTCTCTGTCCAGGAAAATTTCAGCCGGGTCTGTCTGTCAGCACAAACATATCGTCTACTATGCATGCGCAAATCTTCTCTCCGTCTCCCCGCCTGAGCTAAACATAGGCGACTGTTTCTAAAATGGTGTGGGAACACTTCAATAATTGATGCAAGCTCCTTTTTTCCCCCCTCGCCTCTCTCTTAGTTACCGCCTTCACATCACGTGCCGCGCATATAAAGAACTGTGTGCCGTTTTTTTTTTTCCCTTTCTCACATTTTCATCAACTGTTGGAGCTCTGCTAAATGACAGCTGCGTTTCCATTACAGTTTTTCGCAAAATAAAAGCAATATTTCTAAAATTGCAACAAAGTACAATTGCGATTTGCAGGTGTTTCCATTCCCATTCCACGAGATTTACGAGAATTATGTTTGCTTTTGTTTGTTAATGTTTGTTTGCTGTCAAGAATGGTTGGATGGTTCTTCTCTTCGATAACTTGTAAAAAATATTCCGTCTCGTCCTCCATCCAAAACGTAACGCGCCATTTTCACTTGAAGTGAGCTGGTCACGTGACTCACATATACCTCGATATTGATACGTCTGAAAACCACCTCATGAGAGTGTAAAAACCTTGTAGCGATATTTAAGAAGTTTTTTGAAGTTTAGGCGTTTCCATTACCAGTTTTTTTTATTGCGATATTTAGGTTTTGCGCAATTCTAGGGTTAATGGAAACGCAGCTAATGTGGTGTGTCTTAGCTTTCAATAGAGACCTCAGAACCCCTCAAACTGACCCCCAAATCATCCAGTGAACTCTGTGCCCTTGCAATGCCAGCTGGTGAAAGGAACAGCCGCCTGTGGTCTTGGGGTTGGGCACGGGGGGCGCCAGTCCCGCTGGCTCCTCAAAGCGAGTGTTACATCATGTGGCGGACCTTTTGTATTGCGGCTGCATTCGCATCTGCGGAGCCCTGGATAGTTTGCGTGTCTGAACTTTTTTGGGAGGGGGATCGTGTGAACAGGGGAAAAAGGAAAGAAGGAAGGAAGGAAGTGAAAGCAGAGACGTGCTGTGACTGTCCAAGGTCAAAGGGCAGTGCCGGCACCTGTTTGGCCCGACAGCACAAGTCTTTAAAGTGTGTGTTTGGCCGGGTGGTGCTGTGCCAGACAGGTGTGCAGCTGGCTGGAATTCACAAACAGTCCTTTTGCTGCTGGGTGGGTCACGGCTCAGAGCATACCATACTTTAGCACTTGAAAAACAAACAATAATATTTTTCAATAAATAGAAATCATCATCATCTCAGGTTTTCTCAAAGATATGTTTCATGCTGAGGGGCAAGAAGAGATGTTAAAGCTTTTGTTTCCACGCTTTGCATAATTTTATTTGTTCGCGACGAGCCGTGACGCTCTCTGCTTTTATCTCGGGCCTGCCGTGTAAGATATCTCGCTGACGCGGCTGAGATTATTCTCTCAGACTGAGAAAAATCATCCTGGAGCTCGATAGCGAGATAAGTCATCTCTGCGATAAAGAGAAGATCACTTGCACTCTCTCCACCCTGTCTCGCTATATCCCACACAAGTGACGTGCCCAAATACTTGAAAGCCCATGAGGACCACCTCACCCTTCTTCTGCATACTCTCCTCCCCCTCCTTCATCTATTCCCGTCTATTCCCTTGGGGCTGGATGCTTGATCTGCTCAGAGGAAACAAACTAGTGCGTGAGTTCAGCACCAAGCAGTAGATCAGAAACCAGTTACGAGTGCAAAACTATTGGCCTGGATCTGTCCACTAGCGTCTCTGTGGGCTTCTCCTGCGCGTCAGACGAGTCAAATCACTTTGCCAGCCATCGCTTTCTTTTCTTTCCTCGTCCTTGAAAAGTATTGAAATAAAAGATTACATATTGAAAAGACAAAGCCTCTCACAGAGGACTCTGCTGATTGTACATTCTTTTTTTTTAGCTGCTGGAAACTCATTCGCAGCACAGACAGAGAGGGAACGGCACATCTAATCTCAAACTGAACTGAGGATTCCAGAGAACATTGGCCACTCACTTCCACTCTCCTTCCCACCTCCTCCCTATTTATTTGACTGGGTTTAATTGTGCTCCAGACTGAAGCTGAACTGGCAACAAACCTGCAGCCACAGCACACAACTAGAGGTGAACAGTAATGAACCCATGACCTCTGCAGAACACACACACACGTACACACTCTGAAAACATTTTCTCATGCACTGCTGCTGATGGCTGTAGTTCCTGTCGGGACGGCCTTAATGGCTTTGCTGCTCTTAAGAGGCTGCTGAGTTTCACAGCGACCCAAGTTAAAGACAGTGAGCTCAGCGATAAGGCAGAACCGGTTGCAGGCATGCTGACGGGTGCTAATCTGGCCGGGACACAGATGTGGGAAATATCAGAATGACTGTTCCTGGTGCAGGAGGACCTGCACTGTATCAGCAGGCAGACAGAGCAGACAGCACCAATGTGTGAAGTAGATGACCTAAGTCACTCCCCGGAGGCCAGTGGAAAGACAGACACACACTGTTTAGGGTAATAAGTGACTTTTAAGTCATTACTAAGGAGCGGTGACAAAACTGGCAAGTCTGGATTGTGGACATTCCTGGTTTTTCCAGGTGTACCAATCTCTCTCTGATGACCTCATTTAAAAAAAAAAATAAAAAAAAAATACAGCGCCTGCATATTTCACTGAGTGCAAGTTGATCCTCTCAAGCCACGTTTTGAGACTCTTCCTTTTGCCCGCAAAATTCCAAGCAGCCACTCTCGCTCTGTGAAAGAAGGCATTGTAACTGAACCAGACACTGTTCCTCCTCCTCTTGCGGAAAGGAGGGAAAAGGAAGTAGGAGTGCATGTGCCACTTTATGTGATTTTTCTATACGGTTAACACCCTGGCTGAGGTTGGCATAGACAGACCACAGGCTGGACTGCTCAGAGAGCCATACTTCCAGGGAGTGCTGATTGGAAAGTACAGTACAAAACTAGACATACCTCTGTTGCTATTCTTGAGGCTTCAACAATGCCAAACATAATATGGAGTGAATAGGTTGAGAGGTTGTCCTGTTTGTAGACTTAATCTATATAATCTCTAGCCAAAAGCCAAAAACAAGTCCAACAATATTAGTTTAAATAAACGTCATGTGATCTAATTATTAGAAATATCAAACAAAGACAGAAAGAAATCAAGAATGCGAACTATCTACACTGCATGCTCAGTCTCTCCTTCATGTTTTACTTGGCCTTTGCTTCAATTTCACTGTTTTATAGGCAGCTACAACCTAAAAGAGTTCCAGAGTGCTTTTAGTTTAATACTAACACCCACAAATAGAGGCGTGAGATATAGACAATAACTCGGTTTATTAAGCTGTATTTTACTGACTCATAAACCACAGATGATTCAGGAATGAAGAGTGGGTAGATACCTAGCAATCCACTCCTGGGAGAAAAAAACAACATGAGCTAACCTTAAAATTTGCATTTATATTATTGAAAAGGAATTGATATCAAGATGCATGCTCTTTAAACTTGTTAACGTGTTCATTTTTTTGTTGCGATTTCCAAAAGAGAGAAGAAAAAAACCCCGCAAACTTCATTATTTATCGTGTTTATATTCTCCTTCCTGAACGCGGTCTGCCTGACGAGTTGCGACGTATCCAGCCATAGACACCACGTGATCGAGGCACGCGGACGGGCATCGTGGCGATGGGGGGCGGGGTTATGTTAACGAGTGGATGGATGCTCCCGCCGGGCTCGTGACGTGGGATACAGAGCAGCCGAGCGCGAACGAGAGAAAGCGAACGAGGGAGCGAGTGGGGGGGACACTTGCTCCAACCGACCGACAGACAGAGGACGCAGAGAGACCGAGAGCAGCACAACAACACAACAACACAACCGCACAGCACTCTCACTCGACACGCAAACACCCCGCGATGGCTTCCAAGTGCCCCAAGTGTGAGAAGACGGTGTATTTCGGTAAGTGACGGCCGCTTTGATGTGTCAGCTCGCAGCTTTGAATTTCAATTCACTTTTCAACCGTTTGGATGCCCGCCAGAGATGCACGCGCCACGCGCCTCTGTGTGTGTGTGTGTGTGTGTGTGTGTGTGTGTGTGTGTGTGTGTGTGTGTGTGTGTGTGTGTGTGTGTGTGTGTGTGTGTGGGGGGCAACACTGCTTTTATATAACGGCGCACACAGAGTGTGTGTCTGGGACGGACAGCAGCTAATGGCCATTCATCGAAAAACGTTTTCGGATATCTTAGGTTCAATTCAGCGCCCATTTCTGAGTGACGCGATTGTTCGGGAAAAAATGCTCGGATTCTTACAATAGGGAGTTTTGAACGCGGCGCTCTTCTCGACTTAAAGGGGCACGCTTCTATTTTGGCGTGTTAGCCAGGAACCCAACCTACATCCAGAGTGTTTTTTGTATTGTTTTTTTCTTTTTTTCCCCCTGATGTGCTTTATTGGTTCTTTTCATGTGTGTGTGGAAATACTGTAAATCCTGTCGCATCCTCTCCAAACTAAGATCTTTCTTTCAGTTTTTGAGTGGAAAGAGTCATAAATGATTGACAGAGACAACCTTTGGAAAAGGTGGAAGGGGGTTAGTGTAAACAACAATTGGAAGACCAAACATTTCATACATTTTTTTTTTTTTTTTTTTTAATGGGTTCTAAAATTTGACACAGAGGGCAGGACAGAGTGTTTTGGTGACCCACCTCATATGAGAAAAAAAAAATCATGTAATATGTGAAAAACATGCTTATATAAATTAATGTTTATATAAACCAATAAACAAAATATCTGTCTTTGAAGCTCCACGGTATTTAGTTCATTTTTGAAATGACTCTTAAAACACTGAAAAAATGCATGAAATACAGCTATTTTTTTGACTTACTTACTATTAATATAATTTCTTCAAGTTCGGCAGGCCGAATTGAAAAGCTTAATGGGCCGCATATGGCCCCCGGGCCGTAGTTTGCCCATGCCTGCTCTAAACGAACGGAAAAGAAAACGCCGTCTGCTCTCGTTCGCGTTTCAAAAATAAACAACAAAACTCTTTATTTGGGTCTGATAGCGATCTGTGCCATTTCTCGAAAATTGTTGCGTTTGGCCAACATCCAAGAGTGGCAGTTGGAGTTGGAGTAGCGACTGGCGCCGCTGCCAAGAGCGCAGAGTCACGGCCATATGCTGAGAATCGCAGCGGTTGTGCTGCGCGAGCGGGGGATGCAGGAACACGTAAACACGCATCCTTTTCCATCTCTCGCACACAGACATGTCAGGACCAAAACACTCATTTTGGGCAGAGAGGTTCGAGCCGCAGTGAGCAGTGGCATGTGATTATTTAGCGTAGCAGATGTTTACAGTTGAACGGAGACGCACACGCACAACACGCAAGATGAGAGCAAAAGCGGGGGATTAAAGAGGAGCCGGGGTTGGGAGGGATAAACAAAAAAATGTATGTCGCCGCTTCGATAAGATACGGGTTTATTTTTGAGGGGATGGGGGTAACTCGCTGTGGTCCCACTGAATCGTGGGTAATCCTGTGTTTACGTTTTTTTGCCCCCATGCTTCTGGAACGAAACATTCACTCTTTCGCTTGCTCGCCGGCGTCACAGGGGTCAGAATCAATTATGTGAGTGGATGGAAGTCCTCTTACGTAACGCTCGCGGGCAGCAAACCCCTCGGCAGCTGCTGCTCATCCTCCGGGTCCCGGGAGTCACTGTGGCACAACAATAAGGAGAATCATAAGATAACAGGATTTATTCCTCCTCCGCTGACGCTGCGCTTGATTCGCCCCAATTTTTGCCGTGAGTCACGGCCGCTTCCTTTCTTTTATTTTTTATGTAACCATGTCGGGATCCGTCCTTGGCGGGGTTACTTTCCGCCGCGGTGTGTCTTAATGGAAGGCGAGCGCCTTGGGTGGATTAGGGGATAATGCACGCGGCGGAATAAACGGCGCACACACGAGGGACCAGGCAGGATGCGTGGTGTAAAATGTAAAGATCCATCCATCACAGGAAGGTGTGACGATGACAAGGCCTGGGAGAGGTCAGGCTGGGAAGAGGGAGGAAGGTTTGGCCTGTTGCATCAACACTGTGAGCGCAGCGCAGCACCGCCTACATGCGTCTTCCTCTCCAGCGAGCGATCCTGAGAGAAGTGGAATTTTCAGGTCTGCGGAACAGATTGTGAGTAGGTGTTGGGCTGAGAAGAGACGTTCTCGTCTGATCCAGAACACGTGTTGCTGATGGAGAAAGTATTTCTCCAGTTTTTGCTTCCCCCTTCCTCCTCCTCCTCCTCCTCCTGGCGGCCGTTGGTGGCATGGCCTCAACATTGAAAAAGCAGGGATCGGCCCACCCTGCAGTTACCCACCTGGTCCTCCAGCTGGCGTCGCCCATTTCTTAGTTTTTACCCGCTGAAGGCATTTTTTTCCCTCCCCTGCCAAAGAACGCCATTTTACGTGGTGGTTAAACCGCAGTCAAGGGCGGTTTGGTTTCCAAGTATAGATGTTTCTCTTATTTTTCCCCGCCTAACTTTAATCGACAGCTGTTCCATGGTGGTGATGGCTCATTTTCACCAGCACTTGAAATCAAATGTTGACTGTGGCTACTTGCAAAAGTCCAGAAAGGACGCCTGTTCTGGCTGTTAAAAGCATGGAAAGAAAATCATTTTATTCCAGGCCTCGCCAGATCCCAATTCCTACACAGCGGCTACACACTACAGAGATGCTCAGAAATGCACCAGGGACTTTTTTGGTGCTTGTCATGTGACCGGGCCTCAATGGAAACACAACGCCGTGGTGTGATCAGTGCAGGACACAACACACCGCGAGGCTCAGCGAGTCTCCCATTGCTGGACCAGAATTTGACTCCCTGTGCCGGACAAATGAGAGCGCTGCAACTTTGTGCAGGTGGTCAAATAAATGCAAAAAAAATCCCACGTTTTACCCACTTGGAGGTCATTATTTTAGCCCTCTGTTTGTCGCCTCCTGCAAAAATCGATGCTTTGTTTGACCTTCCACGCCTTTGAATGGAGACAAAAACGAGGCGGCTTCACAGGGCAGAGCCAACATCTGGTTGGGGGTGTTTTTCGTTAACCCAGATGTATCAGTGTCCTCTTTGATATGACAAATTCTTCAGTTTGGGTCTGAGCATAGACCTTAGGGGTAAAGGATGGACTTGTGAACTAGTGAGGGAGAACTATCAGTGCTGCTCTGAGTTTCTTTTCCTCTTTTTTTCATTCCTTTCTCCAACTCCGGTTCTCTCTCCTGCTCTTCAGTCAGAGAGTCTTGCCTCGGGCTCTCACTTCCCTGTCCCCTCATCTTTTTTTCTCTCTTTCCACCTCCCTCCTCTTTTAAACACAAACTTGGGTAAATGGGCCGAAATGGCTCGCCTTTATTTAAACGGGGGACACCAAAAATGCCTCATGCATTATAATGAGAAGCGACATCTCTATTCACACAAAGCTTTTTCTGTCCTCCCCCAGTGAGGCTGAGTACCTTCGTCCTCTCCTCATCCGTCTCCACATTTTCCCACACACCTCCGCTTTTAATCCCACTTTTACCCCAAACGCCCCCCCCCCTCTTCTCCTGTCACCGTAAGAGTACCCTGTTTTCCGCTCGGCTGCCCGGTGGGCTCTGTGAATGTGCCTCGACAGTTACGTAACGTCATTTCTTGAGTCGTTGCCTCCCGCTTGTCGCCATTGCGTAACCCGCCAGCTACCGTGTGCCAGTCAAGCGGGGTCCCTTTTTTCGCTGCCTTTTTGAGGCACAAATATGATCCGCTAATGGCAATGGAAGTCAGCCCTGTGCTGAAAGTGAGATTGCCTGCCCCCCCAACCCCCTCCTGTGTCCATCCCGGACACAGGTGAAATTGTTCCACCTTGCTACAGAATGACCCCTTATGTAACCGCGGAGGCACAGAGGAGCGAGGTAGGATTTCTGTGGATTTGTTGAAAGTCCCTTTCACTCCAGACAAAAAAAACTCCCACAAATTTCTGTTACATAATGGGAGGTCCACAGGTGTGCCCAGGTGTCTCTGCCCTCCGTATGTTTCATTTCAAGCAGATCCAAGCCGGCAACACTGCAGCTTGCCATCGGCAAACTAAAAGAGCTTTTACATTGCCATTGTTTGGTCCAAACTAAAGTACCAGAGTCCATTTTGTTCCAGATAGTTGAGACCTTTTGGTCAATATGAAAGGGCACCCGGACTGTGTTGTCACTCCCTGTTAAGTACAAAACGGCAGTGCACGATTTGGGACGGCACTATCTGTGTCCAAAGCAGTGTCCCAGTACTGGAAGTATGCGATTTAGTACATGAAGCATGCAGTTTACGGCAGCAAGGCAGTTGTCTCAGCCCCTCCCGGCTTCAGTTTGAGCAAAACATTCTCAAACCGTGCAAAATGAAATTGATCAAGTTGAAAAAGACATCAGAGAAAGACATCTCTCCTCCGTCTTTGTGACGTAAATGGACGGGATGAGCACACCGAGTTAATGGGAGCTGTCGTATAAACACACAATGAGTGCTCTGTGGCTTCTGTTTTCAACACTTCAACGTCAACCTCCTCCACTGGACCATGTGGCTCATGTGGACCAGACGTGCTCCGTTTCATTACATCACTTTATGAGACCCAGATGATTTCACTCTGCGCTTGTGAGCACGTGGACTTTGAAGGCCTCTGTCATGGGACGTCGACCTCTCGACAGCCCATTATCTAATTACTGAAGGCCGGGTGGGAAGATCAGGAGATACAGTCCTGGTTTAAAGACATCCGTCAGTCTGTGATGTGAGCTTATCCAGCCGCCCAACAGCTGGGACCGAGGCCTGGACTCTTTAGGGATGAGGAAGCACTCTTGGGAGAAGCTTGGGGAAGGGTTGCAGGGGTTATCCTTGTGGCTTCTCTGAGTATCACAGACAGGAAGTGATTCAACTGCAGTTTACGACTCTGTTGAGTCGTACCGTAAAGGTGACTAAAGCCCGAGGAAGAGACCTCGCCTGGTCCGAGGCGACAGATGAACTCTCTGTTGCATAAGCCGCCAGAAGATCTAAATGTATTTGTCCCGAAGGCCGACACACTGACTACGACAAACACGCAGGGTCGCACGCAAACCCTGACTAAACGAACAGCTCAATTAGGATGTTTTTGTCTTTAAATGATGAAGACCGATGACTGATCACAGTCCTCTTCAAAGTTGAGAAAATAATTAGAGGCACCTCTGAGTCTTGTGGAATGTGAAGAACGATAAAAGGTTTGTTTCAAGGCGCTGCTTCCTCCACAGTCGCTTCCTGTAGCTTGAGGTTGAATGCGGCTTCGTGTGTATGTATGAATGGCAATTGTGCGGGAGTTAAGTGAGAGGTCACAACCTTTCCTTCAGGGCATTTTCAGCTCTGTGGAGCAGAACAGTCAGAGGATGTAGAAAAGGAAGCACGTGCTGTCCGCTTTTCCCCTTTCTTCCTTTTCTTCCCATTTCACAGAGAATTTCTGTTGTTGTGTTTTTGCCTTTTGGGCCTCCAGCACACAACCAGTCTGCCATGCTGCACGTCAGGTGTGTGATCTGGCTTTTTTTTCTTTTTTTAAAGGACATACACAGCAGGGAAGTGGACTCAGCTGTCATGTCGGGGGGTAATCAGTGATGGAGACAGAGTGTGTGTGTGTGTGTGTTTGTGTGTTTGTGCGTGAGTTATCAGAATGTGTTTCGGACTGGCTGATTGGAGCAGAGCTGAGCAGATGGGTCCACGTTACCAGAGGGGTGCAACAGAAGAGCAAATCAAGCCGACCATGTCTGCCGGATATTTACTGTATCATTGGTTACATCATCAACTCCCGAGTAATACAATTCAGAAACTTTATGACTGGAGCACGTTTTGCATGTGAGAAAGATGCAAAATTTTACAATTCCTTTGGAGTTTGAATCACTCCTGAACTTTTCTTCTTCTGAGAGAGTGAAAGTTAGAAACAAAATGTTTTTTGTGTGTCACTGAGGTCAGGACGATAGTCAGTGGTGACACACTGGTGGACGTGCCCTCATTCTTTCTGTCAGTCCTGCATCGAACTATTGATTGCATAGAGAGCAGATAACTGCTAATTTTACAGCCCAGATAACCCGGATATCCCAGCACTGGTTCATGCTGCCAGTTGAACTTATATTTTTTCCCGTCCTTTCATGTGTAACATTTTTGAAGGGGGTTCAGATTTGAATGTTGGTGCATTTGAAATAATCTGTTATCACTTTTGGTTAACCAAGCAAACCAGAATTGAATGAAGCTGGGGGAAAAAATCTTGGACTGGAAGTCCTGAAGAGTCACGTTGTGCTTGCGGACCTTTTAGCTGCAGTTGTCCAGCTCCCATGCTGCTCCTCCAGCTGACCGTCTGCACACTGTCAGGACTAATTGGTTTCACCCCTAATATGATCAGAAGTGTAAGTGAATCATCAACATAATGAATCAGGTTAAGCTGCTTTCAAGTCCTAAAGTCCACCTCCAGTAGCACTCGGCTCGAGACCACAAGCTCCTCACTTTTAATGTGACTCAATCTACTTTTAAAGACCCCCTCAGCCCCCGTGCATTAGATGCTGCATGACTCCAATAAAGTATTTTTGCAAAGCCAAAGTCATCTAGGGCCATTCTACCGGAGGTTCAGCGAGTTGAACACCGCCTTCATCTCTTTCGCAGACGTCCGTCTGCTTTCATTTCCGTCGAGTCAATGTGCTCAGAAGCTGGTTTGGCAATTTCCTGGTGCCTATTTTTCACCGTGCAGAGGAGGAGGGCGGAGCTGTCGTTGTGTCAGCCATGTGGTTGCAGTGCATGAAATTCCACTTGGACCGATTGCGTTGTCGGTACAGTAGGCGATGCGATCAGGGAAGCCGGCTGAAGAGCTTAGATACGGAATTTACCAGTCGAATTCATCAGCTTATGCGGCCGAGCAGGTATGATATGATCTGGTGACCTTTGACCTGATCATCCTCCCTGCAGCTCAGTGTTCCTACAGTAACGCAACACAACTTTGCCATCCTTTGTATGTGCACGATTTGAATAATGACATCATCAAGTTAGTAGGATGAGAAATCTGCACATGTATGAACGTAGACTAAAAAAAACCCAGAGGATTTACAAAGAAAACCAGTTTTGTTTGTTAACTCACAGTTACTGGTAAGTTTTGCTTTTATCTTTATTCTTTCTTTATTATGACATTAACGGTTATGGCTTGGGAATAGTGGGAGTAAATCAAGTAGATTTACGGGCCTGCAGACAGGTGGGATAACGCCAAATGTCCTCAGCAGTCACTTCCTGCTAATCACTGTTTATGTTTAGTCACCGTGGGGGGTGTCTTTTCATGAGTTGGCCCTTTGAGTTGAAAGGTAAACACAGGCTGTCTTTGGACTTAAGAAAAGAAGGATTTCACGTCTCCAATGGAAACGGGAACATCGGGAGACGGGCAGCTCATGCGTGGGTCATTTTACCCTCCGGTTGTTGCTGTAGTGACATGACAACAATTTTTGAAATTCTTTTTCTGTTTTTCTTACATAATGTCTATTTTTCGATATTCAAAATATGTAAATGATCAAGCCTGAGGTCTGTTTTTGTTTCTTAATCCCAACACTCGAGGCTATATGAAGGATAATAAGGATTGAGGTTGGCTGGGAGCTGCGGGGTATAAACATCTGGGACAGGGGCCGATCCTCTCCTCCCCCACCACTGTTACTACCACCACACATAATGCTGAGAGACGGCACCCCCACCTCTCACAATAACAACTGCCCTTGTAAAACAGGGACCTGTTAAACATTGGACTTTGTTGCCATTATAGCGGAAAGGAGGATGTGCAGGCGAGGATCTGGCATCTCTTTCCACGTCTGCTTGAAGGTGTTAGTAACACAAAACACACTTGATCCACAAAGTTAAGACCACGCGGGTTGTGTTTACAACGTTGTCGAGGTGTCGGAAACTGTGCTGGTTCCTCGATGATTAGTGAATTGTCCTACTTAAGCATTCCTACTACTACTTATCCTATTCAACACAGACTACTCAAGTATTCCATCATCCAAAACAGTCATTCGAAATCACCAAAACCTTCACAAAAACAAGCATGAAAACCTTCAGTTTGAACAGAAAATTGAACCAGTTTTGAAAGATTGGTCCAGACAGAGGCGGCACCTATTCCTAACCGGAGCTCACTTATTAGGGGCCGTTTACACGGAGACAGATTTTTTTGAAACCGCGCATTTTTGTAAACGCTCTCGAAAAAATATTCAGTATTCAAAAGAAGCAGGAGCTCACTAAAAGCATTTAGCACCAGAGATCACAGAAAGAAAGATCACTCGTGAAAATCCAAAAGGTGTGGATAAACAACAAAGTAGAACTTCTGCTTCGAGTTACTTTAGAACACAAAGCCTTAAAAGGTCCATGTTAAGGTTGACTCGGAGTTGTACCAGTAAAAGTTCGCAAACGTTTTTGTCAATTAGGTTTTCTGCCTCAATATCCCAGTCCACCGACCCAAAAGAAAATAAATAAAAAGTAAAACCGGATGTTTGCAAATCGCTTTGGTTGTGTTTATTTTTACTTTACACACAATCTATGATCGATCCACGGGCACCGTGTGTTATTGTTCACTAGGGTTGGCGGTTTGTTGTAGTGGTGGTTAATGGGAAGACTGCAAGCTGGTCATCAGTAGCAGTAACAAGTCCGCTGCCCGACGTGGTTGTTGTGAGTGATCGTCTGCACCTCACGGCCACTCAGGTTGCAGGGCGGTGGGAGGGGTTTAGAGCTGTGACATCAGCGTTTCCAAAAAAGATTGGTTTCTGCGTTTACGAAAATCCGGGCAAGGCAGCGGTTTTCGAAAAGGTGCGGTTTCGGTGAACACGCCGGCTTGGTGTAAACGTAAGCCAAAACGCCTTAATATTTGTGCGTTTTCAGGGAAACCTGTATTCGTGTAAACAGGGCCTTAAATCACAAAACCAGGGTTTCACACACACACACACACACACACACACACACACTGGAAGTCCCTTTCTCTGGTGTTCTCCAAAGTCTTGTTTATCGGCCATTTGTGGGGTTTTTTGTGTGTTGCGGTTGACAGGGAAACTGATTGACGGCTGTGTCGGGACACAATTAGCCGTGTGTGTTCCACTCCTTGGGGAGCGACCCTGGAATGTCCATTGTGTGATCTGCTTCCTGACGTGGGGATTAAAAAAAAAAAAAAAAAAATCACTGCACAAGTTGTGCTACCTACAGATACAAGAGTGGGGGGGTACAACGAGAGGAAGAGGGTCCTGTGTGTGCATATGTGTGTGTGTTTCTGACCGAGGGTATGTAGGAAATGGCCTCCAGGATCCGGTTATTTTTGCCCCGGCTTGATAAGAGAACCTGTTTCCTCTTCTGCCTCCCCCTCAACGACTCCTTGGGGCCCATTGTGTCGGAGCAGCAGGGAATTTATTATTGGAAAAAGTATCATCGGGGTCCCCTGTCTGTCTGGTGAGCGGGAGGGTGGGATGTCTGCAGGGCCAGGATGCTGAGCAGGGTTTCAGGGGCGGGGGTTGTTTGTGTACTTTGGGGGGTTATTGTGGTGACAAAGGAAATGGGTTAGATGGAGGCACCCACCACTCCCCCGTGCCCCTCCCCTTCCCCCCCGCTGCTCCAGCTGGACTGGGACTCACGCCACTGTCTGGCTATCCTGGAATGACATCATCCTCATCCCCATCAGCGCAATACCCAGTGGTGGCCCCGCCCGTCCCGGCCCGCGTTCGCTCGGGTTGGCATGAGGACGGGGTCTCCCCCCCCCAACCCCTCCCCTTCCCCCCTCCCCCTGGGGCACATCAGCCCAGATAGCTGGTAACAAGCGTGCCATTATTTCACCGAGTGAAGCAATTGGGCTGATGTCATGGCTCTGTCTTACCGCACACACACACACACACACATGCGCGGTGGATAGCAGTGATGCCATTCTCCCTGGTGAATGAGTGTCTTGTCTCTTGTCTTTCATGTGCAGCTGAGAAGGTGGCGTCGCTGGGGAAGGACTGGCACAAGTTGTGTCTCAAGTGCGACCGCTGCAACAAGCTCCTGAACGCCGGAGGCCACGCTGAGGTCAGTAGCAGTGCCCCACCACCCCCCACTCCCCCCACCCCTTCCAACTCCCTGAAACTGGAAAAAAAAAAAATCCATTGGATATAAAAGAGCCCATTGAGAGCGTCTGGAAAGAAGAGGAGGCAAGATTTGGAAGGAACTTCTCGCTGTGACATTCAAACGGACCAATCAGATCAGCAGCTACGGTATGGAGCTTCCTATTGGTGCTCCTAACCAGCTGCTTCGTCCTGAACTTTCTTCCAATCCAGTTGCGACCGACGCGAACACGTGTTTTGCACCAGGAAAAAGCCTTGAAGCTGCCAAGAGCTGCAGCAGAGCCGAATTAGACTGGCTGAAAAGTCTTTGCATGGCAGTCAGAAGAGATGCAACCAACAGCCTGGCAAGATAACAAAAACAGTCTGCCTTCTACTTGTTCCAACTCTGCTTTTTGGAGTTGGAATAAGTCAGATTGTCTGTTTATAAAAACAGTCAAAGACCCGATAGCGGATTCACGTTTTCACCCTGCAACTGTGTCACTGACACAGACTCACTCTGGCCCCTCTGAGCCGGGCACACGAATGCAGCGCGCCGTTGACATTGCCCCGGGTTATCAGTCCACTTCCCACTGAGGCCATTCATGCCACCGCTATTGCATTAGCACTCAGTGATGCTGCAGAGGCTTCGTGCTGCTCTCAAGAAAAAAAATGTCATTGTCACACACGCATTCACGCTTGTGAATTGTGGACAGGAAATTACAGAGCGAATGCCTCTTCCTCTGCCCGGCTGCACGTGTCCTTGCTCCCCCTGTGACTTTCCAGGATGGGACGTTCTCGGATGTTTTCGTCTGTCTTTGAACGCTGCGCAGTGTCACATCTGCGTGCAAACTGTCCCGACCCTGTGCGCGGCCCCTCCTCCTCCCCCGCAGGAGCCTTTTTAATTCACTGTCACTCCTCCGTCGGCCGCTGGTTCAGTGCTCCTCCTGCTCTCACCGTACGTCGGTGAATGTCACACACTACATACACACACACATGCACGCCTTTGAGTGGGCGACAACAAAAACAGGAGGATGTGACCTCAGCGTCTTTTGTCCACAATTTCTTTTCTTTTTTTTTTTTTTCCACGCGGGCCTCAAAGGATGCTGCTGCGCCGTTTAATCTCAGCGTGATTGCGGCGATGCCGTCGCTCGGCATTCCAAAGCCTTCCTCTCACCCCTCCGGTCTGGAGCGCGTTCAAATCCTGCTCCCGTTTCGACACACGAGCATCATGGTCACGCAAGCAGAAAGCCGGTGGACGTGTTTTGGGTTTTTCTTTGGTTTTAATCAACAGCAAACAAAAAAAAAAGGGGGGGGGGGATAGAGTTCGTTTGACGGCGTCTCTTGCCTGCTATGCAAAAGGTCTTAACCCTCAAAACAAACAGAGTCAGAGGCAGAACAGGCTGAACTTGTCATTTAAATGTTCCTCCAGCAATAACAACTTTGTGGTTCGGCTGCGTGGCTGCAATTCCAAAATTCAGAAGTTTTGTAGCCCTCCATGTCAAACTTTCGCTCCTTGGGGGCCAAACCAGTGTTGAGCCAAGCGACTTGATTTCTGAGGTGTGTCTAGAAGTTGTGCGGCAGCTCCCTCAGCAGCCACAGAAGCTTTTACAACACATTTTAAAAGGCCAAATTAAAAAAAAAAAAAAAAACAGTGAACGTAGGGCTGTAAAGAGACTTTTACTGTGAAGCACTTTCACTTTGGAAAAAAAGCCAGAAAATTGAGGATTCTTGACGGCAGCAGTTCTAATGCCAGAACCTGCGATGGAATCTGAGGTCAAAGGAGCTTTTTTTCTCTTCTTTAATGCAAAAAACACCCGAAAAATCCAGCTTTTTGCGTACGGAGGATGAGAAACGCGTGCAGTCGGAGAAACGTGAGCTCCTCGAGGCGGAGGAGCAGATTCGTGTGTCAGGATGTGGGCAGTTAACTGCTGGGAAGAGAGTGGGCTGAGCAGCGATGGATCATCCATTTTTAGGGCTCCGCTGCCTCGCTGCAGCGCCGGCCGCACACGGAAAAGATTCGTTCAGGCCCGACAATCGGCCTCTGTGTGCGTGTGCGTCCTCTGTCCTGACGACGTCCTCGGTGCCCTTCTCACTCACTCACTCACTCCTGGCATCCACGGCAGAACCGCCACGGGTCCCGTAACCGTCCAACAGGAAGTGGCGGACGGGGCTCCGGCGGTGCCGCAGGGGTAACGGTGGAAAAATGCAGGCCAAAACAGAGAGGATTGTGGGTAGCTGGCGCGGTGCCTCGGCTCTCCTCTCCGCTTTTCTTCTCATCTATGGGCATCGAACCTGTGGCCCCGCGGTGACCGCCGCATTCCCAGCATGCATCAGTGGCAAGGCCATCTATGTCTCATACCGGGCCCTCCGTGACCCCCCCAACTCCAGGTGGCAGACGGTCATGAGTCAGAGCTGCCGGTGGCGCTCAAGTATGGCCATGAATTTGTCGTTTCCAGGATTCAACCCATGGCCAAATGGAAAACGACTGAACGACTTGTGGGCACAATCTGCCCGTGTCAAAGTAAACTACATGACGTCAAGAAATACACACTCATATATATAGATATAAATGTATATATACATATGTGCAAATATATATATATATATATATATATATATATATATACATATATATAATTTCATCTCCCGTTCTCATCCTGTCCTTTTGTCTGTCCAACAGCATGATGGAAGACCCTACTGCCACAAACCGTGCTATGCTGCCCTCTTCGGCCCAAAAGGTGAAGTACATTTAAAAAAAAATTATATATATATATATATATTTTTAATGTTATGTTTTTTTTTTTACTCTATTTATCGGCCTTTAAACTCACAGATGAAAAAAAAAAGTTTACTAATTGGGGCTGTAAAAGTGGAAAAAAAAGCTTTTGAACTCAGCTCATCAATAGTAAAGTTGCTGGGTGTTTTCTGGTCGCACTTCCTAACATATTCCAACACTCCCGCCGCACCTTTTGCAGGCGTGAACATCGGCGGAGCTGGATCCTATGTGTACGACACGCCAGCCAACAACAACCAGTCCTGCAGCGCGGTGGACTCGGCCGCCAAATCCGAGGAGAAGCGAGCGTTTGCGCCCAAGCCTCCGTCCAAAGGTGGGTGCGGAAAAACTGTCAGTGTGAAAAAAAGAAGGAAAAAAAAAAACATACTGTTGTAGCAATTTTCTTTTTTTCCTGTGACGACTGAGTTGTCGTTCAGAAGCTGGAGGTTCGTGCTGACGAGCAAATAAGATTGTCGATTGACAGCGTCCACCGGGACCTTTGGAGCATTTATTTTCCAGCATGTGTTCCAGGAAATCCCTGTCAGCAGGAGCAAACAGGCGTTTTTTTTCTGACACATTTATCTGTATTTATCTTTGCTGAGCAGTCTTCAGTCAGTGAGCTCCTTTGGAGAGCAACATTAAAACCAAGTCAACGTCCCACGACTCACTGACCCCACCTGCTGTTCCAAGCGGAGAACTGCATGTTTCTACAGGGCACCTGTGATTGGCTCCTTGAGGGGGAGTGATTACAGTTGGCAAAACTGGGCTCAACTCCTGAAAGTTTTCCATCATGAATCACATTTTCTCAGCTCAGGCTTGGTTCCAATTAGCACGTTTCACACCTCATCGCAAAGAAAGAGTGGAGTCATCCCAAGTGGATCAATAAAGTCTGTCTATGTGTATGTCTATGTGTTGTGCCGTGACGTGTCTGCGATTGTGTCGACAGCTGGCAGCATCACCACCTTCTCCGGAGAGGCCAACCTGTGCCCCCGCTGCAACAAGAAGGTGTATTTTGGTGAGTGGGGGTGTCTGAAAGACGAAGGGAAGGAGGCGGGGGGCAGGCGAAGCAACGCAGACGTTTAATAATCAATCTGTCTTGTGATTGGTCAGCTGAGAAAGTGACGTCGCTGGGCAAAGACTGGCACCGACCCTGTCTGCGCTGCGAGCGGTGCAGCAAGACTCTGTCTGCCGGCAGCCACGCAGAGGTGAGACCCCGACCTCGGAGGGAGTCATAAAAAATGACAGAAATGTCATTTTAACAGACAAAATGTGCTTTGTTTGAAAATAGGAACTCATTTGTGATGAATAGTGTTAGTTTTTTCTTAGAAACTGATCCTCTGAACACTCTAGTACATAGGTGTCAAACTCTGGCCCGCGAGGCAATACAAAATCACTACTAGAGCTGACCCGCCACTATTATACAGCACTGTTACCGCTAATACCACAAATCCCAGAATGCTCTGCTGTGTATTTTGGCTCGTCAAACCAGGACAGGACGTTCACTGAAGGACATTATTATGCCTCGATTGGTTTATTGTTGTTATTTCATTTTTAAATGTATTATTAGGCCGTGGGAAAAGGTTGCTGTTGAAATTTAAATCAGAAGGCAACAAATCAAAAAAAATGAGTACGATTTCTATGTACATTTTATTTATTTTGATGACTTTTTTTTTTAAACTTGAAATTCGATTTTGCAGATGTGCAAGATTACGTTATTCATGGTACAGTGTTAAGCTTTGCTTGTTCCATATTCAGGTTGAGGCAAAACTTGTTTGGGTCCAATGAATATAAAATATCATTATGCAAGTTTGTTTTTTTTTTCTTTTTCCTCCAGCATAACGGCCAGCCCTACTGCCACAAACCCTGCTACGCCGTCCTCTTCGGGCCCAAAGGTAACCGCTAGGGGGCGCCGTCATCCCGCCTATTAATCAGCCGCGCAGCTTTAACGGAATGTTGCCGCTCTTCACACTGATCTCGGACACAGACAGGGGGGTGTGTGTGTGTGTGTGCGTGTGTGCATGTGCGTGTGTTGGGGGGGGCGTTATAGGGGTACAAGCGTTGCGCAACCTCTCCTGCTTCTGCTGTGCCTTCTGTTGTCTTCCCCCTAACGACCTAACGATAACCCCCCCCCTCTGCCCCCATCTTACCCCCTCCCCATCAATAACCCCCCCGTCCCTCCCCTCTGCTGCCCCCCTGTGGTCTCTCCAGGCGTGAACACCGGCGGCGTGGGCAGCTACATCTATGAGAAGGAGCCCAGTGCCGTGGCCCAGCCCTGAACCTGTCACCCCTCCAGCCTCGTCCCTCCTCTGCTCCACCTCCGCCGAACACCGACCGCAGTACTGCCCCCCCCGGCCCCCACCCCCACCCCGACTTCCACATCCCTCTCATCCTGACCCACCCGTCCACCCAAGCCAAGTTCATCCAACATCCAGTAGAAGTGATTTCAAACATAAAAGCCACCTAGACGTTCGCTCCGTCACACTCCAGTTGTGATTTCAACTCGTCTTTTATTTTGTAAAAAAAACCAACAATGTTTTCACTTTGTCCGCTTGTTTGCACTTTAGCGCGGGTCTGCAAAGATGTCAACACTTAACTGCTTTTGAGGTCTTGCATTTCAAGTTTTTGGGGACCGTCTTTGCCGAGGATGTGCTACGGGAAGGTGCATTGTGGGTAGGGGTGCAGCCATGGGGAGAAACACTCTGCTGTGTAGTGCCAGTTTTATCTACGGCTGCTGGACAACATTCCTAACGTTTAAAAAAAGAGACTTTTTTAATATAAATAAATAAAATGTCCAAACATCCTATTAAAAAAAAAAAAAAAGAAGTAATCCGCAAGTTTGTATGGCTTTATTTAACTTGAGCTTACGGTTATCACCTCACCTGGGAAACAGATGTGCTAATTTAATAACTAACATCTTAAGGCAAAGTTTTCTTATTAGACGCCGGCTGAATGTGGCTCCCGGAGGGAAGGGCATGAAATCTGTATTTATTACTGCGACACTACCAACCTTTGTGCGACTGGTGTTGAAGTAGGAAAAGTGAGGCGATATATAAGCTTCCTAAATCCAGACGATCAAGATTTTAATTTTGTATTTCAAAGAAAGGGTTAAAAAAAAAAAAAAAAAACAACCAACAACCCCGCTGTTAATTTTGTTTTTCCCTCAAGACGAAATATTGTACATTTTCTTTTCTTTGATTGTTTGTTTGTTTGTTTGTGGTGAGTCGCAGAAAGAGTAGCTTAGCTCCTAGAGACGTGGCGGACAAGTCATTCTGTAAGAATGTGCATCCTAGAATTGTATCTTACTAGCTCGACTGTTACTGTTGTGTTCATGACCTGCTGTTACACCGTAGGGCTTCACTGTTCGTAGAGCTGAAACGCTGCACCTCAGGCCCTGACGCCTCCGTCCTCTCCATTCCCTCCAATAAAACGTTTCAGAAACACTTTTAACCGTCTTCTCGCTAGTGTGTTATTTCTTCTTCTTCTCCTTCTGCTGATTAGTCCTGGAACACAGCATGAATGTATTTATCTCATTTCTCTGTCAAGAGTAAAAGTGAAAAAAAAACACATATTCGCCATCTAGAAAAGGCCTCCAGCGCCATGTATTCACACTTACGAAGAGCCACTACTGCATCATCCACCCTAAGCATTTTAGCGGCAGCGAGGCATGCTGTCATTTCCTGTGTTTCCTCAGTTAGCATCCATTTCCTGTGGTCTTCTCACAACTGAAAGGAAGCCGCTGCAGTCACAGAGTCTGGTGCAGTTGAAAAGGAGCTAAAGAACGAATTCTGTTGTAGCCTGGAAAGAGGGAGGGGTGACATTTTGGACGTGTCAGCCGCTGGGTTTGCTTATGACTATTAGCCAATAAAATGCATTTAGAAAAAAAAAAAAGCAGAGGATTGTATTTGTTTATGTCCCAGGACAAAGGTTGCAGAGGGACACCCAGCGATGCATCGCATTCCCTCAAGGAATCACAAGACTTGATGACGTCAGGTCAGGCCAGGCTGTCGTAACAGTAATCCAAGTTTTACGATGCGGGGAAGGACTTTTATATAATCCATACTGGGTGTGGGAAAGTATGAGGGTCAAACAAAAACTTATTACTTTGGCGTACATTGGACCCCCCCCTTAGTGTGAGCCAGACGGCCGCACTTATCTTTATAAGAACCAGTTGAATATGTCGTTTCCAAGGATGTTTGGGCAAATAAAGGGAGTTCTTGTGTGCGAGGCACAGGCACTCGAGGCTGGCTGGAGGACACAGTTATTACCGTTAGTGCTATAATTTCCTCTCCTCACAAGTTCAATTAGTTTTTTCCAGACAGGGCTCCTGGTCTCAGAAGAGCCACCAGGGGCCGTTTCAGGCGATACTTGGCTCGGCGTTTTCTCACTCGGTATCGATAATGACCCGACGGGCCTGACATCAGCGGGGAGAAATGCACAGATGGTTCCTGCAGCGGAACAGGTAGGGCGGCATTGCTGCATCGTACAACGGCTCTACTGTTCAACTGTGGAGTCGTCGTATCCATCACTGGGAAGTTTCAGTCGATGAAGACAGACAGACAGAGTCCTGCCATGTGTTGTCATCACTGTGTGAAATACAGGGGGGTCCGGGGTGGTCTGACCCCACGGATCAACCCACGAGAACCCCTGAATCCCTCAAAAAAATTTTTTAGGGGGTCTTATATTTTTTCAAAAAGCTGATATATATATATATATATAAAATATATATAAAATATGCATGCTGCATGTTCAGGAATTGGTATTGAGTAACAATCAAGAGGATGGGAACCCCCTGAATATTGACGGGTGTTTTGCACACTAGTCTCTGGCAGCAGAAATATCTTTGCGGTGCTGTGCGAGCGAGGCCCCGCCTCGGAAAACTGCCGAACACCGAACAGATGTCGGCGTTCTCTCTCTGCCCCCCGCCCACCCTCGAGAGTTTTATTGTTTTCACAACGCCGATGACGGACACGCAAACCCTCGGACCGAGCGGGGCTTTGTGTTTTGAGAGGGGGGCCGGACGAAAGCATCTGTTTGACGGGCGAGGATTAACACACGGGAAGTGTCGAGACCGCAGCTGTGTCACTGTCCGCTAGTGATGAAAAGCTTGAATGAGAAAAAGCTGAGCAATTCATTTTCGCGTTTTTACTCACGGTGACAGCATACGTGCTGAACATTTTTCCTGTAATTTGTTTGTGGTTCTGTTGTGTTCAGCTTACACGTTTACCTAGAAGTTTCCGTGTTTTGGGTGCCTCCGAACAGGCTGCTAAAGTTTAAGCAAAAGCGAAAACCTATTTTGCTAGCATGCCATACCTAGCTTTCAAACAGCAAAAATGCTTCACAATTCACAACTTTTTGTTTCCGTTCTGTTTTTCTCAGCTCTTTTTCTTGTTTTTCTTTAATAATTTAGCTTGTCTCAGTTCAAATGAAAATTGAAACCTGAATGCTAATGCTAGCATTGTGCTTCAACGGCAGCTAGCCTCTTCAGCCTCGCTGACCTTTGTCGTCAGCAAGAAGAAACATTATGGGGTAAAATCGGTTCTTTTAGAAGAAATGTAGAAAATCAGCTTCAGGTGAGAAACCTGAAAGCTGTTCCGGATTCAAACTCCGCCTTTCAAATGAAATCAACCTCGCTGAAGATTCGACAGCATTGGGCCCTTACGCAACAACGTTTTTTTTTTTTTTTTTCCAATAAAGAAGAAAAGAAAAGATTTTCACTGCATCCTCCTCTTCCTTTGGCGCTTTTTCCCTCCAGCTTGGGCGGCGAGACTTTTGTCTCACATCATAAAACAATATTTCCGCCATTGACATTTATTCCCCAAATAGAACGGAGCCGAGCCGTCCACCAGATGTCAGAAAGCTGCAGTCGAGTGACCGGCGGCGGCGGAGGCGGAGGCAGATTGTAAGAGGTCAGGCAGCGACGGAGCCGCTCTCGCGGGACGTCTTTGTTCACTGGGGCCGGCGGGTCGGGCCTTTCAAGCCAACAGTGGATGTCCATAAAAGGAAAAAAATATAGATTTTTTTTTTTGGGTTTGGTTGCAAAGATTCATGATGCAAGAGCAGCTCTGCTGAGCAACGTCCAGTTCCTGCGGCTTTATAGTCGAGAAACATAACTGACGGCTGTCCAGCTTGTGTGTACATATCGCTGTTCAGGGTCCTGTTTTTTTTTTTTTTTTTCTCGATAACCTGATTCCCTCATGCATGCCCAGAACCAGTCTGAGACGACACGTCCTGATCCTGATAGGACGCTAGGACCTCCTCCTTCAACTCATTTTGACTCCCTCGGTGAACTGGGCTGGGTGAATTATTCAGAAGATCCCTGGAAACCTGATCGGCGTCACAGCTGCAGGTCATCAGCAGTGTTTTTTTTTTTTTTATTTCCATGACAAACGCCCGAGCCGAGGCGTGTCCACGCTAAGCCCTGTTTTTGAACTGAGTCACAGTCGCATCAGATCCGAGACGTCAGAGGCCTTCATCACTGATCCTCCTTCCTCTGCATCCTCTCACGGTCCCCTGAGTGTGCATTCTTTTGTTTCCCTTAAATGAACACGTTGCCTGACTTTAAACAGTCACATGCTTGGACGTGGGTCTGGGGAATCCAGAGGTGGGTCTGATCCCAGTCACTGCGTCGGCCAGATGGATCCGTCCACGCACGTCAGATAATCCCCCCAGAAATGCTCTCACGCAACAGTCTAAACAAAGTCCCTCCTTGCTAGGTGCAGGTGGGCCGCCGGCCAGGCGTCAAAGCCGCGTCAGGCCGCTCCCCTCCGGGCCCGGAGCCAGCACCTCTCCTACTTTTCCTTTTGTCTGTCCCGCTGGTCCCCACCACCACCGCCACCACTGGGCTGTTGGATGTAGAATAAAACCACAGGCGGCGCGTCGCAGGTCTATCTCCCAGTTGGAGCTGCGGGTCGGCGACTTGTTTTGGCTGAGTGTGCATCCCGCCAGACAAAACATGTCATCCACCCGTCAGCAAAGATTTGCCGACTTGGTAGAGAAGAAAAAAGAAAGGAAAAAAAGAACACATAAAATATCTGATCGGGGAATTGTATATTTCTGCGGCGCGGTGATGTTTCGGGCGACACGGTGGTGGAGCTGTCGCCTCACAGCAAGAAGGCCCTTTCTGTGTGGAGTTTGCATGTTCTCCCTGTGTCTGCGCGGGTTCTCTCCAGGTTCTTCGGCTTCCTCCCAACATCCCAAAAACATGCATGTGAGGTGAATTGGGAACTCTAAATTGATCTTAGGTGTTTGAGTCCCAGTGGTTGTTTGTCTCTATGTGGCCCTGCGACTAACCGGGGGCTCGTCCAGGGTGTCACCCTGCCTTCGCCCTATGACAGCTGGGAGGGGCTCCAGCAGACCCCTGCAACCCTCAGGAGGGAGCAGGTATTGAAAATGGATGGCTGGATGGAGGGATGGATGGATGGATGGTAACATCTCTGCCTAACTTTCTGACTCAGTCTGACTGGTTACATAACGCTCCGCTCCAGTTGGTCAGGAAGCAGCTGGTGCACCAATCAGGCGGAGCGGCACACTCTTTATCATCATCACATCTTTTCCCTCTTTTGTCAACAGTTCCTGTTTTTCTGCACCTGACCTCTCGTCTCCATTGACTGTATTTAAAGCAGTGAGCGTATATCGGCCGCGTGGCTGGGAGGTTGAGTCGCGCATGAACAAACAGGCCCGCTGTCGCGCCTCCTGTCATCGTTTTCACAGTCAGACAGTCTTAAAAAACTTTCCTCTCCGCTGATTCCTACTCAGCGACTGTCGAGACGGCCATAAAAAAAAATAAATGTGCACACAATCTGGAGTTGCATCACTCGACCTCCTCATATCGCTGACTGAGCTCGCCCGGGATGTGAAAACGATGATCTCAGAACAGCGACGGAGCTTTCCTTTTCCCTCTTTTGAGCATCCGTTTAAAGAAAAATCAATCTCTTCTGAGAGACGCTGTGTGTTTGCAGCCAGACAAGCAGCACAAAGAGCTGCACTGGGATAGTGAGAAGCAGAGCCGAGGAGTTTGATGCATGAGATACAAAATAAAAATAACAAAATATGTAGATTGTGATCTGATAGAAAAAAAAATGACGGCAGACTCGCAAAAATGAACAAAACAGGAAGTGTGAAATGGTAGAGGGCACGTTAGTGGTGACAAATTGCGACAGCCTCACTGTCACATGTCAGTCAGCGTGCAACACACGTCCCGTCGGCTTGGAAAAACAAGCAGGGAGGAGTGGAGAGCCGGAGGGTGATGTCACTGAGGAGGAGGATGAGGACGAGGAGGAGGATGAGGAGGAATGCGATTGAGAGGCAGGAAAATCAGGCGGAGGGAGGAAAATAATGCCACTTCAGTTCAGCCACAAAACATTCCAGCCGAGGTTGGAGGTTGAAGAGCGCAACACAACATCCGACGTGCTAGCTGTCGGAGCTGGCGACTCACTTCTCCACACTGAGATGCGTTGATTCGTCCTGTGCGGAGGTCAAGGGGTCAAGCCTGGTGCAAAACAACCACCAGCACCACCGCCAGGTCCATAAGACAAGACAGGAAGCCGCAGATGCAACAGTAAGAAGCCTGAAGTTTGAACAATCCCACAGCTGTCGCTGAGATATTATTTCTCACACACACACACACACACACACGCGCACACACACACACACAGCAGCAGCGGCAGCGGCAGCAGCGTTCCCAGGCGGAGAGCCCACCGTCGGGACCCAGACGGAGAGCCCGGTCATCTGGGGAAGAGCATTTTTCTCTCCAACTGGCCTTTGATTTGGCATTTGGCAGCCGAGGTCTGTTTCTCTGTTGGGCAGCCGGTTGCCAAGGACGACCAAGTTTCTCAGAGCAGCGGCATTCCAGCTCATTCCAAGCGTTTAGTTTTTTTTGTTGTTGTTTTTCCTTTCTCAGAAATAATCAAAAATCTTCTTTTTTTTAAAAAAAAAAAAGAAGAAAAAAGATGCACATCGTGCAGCTGAGAACGTAGAATGAAAAACTCTCAATGTTCTGTTGAAGACATAAATCTCAGTCCTAAAAATTTGATTGAGGAAATCCACCAAAGGCTTTGTTTTCGGTTTTGCCGTCAAAAGTGCAGTTTTTTTTTCCCCCCAGTGAAAGAGTCAGTTTGATCGTTTTCCGCTGTAACTGTCAGGCTGCACGTGTGTGTTTAACGTGCCGTTTTACAGCCCGTTGCGGCGGATGCTCTGCTCCGCTCTGCTCGGCTCGCCGTGTTTCACAACCTGAAGTCGCAATTTCCTCGTTCGCGTGACGCTCCGTCCTGCCGCCGGCCTCCTAGTCTTATCCGCCCTTTGACAACAAAGCAGAAGTGGAACGATTTTAAATCTATTTTAGAGACCAAAGGTGGACTTTCTTATAAATTTGTGAACAAAAAAACAAAGACATTTCCGACAACGACCTGGACGACAAGACTTTAGATAGAAAGGCACAGTGCTGGGAGACAGTCACTATGTTTACATTACATTCAAGAACACCGAATTATTGCCTTAGTCCAACTAAAGGCGGAAAGGGGCCGTATTAACACGCTGAAAAGACTCATACTGCCCCCTAGTGTTGGGGAGGGGAACAATATTTCGATTTTCTCAGTTGGTTGTATACTGGGACAAGGACAGAAGTCCAATTAGACAAAAAAAAAAAAAAAAACAGAATTTTTGGCATCGTTCGATTAAGCTGTGCATGTAAAGGTAGTCAGTGTGAGTGCATTGTGTCAGCACAGTCAAGTGCACATGCAAGTATTTTTTTGAGGAAACCGTTTCCTTAAAAGATGCTTGCTATTATTTTAAAGGTAAAACATCTTTTCGGTTTTTAAGAAACCGTGTCAGGATGTCAGCAGCAGCCATCCCTGCGCTCACTTCCTGTTTTGTTCCAAATGAACCCCAAGGTTTAGCTCCCGCCTCCTTCTCTTCGGGGGAAGCTGATTAGTTCGTCCATATTCTGAGAGCCGTGCAGACTGACAATGAACCTGCTTCAAACCTCAGCTGCAAGCTTTGTTTAAGCTACTTTTCAGCATTGCCATTGCGTTTCCTTTACAAGCACAATTGCGATTTGCAGGGGTTTCCATTGAATGGTGTGAAGCGCAAAAGCCGTAATTCTCGTAAAATCACACGGGACGAGATTTTAAGAGAATCACGTTTGCTTTTGTTTGTCTACGTTTGTTTGCTGTCAATAAATGTTTGTAAAAAAATATTCCGTTTCCTCCACCGTCCATACAAAACACGCCATTTTCACTTGAGGTGAACTGGTCACATGACCCCATATGTCAATTTTGTAAATGCGAAAAGTGTTTCCATGACACTTTTGCGATATACTTCTATACCGATACGTCTGAAGAACCACCTCATGAGAGCGTATAAACCTTTTAGCCATGTTTGAGAGTTTTTTTGAAGTTTAGGTATTTCCATTACCAGGTTGTTTTTTGTTGCGATATTTAGGTTTTGCGCAATTCTAGGGGTAATGGAAACGCAGCTACCCACACACACACACACACACACACAAGGAGTCTTCTTCCAATTCTACTCCCTCCGCCCGCACTCGTCAAGTCACGCGACTTCAGGTCTGCGTTCTGTTGCGGCGCTCGCCGACATCATGAGGTCTGACGGGGAAACGAGCCGCCAAAGGAGCGACGTCGAAGCCGTGACGGAAACTCTTAGTTGGAAACTACCGTGTGGCGCTCAGAGGTTCTGTTTCTCATTAAAGGGCCCGGTTTATATTGTCCATAAAGCACGGCCAGACTTCTTCTTTCAAACTTGTCGTAAAAAAAGTGCTATGATGGGTTTTACATCCCTCACCCCCCCCGCCGCCCCCGGCCTTGAGATCTCTTTTATTCCGTGAAAACCTCAAAGTAGTTGGGACAATTCCCACTCTAAATCATCTCCCTGCAGTTCGGACGCTTTTTGCAAGTACGGACGCACACACGCCCACGACCATCAACGGCTCCCCCGGTGGCGTCCTGACGTTTGTTTGCTCTTCGCCGCAAATCTGTTTTACAGCAGTGTTCGTTGAAACATTTTCTCTCTTCTCTCCTCCTCCTCCGCTCGTTCATTTGAGGCCGTGAAAAAAGCGCCAACATCTAGTCTTCGTAACCAAGCTGAGATCTGATTACTGTAACTGTCACTAACGACCTCAATTAGTGGGTGTTTACTCGGCGCACACACAGCTGCCTCGTTAGGCCCTGAACACATCCATGCTGCTGCAATTTGGGCTTCCCGACTTATCGCAATCCAAACGGGAAGCAGATGATTACCTTCATGAGCTCATCTGAAGGCTCCCACAGACTGCACTGATTTTGATTCGTGCACTCTCATACTATCGTTGCGCGCGGATCCTCGTAAACTTGATTAGATATCGAGTTCGATGTTGGGAGACGATGTTAGGAGACAACGTTGTACGACTGCTGACTAAATCGCAGGCTGCATTGTACGTCAATGTGCGGAAAAAATAAAATCCCAACAAAGAAGAGAGGGCAGAATTTGGTCCTGGCAAAAGAGGCAAACTTGGCACACCTACTTTGCAGAGGGTTTGCAGAGGTTTGTATTTCTTCCCTTCTGCTAGTGATAAGCATTTACGCTACTTGTGTTACGATATAACAATATCGTAAGTGTTACAATCACTACAAGTACAAAAAAATTAAAAAAAATTGCGTGATGTAAGACTACAGTTTTTGAGCCACAACCAAAGATTTTGCCACCATGGTCGTCGTTCATCTGAGACTGAAAGTTGCGCGATGAATTGTGCGGCGTCAACATGTCGAAAATAGCTGCCAGTTCCCCAGATACTTCGCTTGAAACTTTGGTGGAAGCCTGGTTTATCTGTTTCATGGTGGAAAAGCTATGATTAAGAGCAGACGCTTGAGTCTCTTCTACATGATTTACGGTAAGATTTTTCATTTCTTTTTTTCTTTTCTTTTTTCTGGTGCACTCATTGGGGAATCATTTGTCCGCTGATTGATCCAAAGTGGGATTTAGGAACCACTTGCCGGGATGCAGTCCAGCTCTTTGAACCAATCATAAAGCTCCAGAAAAGAAAACCCACAGGACGATGAGAGCGACTCGTTAGGGAGCGGCGGATGATGGCGAGCTGATTGGTGGCTTTTTTTTTTTTTCCCCGGACCTCTGAAGACCCGCGAACCTCGTGTGGTTTCCTCTTCTGTACAGCAGGAGCCACTGATGTGGCTTCTCTCTCGGAGCCAGGCGCTTCAAATTAGGAGATTTTGCCCCTATGCTAAAAATACTTCATTTATTTTCACCGGCAACGCTCCGCCCCCATCCATCCCCGACTGTTTTGGTCAAAGTTTTGGAAAAATTCTGCCCAGTGCGACGTCTGTTATTCCTCTGACAGAAGCAGATGGTTTTTGTCTTGTGGTGGTCAGAGCTCCAAAACAAAGAAATTCTAAAATAATGTACGCGGATATTCTGTCAAAAACAAACAGCTAGGAGAGGGAGGTGCAAGAGAACCGAGAAATTCTTTTTTAAAAATGTGAGCAACTTGCTGGTGTCACCACCCTATTTTGGCTCGGGATCTAAGCACTCAGTTCCCGTTTGTCATGCCCCGAAATGTTCGGCCTACACAGGCAGTAAATAAATCTTCAAGTCACCACGAGGAAACTGCGTCGCTGCTCCTGAAGGTCGACGGGTTTCTGCGTGCCGTCAACTTAAACTTAGGTGACTCGTGAGCCGCGCCGAATGCTGCATCCCATAAAATGGCAGAAAAGGGGAAAGCGGAACATATTTGCGAGGGTTCTGAGCCAAGTCCGTAATGAGGTGAGACAAGTACCTGAAAACTGACAAATGAGCCTCAGGCTAATGTTTCCATTGATATTTTTCCAATAAGACATTCCCCCCCCCAAAAAAATGTACATATAAGAGACTCTCTTATTCCAGTCGCAGCTCAGGCGTGCGTTCAGACCGTGTTTCTGACTGGAGCCTGTCAAGACGGACGTGGCGGTAACCGGAACCAGTCACGACACACCTGCCGCCGCCACGGATGCGTAGCTTCGCTTCCTGCGTCCTCGCCGAGTGCCACAACACCGCTGCAGCTTCAGCCGTCCAGCGCCGTTCAGCTCCACGTTCCCGACAAATTACCCGCGCTCCTGACTCAAAGTCCCCAGACGGGGCAAGACGGTTCCATTTCACGTCTTAAAAAGGAAATGATTGAACGGTGCAGTCAGAAAACACGTGGCCCTTTCATTTCCTGTTTGTCGGAGGGGGAAAACCGACCGTTGCCACGGCGACGGATACAAACTCCCTAATAAAAAAAAACAACAACCACTGGTTGCGAAGGAAGTGGTGGCACGACGCCGTGTTTGGCAGGGTTTGTTTAGTTCAAACTGGTTCCCTTCATCTGCAACAACAATGTGATCTGCAGTCGATCCCGCTGAGACCTCGGCGTGACCCGGACGAGCGTGACCGCACACGCATCTGAGTGAGGGTGCATCGAGGTGCGCAGTGTGTTGATGCAAATCAAAGTGCTGGTGTGGTGAAGACACACACACGCAAAATTTAGGAAGACTCAAAAAACTAATTCACCAAAAAAAGCTGCTTTTTCGTTTTAAATCAGCTTTTATATTAAAATATTTTTGATTTTTTTTGGCAAACCTCAAAAAAGCGGTTTGTCCTGCAGCCACTTTTTCCTCTTGCAGGCCTTCGGTGGTGCACTGCACTGCTGCTGCTTCAACACTATGTGCTGCTGCTGCTGCTGCTGCTGCTGCTGCTGCTGCTGCTGCTGCTGCTGCTGCTGCCACAATCTCAGGAAGCAAAGCAATAATTGCATCCTGGCCTCTTTAAAGGAATGTTTCGCTCAAAGTGGAGGCTCCAACACAAACAACGTTGCGAGCCACTGAGCTCAAGTTCACCCTCACGGAGAGTGAGACAAAGTGAGCGAGACAGAGAGACAGAGAGAGAGAGAGAGAGAGAGAGAGAGAGAGAGAGAGAGAGAGAAAGAAGTAGCGCATGTGGTTTCTCAACATCGCCAGCAAGGAAAAACAGGAGAACCAGTCAGCACCCCTTCAGTGTGTTGAAATGAAGTGTGGATTCCTCGACTCTGCTGTGCAGGTTGGTGGCCGTCAGGCTTAAGAAGCACTGACGACTGGAGCTCTTCCTCGCTGCCAGCGTTTGCATTGAAAGTGCAGCCCTTCAGCCCGTTATCTTGGTCCTGGCCGTATTCGCTAATGTTGTCACGCCAGCATCATTAAGGTTGTGTCATCCTCTAAAAGTGGAGAATTGTGGGAAAAGAACATAGAGCTGGAGCGGAGATGTTCCAGTCTTTCAACTGGTATCGCAGGAAACAGGGTTAGGTCGTGGGAGCTTCGCAGAGATAAGAGTCCAGGCGGTCGGAGTGGCCAGAGAAAACACCTGGAGACTGTCAGCAGCGAGATGGAGGAGATGCAGGGGGAGGTCGGATCTCTGGACGGTCCATCGTCTGCCTCTGATCGTTCGAACCCGAAAGAGAAACCGATGAAATGGGGCCCCAGTGCGGAGAAGACTGGACGAACGCAGGGCCCACAAGCACTGGAGTGGAACTGGACCCAACTCATGTTTCTTCATTTCTCCAGTCGGGGTGTGAAACCAGAGGACCTCCTGCTGTCGTGACTCTGACATCATCGCAGCCTAAACTGACTCTTTCGGCCGGCGGCTTCCTGGCGCCTTCCCACCATCCGCGTGTGAGAGGATTGGTCTGAAAAATGCTGTGCGTCGTCACGGACTGTAATAAAAAAACAACAAAAAAACAAAAAGCAACTGACAGACTGGTGTCTCTGTAGAATCATTCTGCTCAGTCCATAAAGTTATCTTGGCCTCTCTTGCCTTCCGGCCTCTCTGATTTTTTTTTTCTTCATTTCCTCATAAAATGTCCAGAGCAAAAAAAAAAAACAACAAAAAAAACAAAACATGTGAAAGCATGTGAACTCATGGGTCAGAGGTCGTCAGACAGCGTGAGCCCAAACATAACAACAGTCGCCGGCTATGTCAACTACAACCATAGTTTTGCTTCGCTTTGAAGACAATTATGAAACTATTTTCCTTCATTGGTCAACAGTGTCAGCGCGAGCCTCCCGCCTTTGTCAGAACTGTCACCAGACCTTCACCAGATCATCCCCTCCAACCATCCTGGCTACTAATGGCTACTAATAAGCAGCTGCAATCAGCCTTCAGAGTAAATAAACAACAACTTCTGCCTGTTTCACCGAGGACGAACACAAACCTGTGACGCAGGACGCAAAACCTCAGGGTTAATCTCTGTTGCTGCAGAGAAGCATGATTACAGGCCAGCGGCCCAGGGGCCTCACCAGAGGGCCCCCCCCCCCCCGTCCATCACCTGGGTGGTTGGTGAAGAGCAGATGCCCCTGAGCTGACTGATCTTCTGCCCGATGTCTCCGTGACTCCCAGGGAATCCACCCCACTGAGGAAATTAAAGGCTGCACTCACCCAGAATTGTCATAAATTGCCGGGAAAAAAAGAAAAAAAAGCATCAGGTAAAACTGTCCCGGCCAACCACAAGTGAGGAGCCTTTCGTGGCGCCGATATGTCAGAAAAAGAAAACACATGCGTCGGTGATAAAGATTTAACTTGACTCATTTCAAAAAAGGAACAGTCAACTTTTCCATGGGTGCTTTACGAAAAAAGCCCCAAGCAGTAATAAACAAAAAGCTATGAGATAATTTAAAAAAAACAAAAAACTATGAGATAATTTTAAGACGGAAAATCTCACCTGAGTTAGTTTAGTTTAATTAAGTTTTACTGGCCAATATGGGTGTTATCAGGTTTAATGGGCTTATAATTAAAAAATGTACAGTCTTTTGGAATGAAATGTTTGGAAATGTTGGGGAAAAGTAATTCGCCTCAGCGAAAAAACAAAAACTGCTGCAAATGGGATCAAACATTAGCGGGATTACATAAACAGCAAATGTCAGGCTCACTCTCACGCTAACAGATCATTCGTCTCCTTGACAGTCGCAATAATACAACAAAAAGATTCAGTTCATTACTTTGAGAGAACACTTTCTTTCTACGTTCTACGTTCTGCATGCTCACGTCCGGCTCACCACAGTGTGTGTGTGTGTGTGTGTGTGTGTGTCTGTTTGTAGTCTCCGTGGCAACGGCCTCAGGTCGGGTCAAGTTGGGGAAATGTGTGACATCATCATTAGCAGCATCAGCATGCGGCTCTACTGGGCTGCAGTCAAAACCAACGCTCCTGCACAGTGTCACATCCAGGGTGTGGCGCTGTTCACATGGGTTTTCTGCCAAGACCCCCCCCCCCCCCGGCCACTCCCCACCCCACCCCATTACCTGAAACGGCTTCAGGGCCGCGTTCCATTAATTTCCAGTGTTTCCAGATTTTAAAGTTGGTTTCTTTTCTCTGTTCCTCCACCTTTCTTATCTTTGTGATTCAGCTGCTGATAACCGTGAGTGTTTTCTGACCCCGCCTGTTTTCATGATGCAGCTTCCATCAACCTTCAGTCCCTGTGACACCAGGTCGCTGTTAAAGATCAACAGTTATTGCTGCTACTTATAGAAATACAACCGTGTTTGGTTTCAGTGCCAGATTTTTATTGCATGTTGGATTTTTTTTTTTTTTTTTTTGAATGTCCTAACATGGTTCAGAGTTCAGCTGCAAGTGCACTGCTGAGGTCGTAGATGACGCTGGTTTTATTGTTTGTGCTTGGTTTTTTTTTTTCATCTCAGTGTCTTTACACAGATAATCATGCAATCTGGCAGGAGACACACAGGCGGAGTGATTTTTATATGACAGGAAGACTTTAATATCTCATCTAAATCAGTGGCTATCTTTTCAACTTTCGAATTGTCACACAGGTTGTAAATATTATAAAATAATATTAAAATTTCCTAATCAGAAACTAATGGTTTTTTTGCAATTATTCTTTTTCTATACAATTGTTGGTATTTTTCTTTTATCACAGATGCATAATACTTTTTTAGATGTTGTTTTCTTACCTTGACATCTAAAAATATTACGTGTCTGTTATAAAAGAAAAATACCAACTATCATAAATGAAGACACAATGAATCCCATTCAGTGATTCTTTTTCTATGTGTGTGAGTCAGAAATAGATGAGCCAGCTACATCTATTTTTTGCTCTTTTGTTTGTTGTTGTTTTCTTATTTGTTGTGATTTTAGCATGTTACTGTTAAATATGCAAAACAGGGAATAAGTAGAAGTCAAATTCTATGTTAATAAAGTTGAATGAAAGATGTGTTCATTCAAGATGTATTTTTCAATTCAAAATACATCCTTGTTTGTTTGTTTGGCTCATTGGTAGTTTTTTATTTTTATTTTATAAGAGTAATAGATTTTTAAGGGGGACACTGTTCACTTTTACCACCCAGTAGAAGTCACTGTTGCGTTTCCTCCTCCTCTGCCTCCGCTGGTCTCCGCTCAGGCCTCTCCCCCGTCAGCGAGAGAGAGAGAGAGAAAAAAAAAAAGAACGAGTTGGAGGGAAACTATTTCCTGGCTGCTATAAATACGGGACGGAGCAGCGCGGCTGCAGTGCACGGCAAGGCGCGGCACGTCACAGAGAGAGCAGGTGCTTCAGCCCCCTGGGATACTTCCAGCTGCCTCACGTCCTCACCATCACCATCACTTCTTAAAAACAACACCACATCTGCGCCAAGATGCCCAAGTGCCCGTCCTGCAACAAGGAAGTTTATTTTGGTGAGTTTCTACCATCTTTTCTTTTACGTTTGAAGCGGGGGAAGGAAGGTGTGGCTTTACATTTCCTGGTTCAACAAGCAGCTACAGGTCAACGTGTGCGGGACTCGACGCTGCTGCAGAGTGTTTGTCTGCTGCCGCTGTTGCGTAATGGATTTTAGGGGGCTGGAAGGCAGCGACCTGAAACGCTCCGATGCAACCACGCAACTCAGACACACACACACACACACACGCGAAAAAGAATGCTTTTTTTTCTCTCTCTTTGAGAGTTCGCACGCTCAACGGCCACGAGGAAATTCATACATTAAGACAGCACACGCACCACGCCAAAATAAATGTTGTAATCTGAGTCGTCTGAGAGGGGAAATGAACGTTCTTCCTACTTCCTTGCACAATGCACACAACATGCTTGCATCAGAGCACTCAGGGAATGGGTTGTTGTTTTTTTGTTTTTTGTTTTTTTGCCGATTCACGTGAACGCATTTAGCCGCTCTGTCTAACTGCACAATTTGGCTGTGTGGCCCGACATTCTTTATTTCTGCAGAGTTGTACATCTCATTTAAGCCCGTCTCCATCCTGAGTGATGCTGGCGTCTCAGCCCCCCCCAAAAGCAGGAAGCAGCAGCAGAAGCGTTCAGACGGCTCTATTTTACGCCTTAATCTGTTTAGCGTCCCCGACCTGCGCAGTCCACGGAGAGACGACTCACGCCCGACCAGACAGAACAAAGCAGGCGGCCTCCAGTCCGATGGATGGACACTCGCACTGGGGAGCCTCTCTCCGATTTATCACATTTTTGGATGAACTTTCGATCCTCCGAGCCAAAACAATAAAATGGCTCAATTTCAACTTGTGAGGAGGAGAAAGTGGAGCTGAAGAGGAGGAGGAGGAGGTGGAGAAGGAAGAGGAGGCTTGGCGCTCCTTACATGGTCGTCTCATTCGTCTTGATGTGTCTCTCAGATGGAAACGATCAGGCTACTGCTACTGCTGCTGCTGCTTCACTGAAGAATGACTTGGTTCAATTCCATCTTCTCTGAGTGCAGAGAAAACATTGTTTCCTATTTCAAATAAGCTGTCCAGTTTTGAACTTCAAGCTTTCCACTGCCGATCGACTGGCTTCCAGTAAGAGGGAGAACAATCTAAGACAGTAAAACATGGAGGCTTTCACTGCCTAGTAGACGTTTAACGTTAGACATTTTAATTTTCAACCCTGCAACCACCTGACATGGAGCCAACACCGGGTTTTATTGTCGCCGCCCAGGCCAAACCTCCACCACATGTGCCAGGTTGCCAGATGAAAGCGGCACAACCAAATCAAATGATCTCAAACAATATTTTCTTTGGGTAAAGTCAATAGATCAAATAAAATGAAATCCTCGACCCTCGAAACAACCTGGCCGGCTTGCTCCACCTGTCTCACCGTGAGGGTGTGCCGTTCATTTGCATAGGCTAATGGTGGGACAGGTTGTATCAGTTTTTGGCGAACTCCATCCAGCTTTTAGAAACCTATTACTGTAGCTACTGGCATAGCTCCAGGAAACCAAGCAAAGACTTTAGCCAAAGAATTCTTGACTTCAAAAAAACTTCAGGCTGGGCTGTCTAGCTGCTGAGGGGACAAAAGAGTCAAATCATTACCATGGAACTAGTGTATAGAAATGCTGAAAAGGGGAGCAATTTATTTGTTTAAATTGGAGGCCCAAGCTAGCAAGTTAACCTAGCTGGCTAGGTGTAGCATTGAACACGGCATGCAAGATGCAACCTTACAACTAACCAGGATGAAAACAGGTACTTGGGTACTTGATACTCGGTTGAGCATTTGGAAAGAACTTTGGAAAGAACCAGCTAGCAGATCCCACAGATCGCGTTTGAAAGCTATTTTTAGCTCAAACAAATCCAAATTTGACCCAGGATGTTCTGGAATGAAGATCATCTAAACAGGCAACCCTGTAATGGGTTTTTTCCATTTTGAACTGGTGCCCGTTTGTTTGTCTTTGAAAGGCCTTTGCAGATACAGCCGAGGTTGTGTACAACCGATGCTGATGGTATCGGCCGGCTTTCCCACATCGATGCACTGCGCGATCGGAAAGCAAACACAATAAATGATGAAATAACATGAAATGGGAACCGGTTTAACAACAGCCGATGTTTCCTCTGGCTCCCAGTTTGTTATGCAGAAATTATTCTGGGGTTTGCGAGACTGAAATGTTGCTCTGACCGGCGAGACCGAGAGGTCGACCTCAACCCTGGAGCGGAACCCCCCCCCTCGCTCCAGTTGCATAATCTCACACATGACGTCAGGTCATTGACGAGGAGGGGAAGTGCTAAATATTGTCCCTGGGCTTTGGGTCGCAGGGGCCTTTTGCTCTGGATTCCAGCGAGACTTTGTGCTCGTTCAGCTGTTCATCTCACATTGACGATTGACCGTTGCCATGTTCATCAGATTTCTTTGGTTATGATTTGTCTCCAAGCAACACCCACACTTTCAACCGCACAATTCTGGGTCTTAGTCTTTCCGGTGCTTTCCCCACCGTCGACGCGTCACTTAACAATGTTTTCAGTTCGTCAGACCGCTTTTCTCCGTTATTTTTCTTTCATACACATTGGGTTCCTCCTCGTTTTTATGGCTCTGCAGAAGGCTGTTTGTGCGGGGCGGCTTGCAGATAAAGACATTCTTTATCAGCGTTTATGAGGCAGTAGATGGAGGAGGCGAAGGACGAGGAGGAGGGGGAGGGATTCCTCACGGACGCTCTGTCCCGTCTTCTCCGTCAGTCACCACACCCAAAGCCCTCAAAATTATCAGCGAATTCAAAGTAATTCTAGCCGGATTAAATTATCACCCGAGTCTATGATCTCAGACTTTGGGCAGAACCCACCTGTCCCCGGACCCTTTGGTGGTACAAAAAGTTAACATCTGTGGGGGTTTTTTTTTTATGTGTTTTGCAGCCGAGAAGGTGACGTCGCTGGGCAAAGACTGGCACCGGCCATGCCTCAGGTGTGAGAAGTGCAAAAAGGTTCTGTCATCAGGTTCCCATGCAGAGGTGAGATGCCTGTATGATGTTTGAATTGGCAAAATAATGTAAAGAGAAAACGAAAAAAAACTCATCCAGACATAAGACAGAATTCGCTGTGAATTTAGCTGAGCCGTGCGTCATCAGATCAAAACTCATGGTACCTTTCATTATTTTTCTACAACCCCACTGATGCTAATATGTCTTTTTTTTTTTCCTTAGCATGAGGGCAAGCCATACTGCCACAAACCCTGCTACGGCGCAATGTTTGGCCCACAAGGTAAGCTGGATCCGCCTCCTGTTACCAACGCGGCCACACGTCCGTCTCACGACGTCTGTTTTCCGCTGCAGGTTTCGGACGCGGCGGAACGGAGAGCCACAAATATTAAGGGACCGATTGTAAATAACAGGTAAAGAGCAGACAAACACAACCATTCATACACTCGCTCATTGTGTGTTTGCCGATGACGTGCTGCTCGTTAGGACCCGGGAGGGGGACTTTGACTGTAAGCAAATCCACACTTGTGGCACTTCTTCACGTGTGTTTCCACTGTTTGTGTTTTTCTTTTTTGCTAATTATCAGGTGTTGGCCCAGCAGTCTCCCTCTGTGTGTTGCCTGGAAACTAGAAGGAAGAAGCCAGCTGTAAAAAAATAAAAAAATAATAAAAAAAAAAATCTAGGATACAGCCAGCAGCCAGCAGCAGCAGCAGCAGCGGCGTGTTTTATTTCTTTTTAGAGAGTTTTCCTTGAATAAAACAAAAACAAACTGCGTGTGTGGTTGTGGTTTCATCATTAAAAGGCTGCAATGAAAATTGAAAGTTTGATGACAGATTATTGTGCACGGCCTCTGTGTGAATGTGTGTGTGTGTGTGTGTGTGTGTTTGTTCATCAAGCACGCCTATAAACTCCATTATCCTCTCCCGCCTTATGACATGAGGTGATGTCATGTGGATGGAGGCGTGCGTGCAGTCAGCACAATGCGACGTCCTGACGGCCACATTTCACCAGATTCCAAGCAACGTGAGGTGGAAAATAAAAAAGCAGGCTCAGCCGCCCGGCTGGTTCAGAATCCGGAGCTTTCCGTTTCATTCCACATGCATCATTTGGTGCGTGTCACTGAAGTTTGCCTTTTGAACAATGAAACTAAACAACTTTCACGAAAACACTCCTAAAAGAGTCGAGCAAATAAATAACAAGACGTAAGTCGAGGAAACCAAACACCATGAGCTGCAGACAAAAATCACTGAATTGGAATGCAGCCGCACAATAAAAAAAAAACTGTACACCGCATGATGGGAAGCTCCATGACAGCGGGAGCAAAGAAAATGTTTGGACTCAGCGCTAAACCCCGAGAGTCTTCGCATGTCCAGCAGGCGTTTCCACTTCCAGATTCTTTGTTTTGTTTTTATTTTTTTTGCTCAGCAAAAGCAGCAGCAGCCGCTGCCGTCCGTCCTCTGGTTGCCATGACGACGGGCACAAACAAGAGGCCCAACACACACAGCTGAGGGGCGCCGCCCTCGCCCGTGTCAACTCCCGTCGCCGGAAGCGCCGCCGCCGCCGGGTCTGACGGAAACACGGATGCAGCTTGTTGTGTGAGACAACAACTGCCAAGTGTAGGGCCCGTTGATTTGAATAGAGGGAAAAAGTGTCTTTTATTTTCCTTTCCTTTCCAGTAGCTCCTGTGACACACAGACTACGGCTAAAATATCTTTCTCACGCTGCACAAAAGTGAGACGTCCAGCAGGAATTCACTTCCGCTATTTCATCTGGAGCTTTTCAGCGAGATCCAGCAGCGTCGTCAGTTTTTGTGTCGTGTGACACAGGAACTCTCTGTGTTTTTTGTTATTGTTTCGATGGATTATTTGCATTCTGTCAAATTCTGACTCCATATGCATGCTTTGCTGCACTAGGTAGTGAGACGCCTTTAAGTGCTTCATCAGCTCCCCAGGAGTGGTTTGAAGGCGACGCAGGCTTCTCGCTGTCATGTGACTCCAAATCTATAGCAGACATTCCTCCTGCACCGGTCTCTGGACTTTACATCAATTCAAATGCACTTTTATTTACGTACTTTACACCAGGGTCTGTGAATTATTGCTGCAGCTGCTTATCGGGCGCTTTATCACACTGCCGATTAAAATGAAAAAGGGCCATTTTAAAATCTGCAATGAAGAGATAACTGCTGTCTAAAGTCCCGAGATGCACGTGTGCAGTGACAAGTGACAAGGCCTCGGACTAATAAAAGGTGAAGTGTTTGATTAAAGTGACTTCACTGCGAGGGACACTCCTCCCTCAAATCCTGTTATATCACGAGAAAAAAAACAAAAACATGTTCCACGCTTTGATTCGCTCTGGAACAAAGATGATTTACATTCCTCCACTGATGATAATCGCCTCCAGTTTGAGTAGCCTGTGCCTCCTCCTCCTCTCTCCCCATCTTTCTTTCTCACGGCAGCCTGTTGAGTCAATCTAGGCCTCATTTGTGAACCTGAACACAATTTCCTGTCGTGATGGTGATGGAAGCACCATGCAGGCATTTACAGGGCACTTAAGTCGAGTTACGCCGCACGCTGCGTGAACAGTCTCTGTGATTTTACTTTCTTTCTCTTTTTCTACCACCACCTCAGGGAGGAAGCCGAGCGGGGTCCTACCTGCTGCGTCAGCGTGGCTGGTGATCCTCTCAGCGATGGAGCTGGTTAAGGCCGTCTCGTAAACCCACCATAGGCTGGTGAGTGGGCGTGGCAGTATCTAAATCAGATCCACAGGGGAGACTGTGGATGACGCGAGTAGAACCAAGAGTTATTTCTTTTTTGTTTTTTTGGGGAGCTGTGTGTTTTCCCACCAGTGACTGAGCATCATTCACACACCTACCTCAGTCCTGAGTCCCTCTCCAGCCCTTTGTGGCCGGAGTGAAACCGTCGTCCGGCACGGTCGCAGAGCTCCCATCATCTCAAACTGGCTTCTGTGACATGACAAAGCGGTCAGTGCGGTCAAATTGTCTCCGCAGAAGCCAGAAAAACTACTAACTCCAGAAATCCAGCAGTAAAAACAGAAAGCCGTGCCTGTTAAAAGCACTGCGTGTCACAAATACAGGAGTCCCTTCAATGGCCCACAAAGCTGAACAGGTGAATGAAATCTGTCACTAATCAGCGCTCTCCATTCTGCATGCACTGGAACTCATCCTCGTTCATGGATCAGACTGGAGACCAGAAATTGCAGTCTGTTGATTTTAATTCTGTCCTTTGCACCAGCCTCGCTGGATTAAATAAGCGGTTGTTTGCAGGGGGTGTCCATATTTACAAAGCTCACTTTCGTTTACACGCTGGTTTTGGTGCTTTTAATCTCCAGATTAAAGTTTCCAGTGCAGTGTCGTGTGCGTTTGACCTCAACGGAACAAACAGCACTTCTCATTCTTCTGCAGCTCGTCACCTCGTCCTGGCAATCAGGTGTGGCAGGGACACCATGGAGAAGCCCTGGAAAGCCCACTTCATTTTCCCGCTTTAGACCCTCCACCGTCTCCACCTCCCTGTGTGTTCCACCACTTTCCATCTTCTCCCCCTTCAGCTCTTGTTACATCACCACACACAAACACATGATGAGGCTGCAAGTAATTAGCTTCTGCTCGCCGCAGCTGGATGGGTCTCTCTCCAACCGCTGCGCCCGAACTCAGTGCATGCGCACAAATACATCCTCGGGTGTTATGGTTTCGGCAGAACTGGTTCAGCCAGAGTCCACCTACACAAACATAATAATAATAATAATAATTATACATTTTATTTGGAGGCGCCTTTCTGGCACTCAAGGACACCGTACAGACATCATAAATAATAATCATAAAAACACACAAGCTGTAAAACACACAGGCTGTAAACAAGTAAAATCAAAGATATCAAAATCATAGACCAGGTACCACCACCTAGTGTAAAGGAGGCCTCCCGCAGTGCTCGGTCAGGGCCATGGCCACAAAAAAAAACTCAAAATAGAGTTCCAAAAAAGTATATGTTTCACATAGTTAGAACTGCATTGATCCCAATAGAATAGACACTAGAAATAAGATGAATGTTTAAATTGGATTGAGGATGCGTATTGGAATTGCGTGCAGCTACGTAGATTAAGGCTTTCAACGCAAACTCTACGGAAATTAACGTGAGTTTGCATCCAAAATAAAAGTACGTTCAAGACAACTCAGACATACGGGACAAATCCCGTCCCCGTATTTATTATTCTGTATGTTACGGGATGGTTGGCAACTCTACGACAACCGCTGCTGTCAAAAAAGCACCCGGAGGAACCATCTCCTCCCTGGGAGGAAGGCCTTACATCCCAGGCCTGGTTCTCCATCAGTGAAGTTTCCTCCCCATCTCGTTTCCTGGCTTAACAGCCTTGTTAGCGCTCGTCTCTGCCAGCGAGGCTTCCCGCTGCTGCGCTAACAGCGCTCTTTATGCAGTGGAAGTGCAATTAGCCCCCTTTTCAACAACGTTAATTTGGGCTTCTGCATGAAACACAACAACATCCGCTCCCCCCTTCCTTCCTTGTGTGTCTGTGTGAAATTCTCAATTACACTTAATGTGGACCAGGAAAACAAACAGCTTTGAGGATGATTGTGACGCAAGCAAATTAGCACAGTGCGCTAAATAAAGTATGTTAACCTGTAGCAGTCACGTGACATGTTTTAGCCCAACGAGCTGCTAGCATGGCCTGAATTTAGCCTCTTGTTTGGGAAAGTGTGTGAATGTTATATAGAGAAAATTTTGTAAACACGCATTAGCAATCAGGTAATTGCATTTCGGCGAGACAATTTTAACTAGGGAATTTAACATAATGTGAGGTAAAGAGTCTTTACATTTATTATTTTATTATCCAAGCACATCATGAATATCTTGGTTGTTTTCTACTTCGATACTATTTTTATTTTACGTATTTTGACTATTCATATCGTCCATATTTACGTTGGGTTTAAACAATCGTTTATAATCAGACACAGAAAAGGCTTCTTGATTTTTCGAAGCAACGCCGCTCTCTGCTGTCCTCTCGTATGACTTCGCATGGATAAAACCCGCGCAACAATGCTGCCATCTAGTGGCTGCTCTCCTTCGAGCGCCGCCCTCTGCTGTCCTCTCGTATGACTTCGCATGGATAAAACCCGCGCAACAATGCTGCCATCTAGTGGCTGCTCTCCTTCGAACGCCGCCCTCTGCTGTCCTCTCGTATGACTTCGCATGGATAAAACCCGCGCAACAATGCTGCCATCTAGTGGCTGCTCTCCTTCGACGCCAGACCACAGCCAGCACTGCTGTGCTGCTGGGGAAAGAGAACCAAAGGCTCAGCCAGAAAAGCTTCGTGAATGCATATATTTTTTTAAAACTTTAATATACAGTGCTTCATAAATCATTACTAAAAACACAGGTGGTAAAAATGAAATCAAGAACAAATAAGTTACACCGTAGTAAAAAGCTCTTGAGATTCCGTTCCATTTTTTTTCCATTAGTGTGAACCCCCAATATGAAAATAGCATAGAAAGTATGCAAACATAGATTCTTAATTCGTATATATCTTCTAATATTTAGCTAAATAAACCTCTAACACCCCCTCTTATAAATTCCCTTAACCATCTGGATGAAACGAGGAGACTTTAGAAAGATTCCGCCTCTGACAGTTGATATTTAAAACAAAACAAAAAGGAAAAACCCTTCAACAGACCTTTGTTTAATTCCCTGTGAGGACCTCAAGCTCCAAATAAAGAGGAAATATAAATTAGCATACCAAACGTGTGAACAGTCTGCGAAAAAAACATCTCTGTACACTCAGTTTTAACAGTTGACTTCAAAGCACTTGCACTCACGCACTCATGCACGCACACGCACACACTCGCACACAGTCTGTGCATAGACCCGGGGTTTAACATGTGGAGTAACTGGTAACTGGAGCCGCTTCGAGTCGCTTGAACCCCCCCTTCCCCTCCCCAATACCGCTGTGGCTTAGCCTTTAAAGGAGAAATAACCCTTGAACTCACTTGTTGCAAGAGGCAACAGAGGTTGGCTGCAGGCCGCAGGGTTTTAACCCATCACAGTGCCCTGCAGTCGACTCTAAGACAAGACGCAAAAAAAACTATAAAAAAAATACTTGAAAAAGTCACCCCGAGGGGAACCAGAGGTTCACCAGAATGTGGCATTTGGATCCTTCATCCATTTCTCATCCGAACCCCCGTCCTCAATTTTGGCAAACAGTCCCAATTTCACGTAAACTCTGCAGCTGCACCTGCGAGTTTCGACTGCCGTGTCCTTGTTGCCTTTCTCTGCGAGACAGGCTGTAGGTGGCGATCTGTACTTGGATGCCAGACGACGAACGTGCATCGGAAGGTTTCGCCAGCTCAGAGTCAGCAGAACGTCAGAATTAGTGTAAAAAAACAAAGCAAAAAAATGCGTCGTCTTACACAACTTTGTTCCTGAGCAGCAAAGCCTGTTAGCCGACCAGTGAGAACTGACGATACAGCTGCATCCAAAATGAGCCAAACTCTGAACCGTCTCTGGGACTCTTGTTTACCGTCTTCCCCAACAGTCGGCGTGGCATCGGGGTCGACACGGAGCGGGCGGGAGAGGGGCGACTCCTTCTATTGCACATACCTATCTGCCTTTTTCTTCATTTCTGGCGTCAAAACAAAATGAAAAACGAAAATCTCACAGTTCTAAACAGTCAGTGATCAGTATTAGTTCTGTTTAAATAATAATATTATTAATAATAATAATAATAATAATAATAATAATAATACAAAAAAAGCAAGGTAAGCTGTGGACAAGAACAAATAAAGCGCTCAATCAAATTGCAGCCAAACAAAAAACAAAACAAAATGATAATTACAATAATAATAATAATATTAATAATATTAATAATAGTAATAATAATAATCATCAACAAGAATATTCACAAAAACAACATTAACAATAACCAGCTCGCTACGCAGGCAGAAAAAGTAACATTAACCTGTATGTATACATATATATGTATACATATATGTATATGCATGTATACAGGTATATGTATGTAAATATATATTTATGTATGAATAGAAAAAAAAAAACCTCAACAACAGTGTAAAATTGATTGTCATTTCCAGATAAAAAGCGTCAAAAACATCCAAGGCAGCAACAGTGAGGAACAAAGGGGGAGAAGACGAAATAAACCGAGGGAGGGGCTGAGAGGATTCACACAGTCCAAAAGAACAGCGGCCGCCGTGCGTGTGTGTGTGTGTGTGTGTGTGTGCGTGCGTGCATGCGTGTGTGTGTGTGTCGGGGGAGCTGGTGCACGACATGCGTCTCAGAAAAAGCTCTTGGCAGCCTGGAGAGCAGAAGAAGAACAGCCAGCAACAAAAGGCAACAGTTTGCACAAGCCGCCCGTCCGTCCGTCCGTCCGTCCAGCCGGCCGGCGTGGGACACAGGAAGTAACAGCATGGGCCCACCCACCCCCCTCCGCTCCTCCTCCGTGGAGCCAGTCAGAGAGAGAGAGAGACAGACAGAGAGAGTTTTCCATCTGAAGGACTGAGAGAGTTTTGGTGGTCGGTTGTGCGAGACCTGCTGCCGCCAGGTGGGGGCGTGGCTGCGACGGCCGGGCGAGCCCTGTGGTGAGGAGAGGTAACGAGCAGAACGCTGCGCTGTCCAGGACAGTAAAGGGTGTTTTACGCGCACACACACACACACACACACACACACACACGCACACACACACACGCACACACAGTCTCGGATGTCCCCGACCGTAGACACCGGTGTGAATTCTGTCCCTGAATGTGTCTTCCCGACTCGTCCCCCCTTCACTGCCAGTCCTCGTCGTCGTCGTCCTCGCCGTCCGTCGAGTCGTCGTTGGTGCTGTCCCCGCCCACCTGCCGCGTGCCGTTCTGCCGCGCGCCGCCAGGAAGGCGGCGGCCTCGGCGGCGGCCTTGGCGGCGGCCCGCTCCTCGGCCTCCTTCTGCCGCAGCGCCGCCGCCTTCTTCTCCTGCTCGGCGTGGCTCTTCATGTGGGCGCTGCGGCTCTTCACCTTGGTGAAGACCCTGCGGGTGAGACAGGAGGCGGCGCCCGGGTCAGCGTCGGGGAGGAAGAGCGGACAAAAGCTTTCGGGGTTTCAGCTTCTGGCCATTTTGCGAGGTTCGAGATCTCTTCGCGATATCAATAATACTAGATTATATACACATCATATTCATAGATTAAATGACAAGTCGGCTGAAAGTCGCTGCTGAGATTGAAATGGGGAGGGTGTTTAATCTTTAAATTGGCTCTTTATTTGGCATTATCTGTTAGGATTTGGGATATTCCGTCTCATTGAATTCCCGTCGTGTCGGAGTAATGACTTGCGCGGCAGCTTAATGAGGCAGGCGGCCGGCTGGAAAGAGGTTGATCGGCTTTTGCATAAAGAGGAGCAAAGTGGTGGAGCGGCGCTGCGTGGGCGGAGCCGGGTCGCTCTCACGTGTTCTCGTCAGCTCGCCCGGTAGGCCGACCTGTGCCGGCTCTCGGACGATAAGTACTGCTCTTGATTTCATTTTCATTTTTTTTTTTCCAGGATGGATAGAACGGGGAAAAAAAAGAGAATAAAATCTGATTCATTTAAAATATCACGTGCATCGCACGCATCAATGCTGGAATAATACAAATGCTCAGAGACAAGATCATTTCAGTATGATTGACCATGATGCTTTGCAAAAACACCTGCAGCCTCGTTTGGTTCTAAACGCTGATGTGGACCGCGAGAGCCTCGCTAAATATCCTGCAACTTCGCCGTCAGCCTCTGCAGCGGCGGCTCCGCTCTAACGAGCTCACACTGTTATCTGCTAGAAATAATAAGGAAAAAAAAGTCCAAAAAAAAAAAAAATAAGTGAGAAAAGCTCTTGTCAAGTCAAGTCTCCTGGCAGAGCGGCAGCGACGGCCCGTTTCCTGTTGCTAGGACACCGTTGGCAGCAACAACAAGGCCCGGGGTGCTGTTTAAAAAAACAAGTATTCAAACACCAGCAGACGCTCGCTTCTGTTTACCGACGCGCCTTCCAAACGGGCGCCGGCGGAGGAACCCGCGGAACTCACCTGCCGCACTTCTTGCACGGGAACTCGCCCTCCGGATTGGCCGTCCCCCTGCCGCCCGTCGAGGGGCTGGGCCTGCGGGCGGCGTTGCCTTCGATGCGCGCTTTGGCGGCGGGAGCGGCCGGGTGGGGGTGTTGGATGACCCGGGTCAGAGGTCGCGCACCTGCGGCCTCCTCGGGCCCTTTCATGATGAGGACGGTGCCGGGCTGGAAAACACAAGAGGAGGTGCAGGGTGAAGCTAACACAAAGGAGGGGCTCAGGGGTCAGTCGGGTTAGCCTGAAGCTAAACGCTCACATGTGGGATAATATTACAAAGTTTGAAACAGCTGAGGTTTAAAACAGAGGCACAATAAAAAGCTTTGATAATGAATAAGAAAGCCTGCGAGCCAAGAGCCAGAAAACTTAGCCGGTTTCTTTGCCGCTCTGGCGCGATTTGCACAACCGAGGCGGCAAAAAAAAAAAAAAAAAAAAAAAGCATCAAAGCCGCGCTTCCAAAATGAGTCAGCAGAGGGCGGCAAAGCTGAAAAGCTCGGCGGAGCGAGCTTGGCCCCGGTTCAAAAGGACAGCGCGGGGTCCCAGGAGGGCAGCAAACAACGGCTAACCTGCTACACGTGAAGCTTTTTGACCCCGACCCACGTCCGGCTTGTTTTTACTGGAGTCGATGTCACGCTGCTGCCCGCGCTCCTCGCACAACCCTCCCGTCGTCCCGCTGCTCCCGCCCAGCTTCAATTAATATCCAATAAGCAGGTTTTAGTGCCCCAGTATTTGCGTTGAGTGCATTTCCTTCGACTTCGCAGATATTTTTTGAGACAAGCTAGCAGCAGCAGGCCATGCTGCAGACACACGGAAATCCATCATCATAATAATAATAATAAATCACATTATCGCCAGGGGAGGATGAAATTACATCTCTCCTTAATATGACGTTGTGTTTTATTTCTCACAATCCCCAGGCACTGAAGACGCTGCGCAGGTTTTGTTTATGGGTCCAAGCAAACCACAGCAGAAACTAATCACTGATCACACGCAAAAGATTTAGCGGGAACCCAACCAAGTTGGGAGACGGGTTTTCCCATCGCTCATCCAACGCCCCCCCCCCTCTGCTTCGTTGCTTCTTACTCACATTCTGAGCGGCCTGCAGCGCATGTGTCACCAGGGCGGGGCCCAGCTGCTGCTGCTGCTGCTTCCTGTCGGCTGAGCCCTCCCACTTCCGGCTGTCTTCCTCCCGCTGCGGCTTCAACCTGTGAGAGACCTGTTGGAGCGAATCCACCACAGAGTCAGTCTGGGAGAAAGAAGAAGAGCCTCTGGCATCTGTGCAGCTTCTTATTATTGTTTTAAAGAAACAGCAGCGTAAAGGTCATGTGTGTAAAATGTTTAAGTAAGGCCGGTATTTAAGGATTTACTTTTATTGCACTGCGAGTACAGACTTTTATTCATGTATTTATGGGCAGTATGTGAAGATTTTCCCGAACATAAAAATCATAAATCAAACCAAATTTTACACATTGGACCTCTAACAGGCTAAAATCAATACTTTGCACACGTTGCTGGTTTCTGTCCGTCTCTGGATGGCATTTCTGCGGCCCCACCCACCTTCTGCTCCGCCTCGTCCTCGGCGGCGCGGCTCTCCGCCGGCTCCGTCTCCCCGAAGAGCAGCGTCCCGTTGCGGCCGATCTTCACGTGCTTCTTGTAGGTGTAGTAGAACTCCACGCACTGCGACACGCTCTTTGTGACCACCTGCGATTGCACACAGACACACTCAGCAAGGGCTCGCGCAGGCAGCGCGACTGGCTGAAAGCGTCAGGTTGCCGTTCTTGAGGTTCTGCCCGTTTGAGAATATCTGCGATGATTCATTGAAATTTCGACGTTTCTTTCAGGCGCCTCATCAGTTCAGCCTGGTCAAAGTGCAAGTGAGCACTCGGGCTGAACCTCTGCGGTGAATCAATCAGAAGTCATTGTTTTGCAGTGACTGTGCTTCCTTGGCCCCTCCCACCGAGGGTTGGGGGCTGCGTGCTCTCTCTCTCTCTCTCTCTCTCTCTCTCCACTGACCGTTTCGCAAACGGTCAGTGGGAGGAAGTCAGCGCCGCTCCCACGGCTACGGTGCAGCAGCTGAGACTCCGGTTCCACAGTTTGAGTGTGTTTCCTTGCGTGTGTGTTCTTTTATTTTCCTTTATCCCCTCCTCTGCAGACGTACCTGCTTCTGCACCATGAAGAAGTCCTTCTTGTACGCCGTGATGCCTTTGTTGAACTGCCGTCTCTCAGCTGCGGTCCAGCTGTCGGAGCCTGGCGGCAGAGGGGCAGAAACACAACACCGCTCAGAGAGGGGGAGGAAGAGGAGGAGGAGGAAGAGGAGGAGGAGGAAGATGCAGCTCCACTGCTGCTGCTGCTGCGTTGGAAACAAGGAGTTGCTCCCCCCAACCCCCACCCAAGACGAAACTGTGAATGTGGTGTCGACCCCGACAAGTTCAGTCCCACACCCCCCACCCGGTCCCGTCCCGTCCCCCGCCCATTAAAGAAACGCACACGCACACACGCACACACACACACACACTCTCTTTTAAATCCCTGGATAAACAATGACTCTCCTGTCTTCTGCTGGGGATTAACCACATGCTGTAAACCCCCCCCCGCCCTCTTCTCTCCCCCCTCGCCCCTACCCTGTCGACCCTGACAATCCTCCACAGTCAGTCACCCCACCCACACCCACACCCCACCCACCACCCCCACACAGCCCTGACACTCTGGCTCCTGCAGCTGCTGAGTTGCAGCGGCCCAGGGTCCCCGGATCGCCTCCCCGGCTGCCCACCGTTTCAAAACACAAACAAAAAGAAAAACTGAACCGACGAAAAAAAGGGGATAAAAACTCCTTGTGTTGTATCCTGAACTCCTCCTCCTCCTCCTCCTCCTCCTCCACCGCCCCCTCCTCCTCTTTAACTCTATATTAAAACACCAGTGGGGCTTCCGGTGTCGGCACAAAATCTGTGGGTCCGGTGACTGCCGACGACATCTCATACGGCAACTCTATTACGACAAACTACATCACGGCCGAACAAAGGAAGGAAGAAAGGAAGGAAGGAACAATCGATCATCAATTGATTCTATCTTTCTTTAAATTGTTTGTTTGTTCCATCTATATAATATATATATATATATATATATTAATTATATCCATCTATCTATCTATGATGTAGTTTGTCCTAATTGAGTTGCCATAAGACGACGGACAGATGCTGTACCTACACTGGCTATGAGGAAGCAGGAAGTGTGAGTCCAAGTTTCCCCACAGTCACATGATCAACTTAGTAGTTCTGTTTTGATTGAAACTCATTAACATAATTTTTTTTTATTATCAAGCTCTGAGGGAGCTTCATTCTTTTTTTTTTTCCAAGGGGCTTACCTGAGTAGTGGTAGTTTGCCAGACAGTGAGATTTGGGTACAATTGGATCCTTGAGCATCATGAGGGACAGCGCGGCCTGGCGGGAGAAAGGTGAAAAAAAAAGGGGTTTTATTTTTTTTTTTTTAAGCACACGGTTGATTGTGAAACTTCACGCGGCGACCGCAGCTCACTGTACGCGTAACTGCACGCGAAAGCGTCCTGATCACCGTTCCGCCACGGTGGAAACGAGCGTCGCTCATATTTTATTTTTTTTTTCTTTCTGGAGAAGAAACAGTCACACTCTGCACGAACGCCGAGAGACGAGCTGCCGCTGCGGCGGCGGCGGTGGCGGTGGCAGCGCGTGGGCGCCTGCACAGCAACACAACAGCGCGCCCACGCACCACCCGCCGACCAGTTGCTAACCAGTGCTCCCATCGCGCTGCGCTGCGCCACGGCCGGCGGTGCGCAGATAAAAAGTGAGCGCGGAGCTGCAGAGCGAGGCGGGCCGACGCTGCAGTGAAAGTCTCCTCGTCTCTCGGTGGGAGAAACACAACCGGATGAATGCAGACGGTTACACTGGACACTGGATACGAAGGCCACTCCGCAATTTTTCAGATGTCAGTCATGGTATCTGCTCTGCCTGGTGACTTTGCAGAAAATTGGTCAATGTAAAATATATAAATACATATATCAGCAAACTAATCTTGTGAAGATAGCCTCTTTGCCTCTTAGTGCAGCTTTAATATAGAAGCATCTTAATACAACCATGCTCGACTTGCATTAGATCTTTCTTTTCACGGTCATCTACAAGAAAAACTCCTTTTTTATAAGTGCAGCCACTGAGCAGCGGCGCCTGAATTCTAACCACGCCGCTGGAACCGGTGACGGCGCGACCAGGAAGCAGCCAATCGCGAGGGCGCCCCCGGCGGCGTTCCCCTCAGACCGCCACTCGGCCTCGATTCGTTCTTCTCCTCCTCCGCTACCAAATTAGCAGCTGCCAGCAGCTGGATGGAGACGCACGGCTCGTGTTTCCACGCCCCCCCGCCCCCCCGGAAGTCGCAGATCAGGTCGTTGAGCTCGTGAGGGGCGAACGAGAACGCGGGCAGAAGGAGACGCGCTCAGGAGCGGAGGAGCCGAAGACATCGGACCCACTGAGAAGGCAGATGAATTTTCCACCGTTTGGGGTTTTGTTTGTTTTTTTTCAACGATTCTTCCGCTGAGCTCCTGCGCCTGTTCGGCGGCGTCTCTGCCGCGCTTCAGACCGTTTAACAGTTCTAATCATCTCGGGAGCCTCGAGTTTCAGTCTTCAGATCAGTCACTTCCGTTCCGCGACCACTGAGAGCGAGGCCGTTTGAACGCGGCGGAGGAGCACTCACAAGTGAACAGCGAGGGGCAGAGGGGGGGGTTAGTCAAGGACACGGCAGAAGCAGGAAGTATTACAGTGGTGTGCGTGTGTGTGTGTGTGTGTGTGTGTGTGTGTGTGCGTGTGTTGAAACGAACTCCGCAGCAACCCGACGACACGCAGCTGCTCTTGCTTTGCTCGGACCTCAGCGCTTCACTTCTCTCCCGAGCGACCAGACGGACGCGCCGCATCTTGACTTGTCACGGCGATAAAAAAAAACAAAAAAAACAATCCAGATTCCCTAAATGGCACTTTTGCACAACTCCTACTGAGCAGTAATGGCACGCAAACCCTTCGGGGAAATGAATCAACGCGTCGCCGGCTGGAGAAGTGGAAGCCGAGCCCGGCGGCAGTCGGCCGACGGAAGTGATTTCTGTACGAGGAACTCAAATTGTTCACGCGTTGAACAACCCGTCAGATCCTTCGCACTCGGGCGTTCGGCTTGAGCGAGCCGCGTGGGTGCGATTCCGTCGCGTCTGACTGACACCAGCGAAAAAAAAGCGCCAGCATCAGCAGCGCCGCGCAGAGGAAAATCCACTCCTCTCTTGCAAAAAAAAAAAAAAAAAAAAAATAAAAAACGTGCCGTGAGAAACGTCACGTTCCAGTGCAGATCTCGGAGGAGCCGGGAGAGAGTCTGCAGCCTTGCAGACTCACCCCTCCTCCCTCCCCGCCTCGCCCTCTCCCCCTCCATCGCACACAACGGCCGCCTTGTCGCGGGGGCCAGGACGCTTCTTGGCGCTCACCATTATGTCGCCGTTGCACTCGTACAAACAGTGGAGGGCCAGCTCCTGGTTGGTGCCTCCCCCGCAGAAAACGCTGGAGCAGGCCAGGTGCATGAGGTCTTCCACTGAAAGAGAGCGGCCGGACAGACAGACAGACAGACAGACAGACAGCGTGAGTGGCAGGGGAACAGACACACACACACACAGATACACGCGCCTCTCCTAATTGGTGTTTTTGCCCTCGGTGTTGGCAATATTGCCTTAAGCCTGTTTGTGATAAAGGCCACCGCCCTGCAATTAGAGGCCGTGTGATCAAGTGCATTTACAGCTTTTTGTGTCCTAATCTTCGCGGCTCGGCGGAGGGTTTAAACTTCCAAGACACAACAGGTTTTGATCAAATGTGGAGATAGAATTTAAATTTTTAATATTAAATTTTGACTATAATGCTGTGTAATACCTCTTTGAAGGTCCAGTATTATACATTTTTGAATATTAATTTTACATCTTTGTGGTCACTAACCTGTGGGAGGTGCCAGAGCGGAATCAGCTCCCTTTGTGACATCACAAAGAGCCGATTTTCACTGACAAAGTGACACATATTGTTAGAAAACGCTGACCAAGCTAAAATTTTTTTCACACAACGTGGCGCCTTCCGATATTGGGCGAGTTGATGGAAGGAGGTGTTGAAACTCTGCAGCCGCTCCAACCTTTCTGCTTGAAGTCGGGCTTCTCCTCCAGCGCCGTCAGCGGCGTCCAGACCAGGTCTGCTCGGTGTGGGTCCAGCTCCACGGCCGTCCGCTGCCTCAGCTCGGGCACCTCGGCCTGGTACCGTGACCCGATGTTTATCCGCCTGAGGGGTTTGGGGGGGGGGGGCACAGAGCATGGGAGTGAGTGGCGGCAGGTTTTAGCCTCCGATTGGCCAAAACCAGACGTCGTGGATCAGGATCAGATTTGGGTTTTTTCAGCCAGCGAAGCCTCTTTTATTCATGAGCCCGACACTTTTGACTCCTCCACTTCTTTTCTTTTCATCCTCAACCGATCTCAAAATTGTCCCTGGAGGACTGCGGAGGCTCAGAGTGCTGTGCCGCGTTTTACATTCAAGGCTCGTTACGCGTCTCTCTACCGCCCTCAGCATAATGAACCAAATGAAAATGATTTTTTTTATTCATTTCTTTATTCATATTCCAGACCAGATTTTGGTCTGGGCGTGTTGACCGCGCTGAACAGGGGGTGGGGGGTGGGGGGTGACCGGCTCATAAACCGAGAAAGCGGTGCGTCACTATGGGGGCTGAACGTCAACTGAAACCAGATGCCTGGCTGCTGGAGCTGTGAAAATCGTGGCGGTATACTAACAGACAATCCTGTTGGAGCATGCCCGCCCTCCCTCTCTCTCTCCCTCCCCTGCATATCCAGTGGGCCTGCAGTATCTCCAGCGCAGTGTGTTGAAGCACGCGTGTGTGTGTGTGTGTGTGTGTGTGTTCTGGAGTCCTCCCCCAGGGAAGGTGGGCTGCATAAAGTCCAACAGCAACGGCCTCGTCTCTCTGTTTGCAAGCCGGCCGGATTTAGCTGAGAACACGATTTACTGCAGGGAGGCTCTGCTAGCCGTTGCTCGCTAACTAAAAAAAAAAAAAAAAAAACGCAGGGTTGCCGTGCGCACAAAGCCGCTCTACAAAACGGCACCTCGCCGTCAGCGCAAAAGCACAAAAGAGCCCTTGACCTGTGGCTGGAGGGGTGAAAGCGCCCGAGCTGCAGCGTCGCCGGCCGACTCGTCTTGCCGCTCTGCACCGTTTCGAACAAGCCAACCGTCTGTGGGGGGGCTGAGCTCGCGTTCCAAACTGAATTGGGTGACCTGGCACGTTCGCATTGGGAACGTTTCCCTCATGCAACTGAGAGGAGCCCAGAGTGCAGACGACCCTGCAGTCTGCCAGGTTCCACGGCGGTGCTAGTTTAGCCACCGGGTGCGAGCTAGAGGCCAGCAGCACCCAGCCGTCCCGAGTGGCGTCCGGCTCTGACGAACCCACCGCTGCCGCGACATGCCAGTCTATTTAGCAAGAGCTAGGCTTTGCGGCCACTTCCTGCTTCTCTTGTCGTTTCTTCTTGGGGCCGTCGAGGGGCTGCTCGCGCAGCAGTCGCTTCCTGCTTTCGTCAACAGTCACGAAAGTCGACAACAAAGGAAGTTATAGAACCTGGAGCCATTCAAAGGCCTGTTGAAAATGCAGCTGACAGAATGGATGAATGGATTTAGTGGCCACACAAGGGCTATGTATAAAACACGAGTGGTGCCCAAGTCCTATCTGCACAGTATTCTTTGAATGAAGCAATTATTTTTTTCTAATTCATTTTATGTCAGCTGTGGATTTTCAGTGTCCAACCCACCAGAGCGCGGCGACATCACAGAAACAAAGTAGCCTGCACTTCATCATAATTCAATCGACATCAGCTTTAAGACTCCTCTTCGCTAAGAAAACATCCTGGCGTCTTCTCGCGTCACGTTTTGGGAAGTTTTTTTTACTGCCCCGCAGCTGCAGCTGGTCCACAAAGAGGGCGCCGGCGAGACAAAAGGCAAGCTGGCGGAGCCGTTACCGACCCGACTTCCTCGTTAAAGCCTCGTTCGTGTCAGCAGATTTCACTGTTGAACCAGAGCGCATCAGTCACTTTTTTTTTTTCCTTCTTTTTTTTGCGATTCCGAGAAAGCGGCGGCTGAGTGCGAGCGCGGTGTCCTTTACGAAACACTTATGCAAATGGACAGCGCTCTTCTCCAAAGAGCAGGGCCACGGGCCCTAATCCTACCTCCCGCCCCGCTAAAGCCTCGAAGGCCCTCATTTGACCGCCGATGCCGAGCGGTTATGGCAGGATGCACTTTTATCGAGCGGCGCGCTGTCGCCGCGATGTGGGGGCGGGGGCTGACGCTAACGCTAGCAGCGGATGACAGGGTGGCAGGCTCCAGCAGGGAGGGTTCGCAGCGCCGCGGAGTCTCGACTTCTCCGGCGGAACGAGGCCCCAGGAACTCGTTCCGGGGTCTGAATAATTGATTTGCAGAACAGAAACTGCAGCGACAACAGCAGCGGTGTAATTTCTCTGGGAAAAAGACATCTATAATAGAGGCTGATTTGTGGCCGAGGGAAGGGGAAGAGGAAGAGGAGGAGGAGGGAGGAGGAGGAAAGGAGGAAGCGGAGGAGGGAGGGAGACTTACGGCTCGATGCTGACCGGAGTCACCTCGCTCATGGCAGACAGCACCGGCGGCGTGATGTCGCAGCTGTCTGTCAGATCAACACACAAAAAAAACACACATATATTTAATTGATCACACACAAGATCAGGCAACGCAAAGTCCAGTTGAATGAAGGAAGAGTCCAAAGCTTCAACAAGTTCTGGCAAATAGATCTAAATAATTGATTTGTTTTGAGAATTTGTGTTGTCATTAAAAATGTTGTATTATTACTACATTATTACAATCAATGTTTTTTTTTTTTCAATAGACACTGATGTGCAGCAAAAGCAGCGACTGCACTTCATGACTGCTGTTGTCATGGTGAATGGTGCTTCAGTCAATGGCTGGAAACAATTCATTTTCCCATACATTGATTTACCTATTCAACATTCAACAAGAAACAATGCACATTAAGCATCCATGCAGATCTCTTTTTCTATACTTTCTTTGTGCTGCACTTACTTTTAATCAATACAATTATACTTGACTTAAGAGAGAGCTCATAACAATCATGATTACAACGAGTTCAAATTTGCATTTGGGGCCAAACTGCAGCCTCTCATGTCGCCACAATTCAAGCGGCTTGTTCCTGCGGCTGTTTTGTTTTGCTTTTCCTTGCACTTACTGGAGCGCAACAGGCTGCGTGTGGCTGACTTGGGGGTGGCGGGCGGCGGCAGGCCCTGGCTGCCGGCGCCGGCGGCCGAGGCGACGGAAGACAGGAACGTGGCGAAGTAGAGGCCCGAGCCTTCGCGGACGGGACTGAGGATGGGCGGCGGCGTGTACGGCGGCATGGTGAGCGGGTTGTCGGCCAGGCGGACGGGCGAGCGCAGGTGGCTCTGGTAGGGCGTGATGCTGGAGTAGACGGGGGGCGCGATGAACGGGCTGGGCTTGGGCGGCGGGATGAAGAGGGGCTCGGGCCGCGGGCGCCTCTTGGACTTTTTGACGTCGTCGTCGCCCTCCGTGCCGCCGTTCTGCTGGTGGAAAGGCGGGGAGAGGGGGCGGGGAGGGTCGCCGTTAATCTTCAAGTAAGTGGCGGCTGGAAAAAGAGAAACCAGGGAGCCCCCCCGACGCTGGTCTGTAGGGTACACGATGTACAGGCAGCGCAGCTAAACCCCTTTAATCTGTTTGATCTAGGACACGGCGACCAGCTTACCAAATCCAAGCCAAATCAAACATGGAAGAGGAGAAAAGTATAAAACAGAGGGGGGAGGGGAGATGGCAGTGGGAGTGGGAGTGAGGAGGAGGGAGGGGACTGTGTGTGCATAAGTGGAGCGATGTGGCATAAACGTGAAGGTTTAATAGCTGGGGTTCAGATTGTTGTTGTTTTTTTTTTAAAGAGGTCCAACTTCACTTGAGTGTGTTCTAGCATGACGACATATCTTGTCTCTAGTTTGTCACTGAAATGATGAATTGGGAAAAAAAAAAAGAAGTCCGCACTATCTTGGTTTTGTTGAGTGTGGTGGAAATCGGCCCTCTGTGATGTCACAAAGGGCAGTGATAAATCTTCCAGGTTTGTGATAACACCCACATGAAGGTGTTGGCCCCACCCACACCGAGACCCAGCTGTTTTTGTTCTTTTCCAAGTATGTGGAAGGTCCAACAAGGCCACTTGTGGCAGGATGCTAAATCAGATGTCCTGTTTAGTGTAACAAGGCTGTAAACAGAGGGCTAAATATGTTTTTTTGTTAGTTTTTTTACTTAATGCTGTAAACAGAGGGCTGAATAGGCTGATTTTTGACAATTAACCAGGTGGAGCTGCTCCACTGGAGCCTGTGATTAAAGAAAAATGTAATATGCGCAATTTAAAGAGCATTTCTTTAAATATGAAGAAAGACAAACCTGGTCTGGGCTCTCCGACGCCGAGTTTCTCAGCGAGCGTCGGCGGGCGACGATGACCGAGGGCTTGTGGTCGTCCCGCCCCGGCTCCTGGGGGTTGGCGAGTCGGGACGACCAGCAGGAGGCCGGCGCGGCGGCGTCCCGGTCGGGGGCGGAGGGGTCGTGCCGTCGCACCGGGACAGACACGGGGATGACCAGCGGGACGAGGCCGTCGTCCCGGGGCCGCTTGCCGTTGAGGCTCTCGGCGAGTGAGGGGCTCCACGGCCGGTGGGGATCCTGGTGAAGACGGGTGAGGAGGGGGTCATCAGTCGGCGTCACGCAAAAGCCTTTTGCAAGCGGTTTACAAAGTGGAAAATGTGACCGACAAGTCTTGACCGTGGATGTATTGTCAGAACGGGAAACTGGACTGGCAATACGGCGGCAACCCGGTTTTTCCCAGTGGCCACTCGAGGTACTGCAGCAAAAAAAAAAATCCCATGGGCCCAAAAAAGCATTTTTCTTTTATAGACCGCAATACAAAATGCCTTTAAAACGGCTGACAGGACGACTGTGACCTGAAACGCAATTCATATCAAATCTTTCTATTCTAGATTTTTCAGTTATGGTCTTTTAGTCATTTTAAAAAATGATGAAGGCTAGAAAATCACCAGAAAAGAGTTTATTCCCAGCGTGATGTCACAACGTCATAAGTGCTGCTGTGTCTCAGCTCGTTCTGATTGGTGTCTCTAAAGTGACGTTCTGCAGAATCGTTCTGATTGGCCAAATACCATCCCACCACTTGTTGCAAATTAATAAATCATCAAAATGTTTCCACAGCTTTTGAACTCATACCTTCTGTCACTCTAGGATACTCGATATACATTCAGATGATTAAGAAAAAAAGACCTCAGCAGTCGACTGAATGAAGGCACCTCGCTGGTCCAACAGATCAAACCAGCGCAGAAAGATCCAGCTGCTTCATTTAATAAAGGATGGAGCTGAAGCAGCCACATCCTCATCAAAGCAAGTTAACAGAGAACCGCCGAATATAATAATAACAATGAACAAATCAGGCAGAGGAAGATAAAAAAGATGAATGATGAAAACAGAGAGAGAGAGAGAGAGAGAGAGGGAGAGCGAGAAAGAGCGAGAGGCTTCCGGTCCGTCGGCACCTTGTTCAAGTGAACGGCAAAGTCAGGAGGGGAAAAAACAACAACAAAAAAAACCTCACAGCGGCGACACAGGATCCGTTCCCAGACGCATTCTTCGCGCTTCTCTGAGAAGCCATGACGAGCGAGCGGGTCAGCGAGCGGTGCGGCGAGGTGCGCACGACTTCAAAGGCCGCCGAGACGCCACATCAGTGGCTGCCTGCACCCGCCCAGGCAGCAGCGTTCGCTCGCTGCAGCAGCTCCACGCACGGCCGCTTCCACTGCATCACTGTTAGCTGGTGGAAAACTCCAGCCAGCCCCTCAAACACACACACACACACACACACAGAGACACACACACACACAATCCCTCTTTGGGGGCTGCAGGGTCGCCATGCATGATGCAGCGCTCAGCAGAATGCCTGTGGGCCGCTTTGGTGTGTGTGTGTGTGTGGGGTTGCTGCATGGCCGGGCTAGAGCTTCTCCCCCTACCATGGGAAAGAAGCAGGGGGGTTGGTGGAGGGTGGTGGTGTGTGCAGGCATGTAACCAAACACACTGTGTGAGTCCGGTGTGTGTGTGTGTGTGTGTGTGTGTGTGTGTGTGTGTGTGTGTGTGTGTGCGTGCGTGCGTGTAAGCTGCGAGGTGAAATCCAGGCCACGCTGCAGTGCAGACACACTGACTCAGTGCCGTTTGGCAAGTGCGCAACCTGTTGCACAACCGTTCGGCACACAAACACAGATAAGCGGCGCCTTGTTGATTTATCGGGGTGTTTGCGCAGCGTCGGACGTCACGCGCGAGCCGTTTCTTTCGCCCTGCGACGCAGAGTGCCGTGAATCGGGTCAAGTGCTATGCAAATTCCAACGCACCCTTGTTAGGGCCTGCCAAGTCGTCAGAGGTGAGAAACGTCCTGCCTTCACACTTCTGCTCACTCAACTTTGTTAGAAAATCTATTTTCAAACACAGCAGCTCTGGAAAGCAACCCCCCTGTGATGTCACAAAGGGCACTGACACCCTCCCTATTTGGTGACAACACTCCCGGGGAGGCCTTGGCTCCGCCCACTGGGCCCCGCCTTGTTTTCGTCCCCTTGCGAACATGTGGACGATCCGACAAACATCGTTATTTTTAGAAAAAACGGGGGGTAAACACAGGGCTAAAAATACACACGGCTACACGAGCGGGTTATTTTTCTTTTACATAATTAATCATGTGAAACTGCGTCGCTGGATTCCAAGCCGGGGTTACGGGGGGTTTGAAGACGGTTTTACGGCTTTGATCACAACAAGTGTAAAAGGGAACGAAGAGCAGGCGGGAGGGAGGAAAAGCTGCGAGCGAGCAGCGCTGGCGGCTGGAACGCAACAACAACACAGCGGGTCTGCAGCGAAGGTCACGGCTAAGGGTGATGGCGTCGGGTGTGTGGACACAGCGCAGTGTGTGTTGCTTTGAAGCGACAAGTTTCTTCTTTTTTAAATATACTTGCAGCTAGGGATGTTAACAATTAATCAATTACCGATTAAGAATTTAATCGACAATTAATGGTTACCGATTAATTGCCGATTAAGAATTTAATCGATTAAAGCAAATTAGTTGCAATGAATTGGACATTTCTGACAGGGCTAGTCAATATCATTATGACAGTTTAGTGGTAGGAAAGAGCAATTCACCTGTAGATACTGTGATGGTCACAATATACCAAGAACAACTTTTTAACAACTTAAAAAAAAGTTGAAATGTGACTAACTAGAAGTCAACTTAAAGTCAGAGGATAAATGTTTAGCGTGTTTTTACTGTTCTCTAATGCAAAAATGGGTGACATGGGAACCTCAACATTATATTAAGGGTTAAATAATGTGTTCCTGACACATTTTTTATTGTGAAATTTAGGTTCTCGGGAAAAACCATCGCCGATCAATTAATCGTTAATCGATCGATAAGGTCAATCAACTAACGATAAATGAGTTTATCGATAATTTCATCGCTACTTGCAGCGTCTCTTCGCCGAGCTCGGCCATCCTTCAGAGCAACAAGCGAATCCCTAACCCTAACCCTAACCCGCACAGCACGGGACAACACAACACAACACAATGCTCGCCGCCCTGTTCTTTTTCCTGCCATTTGCGTCGGGCCATTTGTTCCAGTTACCGTTCCTGCTCAGAGAGCCCGAGTCCCACTTCAATTACGCTGCGATGCGATGCGACGCCAGAAAAAAAATAAGATTTTCTGCTTGTGCCGCGCAATTAAATCTTCCCGCTCGCAGCGAAGGCAAAAATCTGCGGCACAATGAACCAGGGGACCCAGAACAATCAAGTCTTTCCTGTTCCAGGTTATTTGTGCCGGGTTTCTCGCTCGAGAGGAAACAGCTGAGGAGCAGATGAGAAGGCAGCGAGAGCAAGAGCGAGAGCAGAGAGTGTGAGTGTGGGGGGGGTACAGAGTACAGAGGACAGGCGTGGAAAGAAACGAAAAACCCGATGAGTAAGCAGAAGGAAGAGGCAGAGAGGGGAAGGCGAGGAAAGGAAAGAAAAAAGGAGAAGAAAGAGTAATTATAGACGCACCGATACCAGGGTTGAGTACTCTACGCTACTCATAAAATACGTGCCGATACCAAGACACCAATACCAGTTGTATTTGTATGTACTAGGGATGCAAATTATCGATTAATTCATTCATCGTTAGTTGATTGACCTTATCGATCGATTAACGATTAATTGATAGGCGGCGATTTTTCCTGAGAACCTAAATTTCACAATGAAAAATGTGTAAGGAACACATCATTTAACCCGTAAATAATGTTGAGGGTCCAATGTGACCAATTTGTACATCAGAGAACAGAAAAAACACTGTAAACATTTATCCTCTGACTTTAAGTTAACTTCTAATGGGTCACATTTCACCTTTTTTTTTTTTTTTTTTTAAAAAGTTGTTCAAAAAAACTGTGTTAAAATGTTTTCAACTAATTGCGACTAATTTAGTTTAATCAATTCAATTCTGAATCGACAATTAATCAATAATTGATTAACTGTTAACATCCCTAGTATGTATATGGCCATTTTTGTTAAATTTGTTTTTGTACTGTGGTCCAACTTGTGACAGTTCTAGAAAAACATGCTGAGGAAATCTGTGGAAAAATGAAAACAAAAATAAAAGTAATTCTCTAATGTGTCATGGCCTTATTAAAGTACTCGGTATCGGTATCGTTGAGTACTGAAAAGCAAGTACTCGTACTCTACTCATCTTGTAAAAAAGTGGTATCGGTGCATCCCCTTGTACTAATGATTTCAAACCAGCAAAATGCTTACGTGTGATGGCAGCGACTCCATCTCCGAAGCCTTCTGGGCCAGGGTCTCCAGGTTGACCTCCTGCGACACCCGCCGCTTCCTCCTGGTGCTCTGGATGACTCCGGTGGGCGCCGCCTGGATGTCGCGGGCCCCGTTCTGGGGGCCCTGCGGTCCCGGGGCGGCCGGCTGCTCCGAGGGGACGGGCAGGAAGGGGTTGTCGGACGGCGCGCCGCCCTCTTGGAGAGAGCCGGCGCGACCCGGCGGAGCTGCGCCTGCGACTGGAGCAGCGCCTCCGGCTGCGGCGGCAGCTCGGAGGGCAGCGGCAGGGCCTGCAGGGGGTCCGACGGCTGCTGCGGCTCCGGCGTGATGTCCTGGATGATGGGCTCCTGGATTTTCAGGGGCACCGGCGCCGAGGGCTCCTGGGAGTGCACCACCACTGGCTGCGGGTGTGGGTGAGGGTGCGGGTGAGCGTTTTGTGTGGCCGGGTAGTAGTCGACCAAATGGGGGTTTTGTTGTTGCAACTGCTGATGTTGCATTTGCTGCTGAATCTGGAGCTGCTGCTGCTGCTGTTGTTGCTGTATCTTTTGTTGCTGCTGCTGCTGCTCGTGCTGCAGCTGCTGCTGAAGCTGCTGCTGGACATGCTGTTGATGCTGAATGATGTGCTGCTGCTGCTGCTGCTGCATTTGATGCTGCTGCTGCTGCTGCATTTGTTGATGCTGCTGCTGAAGTTGCTGCTGGATTATGTGATGCTGCTGCTGCTGCTGCTGCTGCTGCTGCTGCTGTAACTGGTGCGGCGGTTTAGCTTGAGATGAGTAGATGGGTGGGTTGGGCAGGGTGGTCCTGTTGCCTTGCAAAGCCTGGTAGTAGGCGGGAAGGTGCTGCTTGGGTTGACCAAAGGCCAGTTGGAACGGCTGCAGGACGGAGCTCCCTCCTGGGTGGGAGGAGCCGTGCTGCTGGGGGTTCAGCGCTCCGGGTTTCAGAGTGTCTGGAAAAGCCTGGGGGCTGCTGCTGCTGCTGCTGCTGCTGCTGCTGCTGCTGCTGCTGCTGCTGCTGCTGCTGCTCCCAGTCCACACTGCGAACCTTGACCATATCCCGGTACGTCTCCATGGCATGGTTGGGCAGCTTGTCCACGCCTCTGTTGGGAGGCTGCTGCTGCTGCTGCTGCTGCTGCTGCTGCTGCTGCAGACCGGAAGATTCATGTATTGACTTTGCAAACGCGTTCTGGTTCCTCGAGTCCGTCACTCCTCCGATGTAATTAGCAATGTTTGGTCCCCAGTTGGACATGGTGCTCCAGGACACCGCCCTCTGCTGCTGCTGCTGCTGCTGCTGCTGCTGCTGCTGCGTGGCCTCCTGCTGGGCCCACTTCATGGGCACCGTCTGCTGATAGTGGCCCCTGTTCTGGTCGCCCTTGTCGGGGCTGAAGATGACCGAGTTGAGGTACATGTGCGGTCCCTCCGGGTTGGAGGTCACCGTGCTGGCGGCCTCGCTCTGCCCGGGGTCCGAGGCGACGCCGCCGGCTGTGACGTAGTAGGACGCCTCGGGGTGCTGCGCCGCCTCCTTCATTCCCACACTCTGCTCGCTGAAGAACGTGATGCGCTTGCCCGTTCGCTTGTTGCTGGCTTTCTGCTGGGCTGGTACGCTCATGACGGGCATGAATGAGCGCAAGCGGGTGAATGTTTCCGAACCAGAGGGAAAAAAAAATAACGTTTGACTTGAATGCGTCGGGGGAATCGAGTGGGGGTTTAAAACTGCGCCAAAGTCCGAGTGAAGAGCAGCGACGACGGTGAACTTGTCTTTCCCTCTGAAGTTGGCCTCCTGGGAGGCTGCTGGTCGGGGATGCACGCCTCTGAAGTAGTGTTTCTCTCACTCAAGGGCAACTCCCTGTGGAGAACAAAAAGGACAGAGAGAGAGAGAGAGAGAGAGAGAGAGAGAGAGAGAGAGAGAGAGAGAGAGAGAGAGAGAGAGAGAGAGAGAGAGAGAGGGGTCAAGAATGGAGCCATCAGACTAAAGGGGTCCCCGCAGGGGGCGTAGGGGGGAAACTCATTATCATCCGTGCCTGAGCCATTTAAAAACCTGCTGTTTGCTCTTTCGACAATAGACCTCCGCTGAAAGGTATCGGGTGTGAGAACAGGGGACGGGGTGGGGTGGGTGGAGGGGGTTTAAGTCTGAGCTGTGTCATTATTCTCTCAGCTCATGTGACACGGTGACATGGAACTACGTGCAGGAAAAGCAGAAACAAGACAAAAAAGAAAAAGAAAAAGAAAAAAAGACGTATACCGCCAGGGCTGGACGCAATTTGGGAAAACAACAGGAAGGTGGCAGACAGATAGACAGCTGAATCAATAATTCCTGGAAATGATATTACAGGATATTACTGCACCGCATTTAATGATGAGCGGTGACATCAGCGTCAGAGGAGATGAACCGAGGGCCGTGTTTACTTTAAAGCGCCACAAAACCCCCTGAGAGGGCTGGGATGGAGGGCAAGTGAAGCGCTCTTTCCAGGGAAAACTGCGAGCAGGCGAAAGGAGGGCAGCGGAAATGTCCAGAGTTGTCGGGAAGCACAAAAAAAAAAAAAAAAAAAAAAAGACTGGAGAATGAACGCACTTTGAACTGAGGCTGCAGACTCGGAAAAGAAGGAAGGGCAAACTGAAAGTGAGCAAGCGTGAGTCACGATGACACCAGCAGAACGAGGGAAGCAGAGAGCAGGGAAGTGTGTGTGTGTGCGTGTTGGGATGGTGGGGGTGGTGGGGAAGTGAAAAAGTCAGAATGGCTTGCAGGCCGTCGCCGGCTACTCGGTGAGTTTGACAATTGCCATAGAAACCTGAGAGGACGCGCTGAAAACTACGACTTGAGACGGGCTGATTTTGACAGCCTGCTGGATCTCACCAGCACACCCCGAAAATGAGTTTCTGAAGGAAATAAATGAATGAATAATTAAAATCATCACCTCTAAAATTTAAACTTGCCCCCCCCCCCCACCCCAAAGAAAAGCCAACTCTGGCAGCGCAGGAAGTGACTGATAATTGTCACCCTTTACTCTGGTGGCCTAGTAAAACACAAGCTTCTTAAAATAGACGGCTGCAGCTGTTCAGATCCTGCACTGTCTGGAGGGGAGATTTGGGGGGCGGGGGGGGCACCGCTGACTGAGAAAACTGAATGACCATGCAAAATGGCAAACTGCGTGCGTGCGTGCTTGCGTGCACAAGCGATGCCATGTGATCTTTTATAGGCGTCCGTGGCCATGTTGTGCAATCTTACGAAACGCTCTCTCTCTCTCTCTCTCTCTCTCTCTCTCTCTTCGCAGAAGCAAAAACATCAACGTGCGCGAGTGAGAAGAGTTGCACGCGGGAAATAAAATAAAAAAAATCCGACTGCACCGGACACACGGTTTGCAATCGAGTGGATCGCGGGTGGTGACGCATCGCGCGCGTGCCCGATATAAACAACAACAAAAAAATAAAAAGTAAGGCGTTGGGATTGCGTTAGAATGCGTGTCGGGCAGCATTAGCCGCCCTAATCCAGCGCCGTTTTCTCACGTTGAAAAAAAGAGAGAGAGAGAGAGAGAGAGACAAAAATGGGGCCTGCGCAGCAGCAGCGAGGCTGTGGCTGCACGCTGCAGCTGCAGCAGCAGCAGCAGCAGTGTCGGGGGGAGAGAGAAAAATAAGAGGAAACACATGTCGAGCCCTTTGTAAAGACACTCGGGACGCTTCACGGCAACACACACCGAGCGCGAGCCGTGCACACTGCTTGCTGCCCGAGCGAGGCCGCGGCCAGCTCAGCGCTATTTACTGGAAGCCCTTTGTTGCAGGAAACGGATTATCCAGCCACTAATGCCGCGTTCAACTTGCAAACGCAACCGTGCAAGCGCCAGCCGATCTCAAGCGTCGCGATCAGAGGGGTTAAAAAAAAGAAAAGAAAAGAAAAGAAAAGAAAATCGAGGGCAGACAGAATCAGAGTCGACTTGTCAACAAGGTTGACGCTACGTCACATGTCTTGTTGTTGGGTTTTTCTTGCCCTCCTTGCACTGCTGCTGCCGCTGCTCTCGCCGGAGGTAAACAAAACTTTGTCAGCGAGCTGCTGCGGCCGCAAAGCGAGGCGCCCTGTCGAACGACAACAATAACAACAACAACGGCGGCGACAAAACAGCGCCACCAGCCAGACAACTCGCTCGATACTCACTGCGCTCGTCAGGGGAAGCTGCGATCCGCGGCAGCCGCGCTCCTACTCCCGGTACTCCCGGCCGGCTGAGCCCGCACGATCGCGACCTGCGACGATGACTGCATACATCCCGGGGGTTGACTCATGCCTCGCTGCTGACCTCACTCACTCGCTCGCTCGCTCGCTGCTACTTTCCCTCCCTCCTTCCTCTCTCTCTCTCTCTCTCTCCCCCCCTCCTTTCCTCCCCCCAACTCAGCCACCCCTTCCACTGCTGTTAAGTCAATAGCGAATAATAAAAACAGAGAGGACTTGGTGGTGGAGGGGAGCTCGATCGATGCGCTCCTTCCCTGAAACCGCGGCGCTAATCTGCAGGAGCGCGGGCGCATTGCCGCCGCCGCCGCTGACTGTTGCACATTATTGCACGAGGATTGCACGAGTGGGGGTGGGGTGGAGTGGAGAAGGGGGTACGCGACGCACGCACACGAGCAACGCAGCCCCCTATTATTTCTGCTGTATCTCCGCGTCTCGTCTTGTGACCCCCTCCCTCCTCCTTCCTCTCGCTTTCCCAGCTACCAGCTCGCGTTCCACGCCCACTTCCGTGCCCATATAAGGCCTTTCCTCCAGCGTGCGCAACGCTCCCGTAATTTACGGAGCAAGGTCCCTCTCAGCCGATGCGGGAAATTCCATCACACATGGGAGGACCGCGGGGATGGAAGGGGACAGAGGGACAGGGGGGGCGCACCCGGCATCTCTCCGCGTGAGCCACACACACACACGGCTGTACGCTTACTCTTTTAGGTGGTAGCACTAGTGCTAGCAAGTTTAAAAAAAAAAATTAGTAGCACAAAGAAAAATTTAGCAGCACACCCAGTTGGACGGTTAGCTAACATGTTTATTGTGAAATTAATTTGAACCAGGAAATGTAGTTCTTAAATAGTTGAATTGAGATGGATAGTAGACAATGTAGAACTACAACTCCCATGGAGCAGTTTTACCAATTAACGGACGGTAACGGACGGTTACTTGTACAGGTCAAAAGTAATGCTAGTTTTCCCACTCCATGATCGTGTTCATGATGGCTGCCTTGCACAACTCATTCGCACATGTGCGAGTGGACACATATTTCTCTTCGCACAGGATGATTTTTATTCGCACATGCAACAAAAACTTGTCACACTGTACAGCTCCGCGCGCACACACACACACACACACACACACACACACACATTGCAGCAAGAAGAAGTGAAAGTGTGGGGGTAGAAAATATGTAAAAACGGCTCGTGGTTTGTCGAGGAAACGCAGAGGCGACAATCATTTGCGGATGCTTCACCTAGCGTGATGTGGGTTTTTTTTCTTAGGTCAAAGGCTATTCTGACTTCTGATTTTTGCATTCTTCAACCGTTAACGCACATGAAGTCACGTAGAATCGGTGATGTACCGGTGCTCTTTGTGATGTCACAAAGGCCACAACTGCACTGTTTTTTGAGACACGCCTTTCCGAACTGTGGAGTCAGTAGAAAGGAATAAAGCTTTGTTATTCATAGAATCGGGACATGCTGTGGGTAGAAACTAATACAGTAAATTCTACATAGTGTGGAACCTACACATATTCTCAAACCCAGGACAGAATAGTGACAATTATTGTAGAACTAAGTTGATATAAATCCTGCATGAACATTTCATTCAAATAGCTCGTTATTATTTTAGATCAGATAACGCAGATATTTAATTAGATTCCGTAGACAATTATTTGCGACCTTCATTTGAAGTGGCTAAGACAATTATTCAAGAATAAATATATAAAAGACAGAATGACTCCAGCGTCTCGAGAAACTCGGCTGCGCTGCAGTAGTGAAGCTGAGGACTTGATTAGGCCTGGGGGTGGAGGGGATGCACGCGGTGCAATAAATAATATGTGAACCCCCAAAAACACCTGCTCAGACTGCAGAAGACACGCAGTCACTAGCAGACTGACACAACTGGAGAGTTGGGGGGTTTTCTTGTGAGGCAGCGACATGCTCGGCCTCGCCTGGCTGCAACGTCTGAGAGTCGAAAGCAGCTGACAGAACAAGTATTTGACACAGGCCACGTTTTCATCAAATCAATAAACATCTTATAATTATGATTGTATCACACAGTAAAATACTGATTACATTTTGATTGTGAGTTTGATGGAATTACATTTTTTTTGGTATTTTATAAACCACAACATTAATTTAGAAATTAACCTTTGAGCTTGTATGCTTCATGAATAAGTGCATACCTTTACACAACCGTGTTTATTATCAAAAATGTCCCAAAATTGTTGTGGTCTTGCAGTCAAAAATAAAATAAAATAAAATAACGTGTGACCACTAACCACGAGCCTTTATCTTGAACCAACTTCCCGGTAAGGTAGCGTGAAAAACGTTGTAACGACTGTATATGGAACTTCTGACATGTTCTGTGTACGAGTGCATGTGCATGTGCGCCAGAGTGAGGTCAGCTTAGGTGAGGCTAGCCTGCTTCAGCTAGCTACAGTGTATACGGACAATGCATTCAGCTGCCTTGAAACGGCGTATCATGTACATAAACCGCCAACACGCACGCATATACGCACACGTAAACCACCGCGTCAACGATGTCATGCATAAAGATACTCACGCGGATGCCATGGCAGCTGGCTCTTCATTTCCGTGTAATCCCGGTGCCGCCGTGCAGCGGCTAGCAGAACGCCAGCGCACATGCTAGTGCGGCTCTATAACGGCCACTTTTCATATTTCACAGATTCCTGCAGAAGGCGTCAGCACCTCACCTCCAACTCTGGAACAATCTCGGCCCCGGCAGCCAAAGCGAACGACGCTGCGCTACCGTTCACAGCTACTGCCACGACGATACACGCGCAGATTGATTACAGTTGCACATGCAACGGAGAAGGAGGAGGGTGGGGGAAAGAGAACTTGGATGTTGATTATGACGAACAGCAACAGCTTGGATGAAGTACAGTAATAACGCAGAGACGACTATCCCGGGGGGTGGGCGCGTGCCGTTTCTGATTCGCTGTAGCTAGCGACCCCGAACGTTGAGAAACCGACTTCTGGATTTCTGGCTAAGATAGTTCACAGCCACTACACTGAAATTTCGAGCATACGGGATTTAAAATAAATGAATAATAATAATAATAATAATAATAATAATAATAATAATAATAATAATAATAATAATAATAACTTTTTTAAATGCAAAAATGTCCCCGATAGGCTAAGATACTACAAAATCAAAAATTCACATTGAGTTGAATTAAAGCATGCGCAAAAATATTAAACACCAGGACTTGTTTAAAACAAAGTGGCTGTTCAGGTAAGACAAGAAATAACAAATTATGGCATTAAATTCCCCGACTGTCAAACAATGCCCTATTCTATGCTAATTAACCCCTAGGCGAAAAGTGGCTCGCCTCGACCAGGGTCAAAGCAAAAGCGGAAGTTGGTTGAATATAGTTCTCTCTATGCGTTCTAACCTCACTCTCTGTTGTTCGCTCTCAAGCTAGCATTAGCCCACAGAGGACAGACTGAACAAAGTTATCTATCGTGTGTTTTGGCAGTCCTCGAGTTCACGTATCGCAATATTTCATTGAGTTGTCTTTGCTTTGAAGAAACGTTAAACACAGTTATCCTTTGACACCGTGGTCGTTATTCGCATAAAAGTTCACCGTTGGTTGCCAAGTCTTGTCAACTCTGTTATTCCAGGTTACCCAGTAGGACCGTGTCTGCTTCTTTAAAATGCAGGTCCAAAGGGTCGTTCTCAATTCACGGCCAGGTAAAACGTGATTTATTTTTTTTTGTCTCCAAATAAATGTGCTTCTTCTTTATTATTATTATTATTATTATTATTATTATTATTATTATTAATATTATATATATATATATTTTTTTTTTTTACGTGGCTTAATATTTCCAATTTTTCTGAATCAAGGTAGAAACGGGGCACCAGTTCCGGAAAATTTCAGAGTTGAAGAGACGACATTGGCACCTGACCTGGAAGATGGGGAGGTTCTGGTTCGGACGCTTTACCTTTCAGTCGATCCTTACATGGTATTCATTCTATATTTCCATTTATTCGTGTAACACAGCGTAGTTAAACCATGTTATGCAAAATTAACTTGGACCCTTTGGTTTCACAGTGAACCTCCCAGAAACAAAAAAAAGTCCGTCCTTTACTTATTTTTCCCTGCTTTGCTCTTCATAGAATGCATGCTGGGGTGCCTGGTTTGTTAACCTAACTATTTGTGACGTCACAAAGGGCAGCCGTGCATTTGTCGCTTTCCATTACCGTGCCTCACTGTGTGCCTCCCTCCTGACTTTGCAGCGATGCAGAATGAATGAAGACACGGGCGCTGAATACCTGGCTCCATGGCAGCTGTCGGAGTGCATTGACGGCGGGGGAGTCGGTGTCGTGGAGACAAGCCGCTGCAGCGCCTGCTCCGAGGGGGACGTGGTCACCTCTTTCAACTGGCCCTGGCAGACACACGCTGTCATGAAAGGGAGTGTCTTGGATAAGGTGTGGTGGTACTGCTGCGGGCCTGCATGAAGGCAGCGTCTCTTCAAAAAAAAAAAAAAAATTGGGTAAAACCATTGTTGTCATGACACGTTTGCAGGTTGATCCTGCCTTGGCTGACGGACACCTGTCCCACTTCTTGGGTGCAATTGGAATAACAGGCCTGACTGCATTCATAGGGATGAGGGAGAAGGGTCATGTGACCAAAGGGGCCAATCAGACCATGGTGGTGAGCGGTGCTGCTGGGGCCTGTGGTTCAATAGCAGGACAGGTAAGTAAAAGTGTTTCCTAAATAATTCTACTATTCATAAAATTCTCTGGTCAGTGGAAACAATTATACTTAAGAAAACCACTGTTTGTAGATTTTGTTTTAACTCCAGTCAACTACATATTATCAGATAAACAATATAATTTCACCCGTATCTTGGTTTTTTGCTTCCCAGATTGGCCGGCTGGACGGCTGTGTGAGAGTGGTTGGGATTTGTGGCTCGGATGAGAAGTGCAGAACTTTAGTGGAGGACCTGGGCTTTTCAGCGGCCGTCAACTACAACCAGGAGGATGTTGCAGCCAAGCTCAAGGAGTGCTGTCCCGATGGCATCGACGTCTACTTCGACAACGTCGGCGGCGCCATCAGCGATACTGTGATCTCTCAGGTGCTGCTGCTGCTCGGTCTGTTTCGGCTCCGTTTGTTCTCTGTTCTCGTCTCCTGCCAAGATCTGCCGAGCTGGACGCGCACGTGGGCTCCGAATCGCATATAATAAGTGAGCAAGCTTTGCATCTGGAGCACGCTGACCCCGCCAACCCTCCTCTTACTCCCAGATGAATGATAGCGGCCACGTGATCCTGTGTGGGCAGATCTCGCAGTACAACAAAGACGTGCCCTACCCGCCGCCCCTGAGCGAGGAGACGCAGGAAGCCCTGCAGAAGAAGAACATCACCCGGGAGCGCTTCCTGTTGCTCAGCTACATGGACAAAGCAGGGGCGGCGCTGTGCGAGCTCAGCCAGTGGGTCAGATCGGGCCAAATTAAGGTGAGGAGTAAACATCTGACATGTGGTTCGCCTGCCCCTGTGTTCTGCCTTCAATGCATTTTAAACTCTCTGTCCCCGATGCAGGCGCTGGAAACTGTGGTGAACGGCATCGAGAAAATGGGAGGTAAGGCAGGACCAAACTCAAGTGTTTTTCTAAACCACTGTTTTTCCCCCAATGACAAAGCTTCTGCAAGTATGAATCTGTCGTCTTCTTGCAGATGCATTCTGTTCCATGATGAAAGGGGGAAACGTTGGGAAGCAAATTATAAAGACATCCGAGTGGAGGAAGTGACAGCAGCGTCATGACAGGCGCCTCTCTATCGCTGCCCTTAAACCATGTCCCTGTGAAAGACACAGCTCGTCTGATTCTAATTGTTTAGTCATAATTTAGCAGACAGACATTACCAGAAATCCAAGGACTCCAACCCAAATTGGACGTTTGTCCGTCAGCTTGGTCCTCCGAGCGAAATGCGTCGGTTTCTCTCAGAAAGGCAGAGCAGAGGGAGGTGGGAGAGCAACAGCTGCCATTGGCACGTGCACAATCGTCCTCCTCTTGTGTTCCGCTCGCCCGTGCAGAGCGACAGCTAGCTAGAGTGGAAGTTGGAGGACGAGTGGTTGCGAGCGGTGATGCCTAAGAAATTGCAGATGCTCCCCGGACGAGTGGGAGAGTATGCAGACTCTGAAGTCTGCATACATAAATTGTGATGAATATCAAACCCTGATATCAAAAATCACGTTTTTACTCATTTTACTTTCGTTTACTTTTTTCATTCACCTCGTTTCCTAATAAAAGCTGTGAATTATGTAACAATGACGCAGTGACAAAAACACAGAGTTGGTGATTTACTGTCATGATCTTTTTCTTTTTTTTTTATTTCACAGCACTATAAACCATTTGTAAAATAAAATAATAAAACAGTGGTTGGCTCCTTCTTTGTCACAAGAAAAAAAAGAAAAAGGAAAAAATATGTGTCAGGTGTGAAACAATCGTCTCTTCGTATTTCTCTGTCTGAACACACAGGAGTAGGGGGAGGGGACTGACAAGTGCATCTCTTGATGGTGTCGGTGGGTGTCTTGTTGTTGTTAAATCAGTGTGAAACACAGAGCAAACAGTCAAATGCATAGTGGAATGTCAGTGAGCATCATGTAACAGAAAGTGCCTCGAAAAAGAGAAGCTGCTTTTCTGCAAACGACGACGACGACAAAACATACATCTTTCGATTGGTGGAAGTCAAAATTCAGTCTCAGTACCAACCGAATGCAGTCAACACCGCCACCTTGTGTACAGATTTGGTACTTGGCCTTTAGTAAAGAAGAAAAAAATAAGAATAATTTGAAAAAGAAAAAAAAGCCCAGCGATAACCAATTGCTTTTGGTAGGATGGAGTTGTACACTTGGTAATGCCCCTCATATGACTTGATTATGCAGAAGGTTCGAGAAAAAAAAAGTTAAACCACTGCCATATGTTCGCGTAGTAAATTGCGTGCCGAGGTTCGGCGAAAATAAAACATCTGTTCAAAGACTTGGGGAAAATATGTTGTAACGTTTCTACTTTCCAGACTGTTCTTGTGCAATCCAGCAGCTGCAAGAAATTACGAGATTGAAATGCAAGAAACACAGTCAAACACGCTCCAGAAACAAACAGACAGACATTCTGGGCAAATAACAACAATGTTTTCCCTAAACTGTGTCAACAACCAGCATAAAAATAATGCTCCTTCACCTTTTTAACCACAAAGTGGAGAAATACCCAGTGCAAAAATATAAAACATGAAGGGGAGGGGCAGAGCAAACTCACTCAATACAATCAAAAAGAAAGTAAAATATATTTATATACTAATATCTTTTTTACATGTATATTAGTACTGTTTGATTTCCTATCACCACATCTAGAACACATTCATGATGTTTTTCGTTTCGTTCCCTCCCACATCTGGATTGACTGACGTGTGTTTTTGAGTTCGCTGAGCTACTGTGGAGTATAAAAACATAGTCCTGAAACACAAGCCGGACAAGCATTTACGTTCAAGCGCTCACATTCCTGAGAAACACACAGCTGCTTCCTGTAGTCGCTTTGATTGGAGGAGAGCGTCAGAGTCGGGCCGGCGCCTCCCTCTTGAACATGTGTTGATTTTTATTTATTTATTTATTCATTTATTTTTTTTAGATTTAGGTGAAAGCTGGCATTGATATGACGATTTAATGCGAGCACTGAAACGTTTTGATTGGCAGTTATGTGCAATGGATTAAACATGGTTTAAGTTTTTTTTTAAAAAAAATTAATAAAAAAAAAAAAAAGATTGAGGATTCACTACGTGTTTACAGATCAGACGCGTCATCGTTTCCATCTGGTAATTATGTGCAGGAAAGAATAACAAGCGCTTGTCAGATTTACGAGGACTCCCACACTCTGTCAGCCTTGCAAGGATGATGCTCACGGTGTAGGATTAAAAAATAAAAAAATAAAAAATAGATGGTTCAATGACGACGAGGGTCGGATTGGCACACAGAGGCTTTCACCAGAGAGTGAGTGAGCTTCCATGGGGATGGGAGGGGAGGAACCTTTTCAATCCATCCTTTGGCAGTGGCGAAGTGGCGTTCAGCCAAGGCAACGCTTCCGAAAAAGTGACTAAAACTCAAGAAAGTGAGTCAGCTTAACCTACGGCGGGACGCGGCTCCCCGCGCACCGTTGACTGCAGCACCCTGCTTAAAAAATAAAAAAAAATAAAAAACCTCCCTGCGTCCAGGTCCTTCACATACTGTAACACACACACACACTGCTCTGAATATGGCCAGACATGTGCTCAGCGAGTGCGATACAACGACATGCATATCAAGTAAACGATACTATCTAGAAACGGGATGGCGAGCTCGTGGGGTGGCGGAGGGAGTACGAGAGCGGCGTGAGCGTCGGATGAGGCGCGTGTTGGAGGGCAGTGATGTCCCCCCCCCCCTAAATAAAGCCAAAATAAAAACCTTATCTGTGTGAGGGAGGTGGCGGGGGATGGGCGGCGGCGGGGGGAGGGGGAGGGGGCGGATTGCGATCTACTGTCAAGACGGAGAGACGCTCTTGCTGTTGTCGCGGAGCAGCGCGGCGGGGCACGTCCAGGCGCGGTAGACCAGCAGCAGGCTGAGGCCCAGCGCCCACGTGCGCACGGGCGACAGGAAGAAGGCCATGGGGCCGTACGTCTCCAGGAGGAAGTAGCAGGAGTGCGCTTGCCAGGTGAGCAGCAGCAGCATGAGGACATGCACCGCCAGGGTCCGCCAGCGGCAGCCCGGCCGCAGGAAGTGGGAGCGGAAGGTGTTGCCGCGGCCGCGCTGGTGGAGGCTCCAGCACAGGTAGCAGGTGAGGGGCATGTTGAAGAACAGGAGCTGTGGGGAAGGAGGAGTTTGAAAAGTAGGACTTAGTTTATTTGGTTGTTGATTAGGGTTCCCCTTTAGCCATCATGCCGCTGAGGGAGTTATGGCTGTTGCTTCCTGGGGTCCTCACACAGACAGGACGCAATAAAAAAACAATATTCAACTCAATAGTTTATCACATTTGTTCATATTTGGTTTTGTTTTTTGTCCTTTGCTAATTTTGTGTTTAAACTTCACATTTTCATAAATTAAATTTCTTTTACTATTCCCTGCTTTACTACTTCACTCCTTTGTTGTCCAAATTTGTGTGTATTTGTATATGATTATGCCTTTTTTATTTTAATTAACTGTACAGCACTTTGTTTGTCTGAGGTCATGTGTAAAGTGCTCTATAAATAAACTTTGACTTGACTTGTCAATGTGGATCAGTGTTTTGTAACCACTGTGCCGCAGCACACTAGCGTACTGTGAGGTAATACCAGGTGTGGCGTGAAAAATTATCAAATTTCACTGAAAAAAAAAAGGATTTTTCATTAAAATAAATAATTCCATTGCTCCCCTGAGTCCAGGGTGAGAATAAAGACCTGATAATGTGCACATTGTGGGATCTTTCATTTTTACCAACTGCTGCACAAGACAAACAAAAAAAACCCCACTGACCAGATGTCATTTAATCTGAAGAAAATGATGGGCTGCAGAGAGAAACTGGTCCATCCTATCACAGACGTGTTTTTCTCTCTTTATCGAGCCTGTTATTCTCCTAAAAGACTCCTCTTGTGTTTCAAGCAGCAGGACATAAAATCCTATTTTTCATGGTCTCGAGAAACCGTCTGGACATCAAGAAAGAAAGACGCAAAAGCAGAGAGAAGCTTTTCTTACTTGAACGACTCCGACGACGTAAGTGAGGCTTCCTTCCAGGAAGTGGCCGTCAATGAACACGCCAAAGGCGAAACAGGCGCCGCTGTGGCCATCGATCAGCTCGCCTATGAACCATGGACCTGAGGAGGAGGAGACCGGGAGAAAAACAAAACAAAAAACAAAACACTCAGTGAGCCATACGGATCATTTCCAGAGGAAACACTACAAGAAAATACACTTTTTTTTTTGAAAGACATCCCCTTTTTTAACCTTTACCTATTTAAGCATCAAACACCGAGAGCTATTTCGGTTTTCCAGTCCAGAGAGGCGGCGCAGATTTTCTACAGCAAAACTATTTTTAGAGAGGTTGAGAGCCGAGCAGATGTCTCACCTAAGGCTGTGCACAGGTTGAACAGCAGCAGCGAGTAGTAGAAGGTGTCCATTGTGCTGACCATACGCAGCGACATGCACGCCTGGGAGGTCAGACCTGAGTGTGGCAAGCAAAACGAACAACGTCAAAGCAAGAAGGAACTATTCGTCTTTTCATCCCCTGTCGTAACACTGGCAGTGTTTACTTGGTGTGTCGCTCACCACTGCCAGGCAGAATGCGCAGGAACCTGAAGGCCAGCAGCACGCCGAGGTTTAGCAGCATCATGGAGATGAAGGCCAGTCGGCCCAGGATGTAATGGTCGGTGAGGAGGATGAAGGACTGGGCGAAGGTGAAGCTGGGCGTCAGGCCGTCCTCCAGGGTGAAGTGCTGCTCGCGCACCGACGAGCGGCCCGCCGAGTCCTGCGGACGGAGCAGAGCTTTGGGTCAAGTCCACTGTGCCAACGTTTAAGCAGCTTCAACGGAGCGGCGGCCCTCATCGGCCCTGTTTCACTGACCTCCACCTTTTTTTTTTCCCCAAAAAAAATATCTTTATTGTCAAAATTTGACACTGTTCTAACATTTCGACCCATTGCATCCACAGTGTTGCAAATGCCAAATAAAGCGGTTTCAGGATCAGGACCCAGGTTTACTTGAGAACACCATCTGAAAACTGAACACCGAAAAAACCTGAATTGATGTCTGACTTCTTGCATCTTTCACACAGTGGGGGAAGATTTTATGCAGCTTAACCTTTGAGTAGTGGAGCCTGCGTGTGACCTCAAATTGAATCAACTGCAATCTAGCGTTGAGTGAGCAGAGATGAATGTCATTTAAAGCCCGTTTCCATATGTCGTCTTGAATCGAGATGTTGAGATCAGCCTCCCACATTTGCTCAAATTCAACGTCAGGTTGTGCAGATTTGTGGGAGAAGACTGACCTCCACTTTGACCGTGATGGTGTGCAGCCCGGCGAGGTAGAGGGACGGATCCCACGCCAAGACGTAGAGAGGTCCACCGGCAAAGCGGCCTTTACCTAAAGGTTCCCCGTCGATGCTGACGTGCACCGCGGTGATCGGTGCCTCCGAGAAGGCCAAGATCCTGTTACGGAAATAAAGCACACACATTTAATTTTGTCTGTCAGTAAAAACAGATGAGAAATGCGCCCCAAAAAAAATAGTCCTAGACTGAGCTCAGCTACCTGATGTGTGTGGATCTGCGTATCCGACCGAGCGGCTCCACTCCAGGATGGAGGTACTGGGCATCCTTGGGGTTGGTGATGAGCACCGCAGGCCACTGCTCGAACTTCAGGTCAGAGAAGCTGAACATGTCGTGGTCCAAGGCCAGAACTCTGTACCTGCAGGAGAGGCAGGATCGACCCGTAAAAAGATTAAGACGTGAATAAAATAATTCCTTCCACACAACTCTGGTTACGGCTGCAGCTATCAGAGATCTTCTGAATTTGATTTTCCCCTGACGGGAATCGGTGGACACAAGCAAGTGGATACAGCATGTTTTTTTTCTTAATGACCTGCTATTTGAAATATGCAAAAGAAACTAATTAGAACACGAACTGCTAATAGGTTGCCTTACAACAAAAGGGAGCATGCTTACATCAAAGAATTGAATCAATTGTAGTAAATGAAGCGAGAGGATTTGTTGCAGCCCTACCTGCGATTGTCCATCCAGTCGCCCAGCTCCAGCTCCAGGGTGCCCTGCGCATGTCGGCTGTGCAGGACGGGCATCAGGCCTCCCAGCGTGTGCAAGTGGCCGCACAGATATGCAACAGCGGATCTGGGGCACAGGAAAGTCAGAGTGCAAAACTGAAACCGGTGCTTACATCGTCACAATCGGACAACTTGTTAAAAAAAAAATGCCACAGTAAGGAGGTGTTGGCCGCGTAGGGACTTCTTTCCTCACAAGCGAGAAAAAAATTAATGGCTGGGTGTCACGTCCAGCCATTCAGGTTTTTCTCGTTGTTTGTACAGCGGAAAGAGGCTGGTGCTGCTCGCGACATCAGGCACATCCACACGCACTCCCACACCTCATGACATCCCGAACTCCTGGAGACGGAGAGACGACGGTGGACGTGGTGTAGTGACCGAACCATATAGACTGGTTGCTCTTCAGGCTCTCAGTCCTGAACTTGTCCAGCGTGTCGAGCTGAGTCTGTCAAACATCCAGCAGAGACACAATAGTGTTAGGATTTCAACGATTTACTATCGACATTCACACTGTTCTGTGGACTGTTTTCCGTCACGAAATTCACAATTCCCAGTTCCGGAGTTTTGAGGCCAAAATCTATACTAGAAAGAAACATATGAACCTGATGCAGTAATACTGTGTAATTATATCTCGGTATTATATTATAACTGTCTTTGAGTTTTTTTTTTTTTAGAATTACCCATCATGCTTTGAACTTGATATTTCCGCTTTTCAAGTTCCCGAATACACAATCGATTTTTAGTGTATTTTTGTTTAAAACAATAAGCTTTTGTCATATTTTAAACATAAATATGTCAAAACGGAACACCGTCAACACAGCGGCCGTACCCGGTTCAGAATGCCAAAGAAGTTGTACGGCCTCTTTGGCCCAGGAGTCAGAGTGGCATCGGCGCACACAAACGAGTAGTTGCCAAAGGGGGTTTTGTGAACGTAGTGGAAGGAGCCGACCTTCTGATTGGCCGAGTATTTCCTGCAGAGAGATGGAGACACAACCAAGAGTTTTCACCACAGGTATTAACGTTTGTGGATGACTGTTTTTATCAGCTGAGACTGACACTTTCGGTCAGGTCTCCATCGAAGGTTAATTTAATCTCAGCGGTGCGAAGCTGGTTAAATAAAGTTCAATACGAATACAAGCTGGAATGAGGCAAACAGTGAACTGCTGAGCTAAATGGCTGCACTTTAAAACGGCTGCATTAGGCTCGCAATCAGCAGACGGGCTGTCTTGCCGAGGGACGCTGCACGAGGGAGATAAAAGATCAATCAGCGTTAATGGAAGCGGAGCCGTCACTTGAAGCATAACCGTGTCAAAATAAAAGGAGAGTCATTCTGTTTCTGTAGACTCTGCTTCTATTTTGGTTCGTGGGAAGCTGTCACACTGCAAACAGTGTGATTTTAGACAAAACCCACTGGATGACTCAATACTTTGGCCTGCTTTGACCGCACACTTACCGGTAATAATTATTGACGCTGTCCAACGACATAATATTGAAGGCATCTGAAATCACAACGGAGACAAAAAAGTTTCTATTAAGAACAAGATAAAAGCTTCACAAGGTTTACTGCACGGGGTCAGAAATCCTCATAAAAATAATCCCACACAAAACAAAAAAAAGTATTTAATCCAGTAATCCGATGTTCTCATGTTGGAGCAAGACATTGAACAGAACCTAGTTTTCCTGCCAAACCCAGGAAACTAAGAGGCGATACACCGGCAGCTGCAATCGGCAACAGTGAGTTATTTAGTGACAAACGAAAGATATCTTGTTTCACATCTAATAGCTTGCAATCTGGTAACAGAGAGGACAAGAAATAGACGACAATAAAGTGGGGTGAGGGGAGGCAGGGTTTCCTGCACGATGGTACCAAACCAAAATGGATTTCTCAGACATCTTTAATTGTGAGCGCTCTGCTGTGGGTAGTCGTTTGAATTACTCGCCATGGTTTCCGCGGATGTCTATCCACCTGGTGCGCTCCATCACGCGCGACCTCTTCAGGATGTTGTGGTAGGCCTGCCACTCCACCTCATGCTGGAGGGAACCCAACTTGCTCTCCGTTTTAGCATCGGTCAGATCCCCTGCGGAGGTCGGAGAGGACAAACAGCATGACATCCTGTTTTAACACACGGGGCCCACGCTTCATGGACCTGAAAGATGATGGGGGTTCTTCTCCGCACCTGTTGCAAGCACGATCTCAGGCTTGATCACCTCTATCGTGTCCGTGCAAAATTTCTCAAAATCTGGGATGCGCCTGGGGTCGCGGAACCTGCTGATGTGGATGTCAGAAACCTGGAAGCAGATGTGAAAACGTTGGAGGAGGAAGCGGTTTCAGACTCGACAGTGGGATGATTCATCTCAGATATGACTTCCTGCTTATGGCAGCTGGTTAAACAGACATGGAACAAAGTCCATCTGTAGTTCACAGAGACTATAGGGTTTTACCTGCCACTGACACACTTCTGTGGCCACTGACCCATTTCCGTCAATCATTCCGGGCAGAGTTCAGTGGGTGAACCGCCGCAGCTTGTTTCATATCATAACATCACATTTCTATATTAAACCCATTCAAGGTCTCTAAAGCCAAAATTCACCCTCGCCAGGAGCATTTGCGCGGGGAGGTTGCCTAATCACAACCGCTAGCGGGGTCGTACCTGGATGAACCAAAATATGTTGTTCAAGTCCCCGCCGGGAAATGGTGGCGAGCTCCCCTTAGTCCCGTCCCCGTCGCCGGCGCCGGCAGCCGGGTGCTGAACGCTTCGTTTGGGGTGCCACGTCGTGTCATAGCTGTCCAGCACCCAGGAGGTGATGCACGCCAGAGCCAGCCCCAGGATAACCAGTGCGCCGAACAGCCTCAGCATCCTCCTGTGGTGGCGAGAGAAGGTGGGGGCTAGCTGCCGCCGTCAGAGCCGGACAGAAAAGAGCTACTAGCTACTGGTGGGGGATGGCTGAAAGAGCACCAACCACACCGACATTAACTACACATTAGGTGAGAACACCGAGCTACATGGCTACCATCTCACAGCCCGACCGTTTCTGTCGCTGCCATCGCGGCCACCGGACAGGCATGGATGGAGACGGGGTTTTTCATTCACAACAACTCCGGTAGGCTGCCTTCTGATTCCAGGGAGGAGGCGGAGGAGGAGGAGGAAGCTCGGTGGGTTAGCGAGCAGCTAGCTAGCTAGCCTGCTACCAACACAACAGTGACTGGTTGGATCAGTAAACGTCATCGCCAGGAAGCGTCAGGGCAAAAAAAAAAAAAAAAAGGAAATACGCTCTTGCATTTTGTCACCATGGATTTATAATTACAAAATTTAGGCTTACACTGAAATTAAATTAAGGAAATTAAAACAGATGTATTTTATAGACATATTTTTTCTTCTTCGTTGTTTTAATCCGTTGGTAAAAGAGTCGGACTCCCACAAACTGACCGCAGTTCTTCTACTATGTTATCGCGAGATTCGTTAAAAATAACCAACGGCGGAAGGAATTCTTTAAGTCAGGCAGAATTATAATGAAAGAAATCTAATCAATCGAAGCTCGACAACAGTAGGAAGTGCAATGATTGAAGTGCATTTTCAAACACATGTGCAATGTTTAAAATATCAAGTTGCCTCCTTTCTAAAATGTACATTACAAATAAGAGCAGCATGCAGTGATTTTGGTTTCTGTTTTTTTTTTTTTTTTTTATAATGTTTAGCTCAGCGTTTTTGAAGAGGAACACTGTAGATTAAAGGCGGTAAGTAGTTACAGGATACAATGTTATATTGGACGTTCGCAGAATAATTACACAAACCCGACAAACAGTAATCGATTAGACTGAGTAATAAAACTGGAACAACGTTTAGACAATTAAGAAGTATTATTTAATCGTATAGATCATGGTAAACTGTGGTCATACATGGCAGAATGCCGCCTCCTAGCGGCCATTATATTCCCGTTGCTAACGGAGCTTGGGAGTCTGAAACCACAAACAGTGCCATGTTTTTTGTCTGTGTGTCCTTTCCTGACAATCCTTAACAACAACAACAACATAATAATAATAATAATAATAATAATAATAATAATAATAATAATAATAATAATAATAATAATAATAATAATAATAATAATAATAATAATAATAACTTGACGTTGCCCCTGACGTTGACCACCAGTGGTCATCCTCGGCGTGCGCGCGACCGCTGTCCCATCATACCCGCGTGCGCGCTTTAAAGGGACAGCGAGTGGGCGGGGGCTTGTGGCGCGCGGTCCCGAGCTGTTGCGAGGGGCGATGGAAACGGAGGCGCGCTCACCGCCCGGGTGAAGGGAGGAAGAGACAGACGGGAGGGGGAGGAGGAGGAAGAGGGGAAGAGGAGGAGGGGGGAGAACAGGAAAACCGGCAGATGATCGTCACGTCACGGATCCGCAGCGGCCGAGCGAGATGCTCGCGGTGACCGGCTGACGGAGGAGGAGGAGGAGGACGACGACGACGACGACGACGCGTCCGCGCTCCAGACGCACGTCCCCGCTCCGCTCGCACAGGTCCCTCAATCAGTCACCGACTCGCCCGTGGTTTGTGTTCGCCCACCAATGGACGCTTCTCCGGGATCCGCTCCCCGCAGCCTCCCGGCATAGAGGATTTTTTTTTTCCTTCCCCCCACTATTATTGCAACCACACCCGGCTCCTGTCTTGGACGGACGGAGGGATCGGCCACAAAGAGCCGAGGTAAGGATCCAGAGGCCTTCCTCCATCCTCCTCCTCCTCATCAACATTATATTCACTATTTAAAGCGTCACGGTCCGCACGGTGCGTTACAGTTACGCACGGTGACAGCCCCGCACGTTGACACAGCGCTCACGGCGATTACCTCCCACGCACGTCCCCGCAGCACTGCGTGCTCGCGTGGCCTTTGAGTGCGGCCGGAGTGCGTGGACGCGCCCGAGTAAATCTGCTGTGGCAACCGACTCGCCGTGCAACAGAGTGCCGGCAGTCTGCTGCAGGGGGAGCAGGCGGATAGGGAGGGATGGTTTTATCCCGCAGGCCGGCATCAAAACACAGCGTGACTATAAACATTCCAACGTCACTGTGCAGTTTACAAAGCTTTGGTATTTTGCCTTTTTTTTTTTTTTTTTTGCATATGTCATACTCATCCAAAAAAGTGCTGGTTTCCTCACCCATCATGGTCTGACTTGCATCATAATCCACGCTTTTACCTGAGAGGAAGCGGGATGCTGAGAGCCTACACATGCTTTCTCCACTCCTGCCTGGTCGTGCACACAAAGTTGCCTGAGTTCCACTTTGCAGCAGTCAGATATTACCCATCACCACCACCACCACCAATTCTGCTACTGAGCCAGCTCACATTGGGGATTAAGAAAACGTTCCGTTTCAAATCATATTTTTTTGCTCCTTTGCATGTTGCTGCACTGTGTTTCATCTTGATGGCCTGCGGGAGGATTATTCAGGTGGTGTGTGTGTGTGTTTGTGTGTGCGTGCGTGTTTGCGCGTTGGCGTTTTGTGATACTTTGCGACGCCTTAGACACACAGCTTTCCAGCCTCAGCAAAAGGGCAAGAAGTGATGACAGGCTGCAGTCAGCGGATAAAAATGGCACTGCACCATCGTCATGGCGAGACGCTGGGGTCAGGAGGCATGATTCACTCATCTGCTGTAGTTTGGTTTGAGTATTATTTTTTGGCTCAGCGTCTGCAACCGCCTGCACTGTTATTTTCCTCTCCATGTTTTTTTTTTTGCCCCTTTTCATTGACGCTCGGAAGGAAGAGAGGGAGGAGGAAGAGGAGGAGGAGGTGGAGGTGGATGAGCCCGGCTGCATCTCTATGAGGTGTGAGATTAGTCACAGCAGGAGGCTGCCAGGGCTGAGGCACGGGAGTGTGCATGTGCGCGTGCCACTCATGAAATGTGCGCACGAGTTTGTGTTCTTTGGGGGCTGGTGTGTGTAGCACTCACTGCTAGGGAGGATTACAGTATATTTTCCTACCACTATCGCACATGTTCTTTCATATTTTGGGGATTAATAAGGTGCAAGATGGATTTAAATTATTCCTATTTTGAGCCCAAAAAAATAGTCTAGGCCACGCTCATCCTTCCCCCCCAAGAAAAATCCTCCTTCTTCCCCTCTATCTGCAGGTTGTATCATCTGATTTTCTGTTTGTAGCTTGCGTTCTCTGTTAGCCCCCAAAGCGTCTGATAGCATCTCTCTCCCCTCGGTGAACATTCGGCGGAGGAGGCTCTGCCTCACGGTGGATGCCACGTGCGCGAAGAGACAGAGGAAGAATGAGGGAACAACTCTCCACTCCAGGGTGACCTTGGAGTTGTGACACAGCAGTCACAGCAATGGTTGCCAAGGGAGCATTGACGGGCTCTTCCGTCGCAGAAGTTTAGTTGATCACGTACAGGATGTTTCTTTGAAGGTGGATGCTAAAGCAACCGGTTCCAAAAAATGCAACGGTCCCACAGTGACCATATTCTTTATTTTTGCGCCTCGTCTGCATCATAAAAGTCTGCGCAGAGACAGAAAACAACTTATGTTGCCCTTTGTTTACAGCCCTTGACAAAGCGCTAGCTGTTAGCTTCTTGCTAAAACTGATTCTGTGCTGGATGTTCCATGTTTGGAAAGGGACATAAACAAGGCAGTCTGAAAGAGACACAGGCAGAGTCAGCACCCAGCCTGGGTCGTTGGGAGAGGTATCATTGTCTTTCTGTGACATCATAAAGGGCTGGTTTCAGAACTGCATATTTGTGGATGCATTTTCTAAAACATGGAGCAAGAAAAAGCAGTTAAGGATCGATTTTTCTCATTTCTGGGAAGGTAGTTGACAGGCCGAGACAACTGACGGCCACACTATTGTTAGAAAACATTGGGGAAATTTTTTACAATGTGCAAGTTTTTGTCTCTGCTCTCTCTTAAAAATAACTTATGGTGTGGACTATAAGATAGTTAGACGAGAGGAGTAATAACAGTGTTTTAGAGACTTTTTAAATTCAGTTCATCTCAATTTTGCTAAAATTGTGTAGCACCAAATCACCACAAAATATCATTGTCACTGTTGACTACTATTATTATTATTACTATTTGCACAGATGTTCAGGAATTCCTGATGATGAATCACAAAACGGCAGGAGCCCCATCTTCATGCTAAGCCGCTGGAACCAGATGTTTTCCATGAAGTTCTCGCAGTGATCGAAATGACAGCACGCAAACCGGCTGAGCACTGCTGGCACGACCATCACGAGCACGTTAGCACACTAACATTAGCATCAAGCAGCTTAGCGGCGCCACGAGCCCCGGCTGTCCAACTGACTCATAATTGATTCATTCTGAAGGACATAATCTTCATTCATTCCCTGCACGCCTCCCACAATGCCTTGCAGCCTCACACAGGCTGTTTTGTTGTCAGAAGCGCCGCACTCAGGCCTCATTCAGGCTTCATACGGTGGCTTTTCGTAATAAGACAAAGAGCAGAACAGTTTATTTCACGCTAAACCGCCGTTTTAAGCTGCCTACTGAACGAAATGCTGTCACTATCTACGCATCTCATCTTTTCCCCACTATGTTTTAACCCTGTTCCCGGTGCATGATGGGATTGTGATGGCTTCCCTGATTTCAGAATAGCGCCTTGAACCCAAACAGTGCTCTTTTTTTTTTTTTGTTGCTGGTTGCATAACAGCAGTTGACTACACGCCGTGTGCAGAATGCTGAAGCTGGAGTTTTTGAGGCGGGTTTTTGGATCCAGGCTGAAGGACAGTCACCGCCGCACTCTCCCCCCCGAGAAACGTTCATCTGTGATGATGCTCAATACGGAGGCGGAGACGAGGTTTATCTCCTGGAAACTCCATCTCAACCTTGATCTGCCTGTTGTTGTCAGTGTGAAACAAGCTTGGCCTGAAGGAAAATAATTGTAATAGAGTAACGGGGAGGGGAATGCGTGCTAGAGATTGGGATGTTTTGCATGATTGTATCAGTCCGAGCACTGAGTATGTTGTTGCATGTATGTATTCGATTGTTTTTGTGTATACATTTTCCGAAAAGAACACTAAGTTACAGTCTTGGAGCCACACTTCATCTAAACACAAATGCTGAACAGATACTTATTACTTGTAGTGACTTTACCAGACAGGAGGAATTGGGTATAGAGGATGGATGGATGGACTTTTTTGGACTAAAAAGATACAAATGTATTTTCCATGACATTCCACACTAACAGAGGCCTTTAACTATTGTTCATTGGGCCTTTGAACTGTTTAATTTGGACCACTTTTATTTCTTTTCAGCAATAATTGAGGCTTTAATTGAGGAACAAATTAAAAAAAATGTATGAGGAGAGTCGTCCAAATGTTTACTACATTTTAGCTAATAACAACCAAATGAACACTCTGAGGACAAATGAACAAATGAACACTCTGTATCTGTTGCGAATTTTGGAAGGTCACGTTGTGTGAGAGCTTCCAATACATGGATATCTCCATCTGGCTCAAAACAGTGGATAAATAATACCACAGTGGAATGTTCTGTAATTGAAGATGCGGGACTGTCGTCTGCGAGGCTGTCGGGAACGGCTTAGCCCGGTAGGACAGCTGCAGCGCGCAGGTGTGGCAGCTGCAGCGGCGGCTGAGTTTGCAAATGATTCGACCACTTTGTCTGGGTTTCAATTCTGCTTGTCAGACCTTCCGCAGTGACTTGGCCCAGTCTGCCAGCCCTTGCGCATATTCTGACATTTTCTTTCGCACCGTGCGACAGTGAGTCTGTGCACAACCCTGTGTCAGCAGTCTCAACCTGACCATGTCTGAGTTTCTAACAACTTTTGTTTTTTTAATTTTTAAAACTGTGTCAAAGACAAATTTCAGTTTTTTACTGAAAAATAGACAAAGTTTCTATCTATCTATCTATCTATCTATCTATCTAACTTGTGTCTTTCAGACGTTTGCAGCTTCTGCCACCCCACCACCGCCACTCGCACCCCTCCCCTGAAATGCACGGCCCGGTCTGAAGCTGCAGCCGGGCGGGTGGGGCTGGAGGGGACGGGGAGGAAGTGAGGACAGCGTCCCGTGTCCGCAGACGGGATGAGCGGGGGAGCGGAGCAAGCCGACATCCTGAGCGTGTTCTCCCTGGTGAAGGAGCGATGGAAAGTGGTGAGTGGCGCATCACAATAAGCACCGTGTCTGTCTGTCCGTCCAGTCCCGTCCCGCCCCGTCCCGCCCCGTCCCGTCCCCTCTCGTGCCTGCCTGTCCTGAGCTCACACTGCACCACCACCACCACCACCACCATCATCATCATCATCACCAACAGCAACAACGGGCCTTTGTTCCGGGGACACAGAGCTTCTCATGTGTCCCACCTGAGCTCCGGCCAGCCTGGGGTTGCGTCTCTCTCTGTCCAGGTGGAGGCCGCTGCAGTGCGCGGCCGGGTCTAAAAATAGCTCAGTGCGGCTATTTTGGGGGCAGAACAGCAGAGTTCTATAGGCTGTGGCGGCAGAGGTCCCCTGAGGTCCCCGTGTCTCCTGCTGCTGCTGCTGCTGCGCCAGCACGGGCCGCCGTGTGAGCTTGTTATTCTGCACTGGAGGCCCGGCTTCCACTTCCTGGCTTCTCTAAGGAAGGAGAATTACATAAGAATGCTGCAGATAATCCCTTGGGCTTGAGCTCCCTGGGCGACTGTGTGTGTGTGTGTGTGTGTGTGTGCGTGCGTGCACGTGTGCGTAGGGCAGTGAAGGACGCAAGAGAGGAAGTGAATCCTGACGTTCTCGGTGACTCGCATCTTGCTCACCTTGGCGAGCATGAATACAAAAACTGAATTCATCCTGTAAACAAAAAAAAACAAAACAACAACTCCAGGCTGACACGTTTGTGTTGCATGACAAAAATAACCACAGTCAATTATTAAACCCTCCCCCAAAACAAAACAGTTTTAGCTTCGAACAGATTTATTCATTGAACGTCCATCCAACACCCTTGGATCATTACAGAAACCTTGAGTCCAGCGTCTGTGTGCCTGCTCGAAGCTCTTATCTTCCTTTATGTTCTCTCTCTCTCTCTCTCTCTCTCACTCTCTCTCCCTCTCTCTCCCACCAGGCGAAAAAGATTGGGGGTGGCGGGTTTGGCGAGATCTACGAGGCGCTGGACCTGCTGACGCGGATCAACGTGGCGCTAAAGGTGGAGTCGGCTCAGCAGCCCAAACAGGTGCTGAAGATGGAGGTGGCCGTGCTGAAGAAGCTCCAGGGTGAGCCCAAATGGATTCCGCGGCTTTGGTTACATTTCTGCCATTGATTTCCTGCCCGTAGTGGCCTATTGATTGGCCCTTGGCAGCGGATACGGTATCACGGGAGGGAAAGAAAATAGGCAAAAACATGCATTCTGTCAATAATCCAATTCGAATTGTGGGTAAAAAATAAATAAATAAGGAAAGAGTGAAATAAAATCCAGGGGAAAAGTTTAAAAAAAGAAAAAGGCCTGGGATTGCCTGCCGCTGCGCATCAGTTTATAATAATCTGGCCCCCTGACACCAGATATAGATCATCTGACTCATCTCAAAACAACATCTGGCCCTCAGAGGTTCAGCTGCGTTTGCCCCATTCTCAGAAAACCACACAGTCATTCAGCGGGAAAGAGCGCATTAATCCTTTATTTTCCCAGCCAGTGGACGACGGCGCCCTCTTTCCTGCCTTTTAACCTCCCCGCCGTCCTCCTCGTCTCTCCCCTCTGAGGGGGGTAATCAATGGGACGGGATCATGTTTGCTGCCTCACAGCTGCAGGACATGTAACACGAGACCTGGTCCCCCTTCCTTGTTCAACGTCAGCCTCTGGCCGGCAAGCAAATAATGCCTTTTAACCTTTGATTTGTTGACATTTAGTAGTAGTATGGTCTGAGAGCATGTTGCGAACCATGTAAATGTTGATGATTGTTCGTAGATGTGACACGAGCCAATTAATGGATAAAAACTTTGGATTTAAATGTAATTTGTAAGTATCAATTTAGTATCATCTAGTGGTAAGAAATGGTATTGCAAACAATGTTAATTTCCTTTCTTTTGACATATCAGTTCATCTTTCTCACTAAGCTGTTGACACACTTTGGCTGCCTCCTCTAACATGTATATATATATATATATATATGGGTGTATATATATGTATATGTGTGTGTGTGTGTATATATATATATATAACCCTTTATTTATTGAATGAAACACGTCAATATTTTTTATTACAACTTTTAAATTTAATTCATTTCAATGGAAAGGCCTTGTTGGCAGTCAATCAGTCTTCGTGGGAAAAAAAATGTGTTTTCACTGTCAGCTGCAGGGCTCGGGGTGTGGTTGCAGTCAGGCTGCCACACACACACACAAACGCGCCTACACACACACACACACACACACACACACACACACACACACAAATGCAGCGTTTTTTTGCCATGGCCCATAAATCAGCAGGGTCGTCATACAGGGGAAGGTGATGATGGCAGGAGAAGGATATGGACACTCACACACACGCACACACACACACACACACACACACACACACACACACACACACACACACACACACACACACACACACACACGTGCACATATACCAGGCACTGGTGCACTCCACTGGCCACATGTTACATCAGGTGACCTCATCCTCTCCTTTTTTCAAAGTAACCTGAAACTGTCACGTCCTCTTTCTCACACCAGGTAAGGATCACGTGTGTCGCTTTGTGGGATGCGGCCGCAATGATCGCTTCAACTATGTGGTGATGGAGCTGCAGGTTGGTGTGAATGCTGACGGATAAAGGAATCTTGTTTTTTTTTAAATAGATAAAACTGGCACGTTTTTTTTTTTGTGTGTGAAATTGGATCTTTTTTGCTCTCTCAGGGTCGTAACCTGGCTGACCTGAGGCGCAGCATGAGCCGGGGAACCTTCAGCATCAGCACCACCCTGCGTCTGGGCCGCCAGATCCTGGAGGCCATCGAGAGCATCCACTCCGTCGGCTTCCTGCACCGTGACATCAAGCCGGTGAGCCATACAGCAATATTTATTTGTCTTTATTTTGACACGGGAAATGATAAATCTTACCCTTTTCATTACAGTGATTTTAGTTTTTGGCTGTTTCTTTTGGCTCAAGGGCCAAAAAGCTGCTGTATTGATTTATAAATCTTAAAAGCATCTAAATTGTTGGCCTTGTTAGCAGCTGCATTCAATTACATAGAGGCTCACATAAAACAAAATGATTGCCTTTCAAACCCATCTGTCTTCCTGCTTCCAGTCCAATTTCGCAATGGGCCGTTTCCCCAGTACCTGCCGGACCTGCTACATGCTGGACTTCGGTTTGGCTCGCCAGTTCACCAACTCTTGCCAAGAGGTCCGACCTGTAAGTGCCAAGTTTATCTAGTGGGGGGGCTTTATTTCCAGCTCATTTCAATGAGAGAATGGATTTTGTTTGATTTAGTTGATTTGGCTGCTGGTTGATTTACTCTTTGTTTGCCAGCCCCGCCCAGTTGCTGGCTTTAGAGGAACCGTCCGCTACGCGTCGGTCAACGCGCACAAAAATAAGGTCGGTATCCCATGAAAGCTGTCGCGTGATATCTTCTCTTGTGAGAATTGCAAGATGAAACCTGAGGTGTCCCCCTGCAGGAGATGGGCCGCCACGACGACCTGTGGTCTCTCTTCTACATGCTGGTGGAGTTCCTGGTGGGCCAGCTGCCGTGGAGGAAGATCAAGGACAAGGTAAGAAGTCATTCCTCTGCAGACACTGAACAGCAGAAGGCTGGAAGGGTGTGAACTGTGTGTGTGTTCTCCTCTCAGGAACATGTTGGGAAGCTGAAGGAGACCTACGATCATCGGCTGATGCTCAAACACCTGCCGGCAGAGTTTGCTGTGTTCCTGGAGCACATCTCCAGCCTGGACTACTTCACCAAGCCGGACTACCAGGTGACACTTCAGTACAGAAACGCCCCAAGTCTCAAGTCTTTGTCTGTTGATACCTGGTTTTTGAACCTTGGTGGACTTTGTGTTCTTCCAGCTGCTGATGTCCGTGTTTGACAACAGCATGAAAACTTACAACGTCGTGGAGAACGACCCGTACGACTGGGAGCGGACGGCAGCCGACGGCACTCTGACCATCAGCGCCGCGGCCACGACGCCTCAGCATCACACGCGCCTCACTCCGGCGCACATGGGGTGAGGAAAAACACTGAAAAAACGCGCTGAAAGTTAATCCGGAACTGGCCTCCATCCCTGTGTTTTTAAAGACGTGCAAGAAATGACTTGAAATCCTTTATTTATCATTTGCTCTTGTTCTAGCATGGCCAACGCCTCCCTGATCCCCGGCGACCTGCTGAGGGAGAACACGGACGAGGTTCTGCAGGACGACCAGCTCAGCGACGTGGAGAACAACCCGGCTCCGGAGCGCCTGGCTGGTTCTCCTCTCCACCTGCAACGCAACCAGGAGGCCGACGTGTGGGAGGAGCTGGATCGCAACCGCAACCGCGTCAGGATGGCGTCAGGATGGAAGGTAGGCTCGAGACAGCGTCTGTAGCACTTTCAGCATCCGCACTTTCAAATTCTAACAAGCGACTGGATCCACAGGCCGGAGCGGAGGAGGAGCAGGCCAACAATCACGGTAACCCGGGACAGCAGAGCCCCTACGCCGGGCCCAGCCTGGGCTCCCCGGTCAAACTGCACTCTGAGGCGGTGGGCTCGGATCGGGAAGGCCCCCTGCTCAGGAAGCTGCGCAACATTCACAGTTTTGAGCTGGAGAGGAGGCTCGGCCTGGAGTCCAAACCTGGCCCGGAGCGCTTCGTGGAGCCCAGGTGGGTCCAAAACTGATGGAGGGAGGGAGCTCAGTGTTGATGGTCCCACATTGTATTTTCATTTCATCTGTACTCATCACCAGAGCAGCCTTGCACAAAAAAGTCATCAAAAAAGATAAGATTAGATAAGATAAAATAAGATTAAAAGATAAGATAAGGTAAACTTTATTAATCCTGAAGGAAATTCTCGTGCCAGATAGCTACAAAGTCACAAAGACTGTATGACATAGCAGCAATAGAGCATATAATAAAATAATAAATGAATAAATAAAGTTATAAACAAAAAATAAATATATTAAAAAAGTATAAAATAAAAATAAGTAATAAACATAAGTGACCGAGTAACAACTGAAACTACAATTGCACATTACCAAAAGAAATATTGGCCAATGTTATTAATGTTTATTATAATTATTATAACAATAACATTATTATATTATTTTCAGAATCTACAGCTCTCCAAACTACAGCATGCCCTCTGTTTACAGCCTCCTGCTGAAACCGATACTTTGCTGCACCTTGCATGTGTTCTGGAGGAGACTTGGGAGAGATATCGCTGCTCTTTGTGACATCACAAAGTGACGATTGCAAAAGGATACATGAAGGGCCGTGAATTTAGGATGGCTAAAATCTTTTTGTGCTTCATCTCTGTCTGTTCAGCTCAGCCAAGCAGCAGCAGCAGCAGCAGCAGCCGGCGACGGAGGCTGACGGCGGCGGCGCCGCCATCATCCCAGTCAGCCACATTCAGGCGCCACTGCCACCCGGGCAGCATCCCGAGAGGGTGTGGCACTTTGACGAGGAGTTCCGATCAGGTGGCGACTCCCCCAAGCCGGCGTCCTCCGGCTCTCAGGAGCAGGGGGAGGGAGCGGCCAGCAGCGGGGGCTTCGTGGCCCTCAACCTGAGCTCTGGGCGGCAGGACTTTGACTTGAAGGAGTGGGTCATGGTGGAGCGGCCCGGCGGCTCCCCGGGGGCCAAGGCCACCAGCAGCCCCTCGGAGGAGGACGAGGAGCCGGAGGTGCTCCATCCGGGTGAGGGGTCTCCAGGGTGGGAGAAGGGCAGCAAGAGCCCCATTGGGGCAAAGCTAAACACGAGAGCGGGGCCTCCTCCTCCAGGGGGAGTGGCCGAGTGGACAAACTGGAGCTCAGTGTGGGCCCGCCAGGGGCCCTGCCCCCCGTCACGCCCACCAGCCCGGCCGAAGCCCTGGCCGAGGGTATCCTCACCCAGGTAAGAGCTCCCGAGAGCGGAGCGCCTCGCTTTGACGTACATTGCTTGACATGATTCTGACTGTAGTCAGCGTTTTTTACACCAGTTAAAAAAGCTGCACAGAGTTCTAGCCGTTAGAACCTTGATGCTAAAATCACACGACAGTCAGATTTCCACCAGCTGCATTTCTGCTGTTGCTTTTTGTGACGCTAAGTGTTTTCTGTTTTTTTTGTTTATTTTGGTTGTTTTTTATCCCGCTTCTTCTTTGGCTCTGTTCGCTGGCTCCTCCATGTGTTCCTCACAGCAGCTTCTCATCTGTTCGAAGCATGCTGGAGAGTGGAGCAGCTACTGCTTTTGAAACGCTTTCTGATTTTGCGCTGTTGCCCGATTCCGATTTTTCTTTCCCCCATTTGCAGATTTTTCCAGGCTTTCTTTTTATGCCTTTCTCACGCTTCTGTTTTGCTCATCTTAAATTGCATTTTTTTGCCTTTCTTTTCCTCCTTTTCGCTGTGAATTACCTCCAACTGGCCCACTCGTATCAACGAGTTAGCAATTAGCAGTTAGCGGCTTCCTCCACCAGAGGAGGAACCGCTGCCCCCGTCACTCTGTGTCCCATCCGGATCTGCTGCCTTCATGCTGATAAACCTCCAAGACCTACCTCACTCCTCCGACATTGGCCTTGAGCTTTATACCCTCGCGTCACCTCATCGGCCCGTGCTCCCGCTCGTCCGACCTCACCTCCTGCATCTCGCTCCCGCACCGATCTCACCTCCCTCCCTCCCTCCCCCTTCCTCCTCCTCCTCTCTCCTATCCCCCCCCGTCTCTTAGCTCCCCACCTCTCCTCCGTCCCTGCCGGAGGAGGCGGCGGCGGCCCTGGTGCGGACGTCCAGCCCCGTCCCCCTGCGCTCTCCCAGCCCCCACACCCTCCTCACCACCCTGTCGGACCCGCTCCACCAGCGCCAGCCGGCGGCCATGAGGCGCAGCCTGTCAGCTGAGCAGCACAAGCGGCAGCAGCAGGAGCAGCAGCAGCAGCAGCAGCGTTGCCCTGCCGCCTCCTCCTCCTTCTCCTGCCACGGCTCCCTCCCACCGTCACCAAACCTCACCCCCGCCGCCCGCTCACCCAGTCGCAGGAAACTGCCGGCCATCCCCGCAGGCGCCGCCAACACCAAGTTCCCCTCAGTCATACGCATCACCCGCGCCCAGCTTCAGCAGGTGATGAGCCCATCCCAACCCTAGTTGAAAAAAAAGCAAGAAAAACACAAAATCCAGCCTCCATTCTGCTTCTGCATTTTGTTTTGTCCTTTTTTTGTCCCTCTTTTGTCCCCTCACCGTTTGTTTTTTGTCTAAGTTGCTTATTTTTGCTTCGTTGTTCAGTGGCCTTGCCCTTTTTTCTTTTTTTTTCTCCGTTTGTGTCGCTTGTCAGGGCAGTTCTCTCCAGAAGCCACGAAGGGCATTGTGCAGGCCAGACAGAGCATGGGGTCAGATGTCTCCTTGTGTCTGGACATACGTGTTCTTGTGATGTGAATAGGGGATGTTGTGGTGTTGTTGTGGTTTTTTTGTCTGACTGTGGCATGTGTGTCCTTTTTGGGGAATGTGGAGTCATGACGACAGGTCGCATGCTTCTCTTTTGTTTCAGATCGTCTTTGTCCTGTCTATCTTTCTCTTTCTCTCTCTCTCCCTGTATTTGTTCCTCACCCTCTCTTCGCTGAAGCCCCCTGCCAAGTGAACGTTGCCCGCAACCCCCTCCCCCCGGTTTAGCACTCACAGCTTGACTGACACTGCCATAGCACTTTGTGTGTTTCAGTCTGATCATGGTAGCTATGGTACTGCATGCCGTTGCCAAACTAATCACCATTGTTTTTCACTCCCATGTTATACAATTCTTCTCTTGTTTTTTTCCCCACACACACACACAATCGCACACACACACACATCTGCATCGGGCTCTTGCTACAGCACTACAGCTTCAACTCCACTCGCTGTAGTCTATCAGCAACAGGCCCTTTAACAATTTTGTATTTATATTTCATTTCCTTGGTGCCCTTTGCCTTCCTCGGTAACGCCCCTCTTCTCTTTTCTCCCCCCTCTTCATCCGCCTCCCCCTTCCTCCCCCAGTTGACAGCTCAGCGGCCCTCTGGCCTCTCCTCCCAGTCAGGATCAGATAGTGCCCCACAGTGCCTCCTGCTGGAGAGGCGTTGCGACGCGGACGGCGAGGCTCAGCTGGCCCTGGAGCGCACGGCTGACGTCCTCTCCCCGCAGCAGGAGCATCTTCCCGCCCACCAGGAGTCGCCCACAGACCCCCTGGCCAATGGGAACCACCCCGCCAGAGCTCACAGCCCCGTCGTGGCCAGCCGCGTGTCTTCGCCGCGCTCCCCGCGCTCGCCCTCCTCCCCACGCTCCCCGCGCAGCCCCGTCTTCGCCAACGGCCGCCTGTCCCCTCCAGTTAACAGCCAGAGGGATTCCGTCAGCGGGTCGTTCCCAAAGCTCCGGGACCCCGGCGGCGGCGACCACGGACAGGCCGTCCGCGGCGAGGAGAGCGACCAGGTTCCAGGTGATCAGGCGGTCACTGGCCCCGCCCCTCCCTCCCCAGCGGCCCCCCGAAAGGACCTGGCCCGCAGGCAGAGCCGCATCCCCATCCTGGAGCCCTCCAGCCTCCTGGATCTCCCTCCCCCCGGCTCGGCCAAGGAGAAGCTCCTGCAGAAGAAAGCCAGCCACCAGGGCTCGGCCCCCTCGCCCAGCGCCTCGCCGTCGCTCTCTGACAGGCGGGGTCACATCATGGCCTCCCTCGCCAAGGACCCGCTGTCCTCCGCCTCCGACCGCTCCCAGGAGGAGGACTCCCTCATGGGCTCCCGCTCTGACCGGCAGGGAGACGAAGCGCCCTCCCTCTCCTCCTCCTCCAGTCCTCTGTCCCGCAAAAGCAGGATCCCGCGTCCCGTTCATCCGGTCTCCTCTGCCGAGCAGCTGGCTGCCCACTACATGCCCCGCCCACCGCCAGGGAAACCTCCAGGCCGCTCCACCGCAGAGGGCAGGTAATGTTGCTCTGCTGGTTTATTTTTTCCATTTTTTCGCATGAACTTTATTGAAACACCTGTTATTCACAGTGATAAATCAAGACTGACACCAAATGGAAACCAGTCAAAATTTGGACAGTTCAGGGTCTAAGATGTTAATTTTTTTTTACCCAGTTTACTTTAAAGCTTTACATTTTTAGAGCCCCTTAGACAGAGGTGGGCAAACTTTTTGACCGGTGGGCCACAGTGGATTCTAAAATTTGACAGAGGGGCCAGAGCAGCAGCAGCAGATGAATGGAGTGTTTTGGTGACCCACCGCTTAGGAGGAACAAATGTATCGTAGGATATATAGAAAACATAAATCTGCTTTAATGTCAGTTGAAAATGAACAAAATCGTGACAACAAAATATCTCTTTGATGTCCTCTTTGTTGAAGTGACTCTTTAAACACTGAAAATTAAACAAATGAAATAGCTTGTTTTCTAGTACTATAGTTACAGCTCTTTAAAAGTAATTTAGAGTGATGTTATTCTTCAGGATGCCGTCATCATCGTCACTGTGGCAGAAGACGCCAGAACGCAAGGAAACTAAAACATTAATAAGGTTTATTAATATAATTTCAAGTTTGCTGGGCCGGATTGAAAAAACTTCACGGGCCGCATATGGCCCCCGGGCCGTAGTTTGCCCGTGCCTAAGACCTACAGTGAACAGCATATTTAGCCCAGGATAAAAACAATGAAGCCAAACCTCCTGAAATGTGGGGCAAACACCAGAAGGAAACAACTCAGAGACAAATATTGATCGCTAGAAAAATGGCAAATGGTAAAAGTGAATTTTGCCTAATGTGACCTATATGACCTTTTCACCTCTGTGTAACACAGGCTGAGGCGCTACCGCATCCGGGCCGGCAGCACCAGTGACTCGGACCTCCTGTCGTGCCTTGCCCAGCTGATGCACGGCTCCCGGGGCTCCCCGCCGCACCACCACCGCCCGGCGGCCCAGTGCGACGGCTCCCGGACGGGCGTCTGCAGCCTGAGCAGCTCCCCCCTCCACCACCACCACCACTACCACCACCACCACCAACACCACCCACACCACTACCACCACCGCAGCTCCAGCCTCTCCCCGCGCAGCTCCTCCTCCCTGCAGCGCTCCGTCAGCTCCTCGCCCTCGCGCCACGAGCACCGCGCGGCGTCGGGCGGGCCTGCCTGGGCCGCAGCCGCCGCCGCCGAGCTTCTCGGGCTCGCCGCCTCCCGCCGCATGCTCCCCCATCACCAGATGGAGGCGGGATGCTGCGGCCGGCAGGCGCGAACGGCGCCGCTGCACCTGTCCAGGGGGAAGGGCTGCAGCCGGGAGGGCAAGTGCTCCGGCAAGCTCAGCAGGTAGTCGCCCGGCGGGTGGGAAGACTTCACTCATCTTAATTAATGTAATCTCGACCGCGGTCAGGATAAAAAAGCCTGAGTCTTCCTGTTTAATCAGAAAGTTAAAAGAACAATTGTCTCCTTGTCAGATGGAATCTTGCACTTTTTCTTAGCATCTTCCCGCCCCTCCCATCGTTCTGTCACCCTGGCCCCAGGCTTTACTGTTGATGTGCCTCGCTCCTACAGGGACGCTGCAGTGATTTAGAAACTTGCACTTCCATCTGAAGATTTTTGCAAGAGAAGCCAATATATATATATATATATATATATATATATATATATATATATATATATATATATATATATATATATATATATATATTTTGTTTTATTTATTATTCCCCCCTGGATTTGAGCTGCAAAAATCCTACCCAGAATGCATTGCAACTAGTGTCTTGTGTCGTACATGACATGTTAATAATCAGAGATTATAATGGGCTGTCCCAAAAACATTATGAAAAGACAGGGTGCTGATTTTTATAAACAAATAAACCGGAATTATTCACTGATATTTATTGATCTGCAAGTGTAGGCAGAACAGTGCTCCATAAACAAGACGGGCCATGAATAAATCAATATCTTGCTCACCCATCTTCATCTGTCCAAACACAGTGTAGTGTCGATGTATTTATCCCCAGTATTAATGCACTTGGCTTATGCTGATGGAACGTCAGCGATATGACTTGATTACACGTTGGCTTGGACTTGACTCACTCGTCTCCTCCTGGAGACTGGAGGCAGGGTAGAAACACTGACTTTATTCTGTACGTGAATGCATAAAGGCAGGATCCGTGTACAGCTTTATTTATTATTATGACTGAGATATTTATTTAGGAATGTTTGGGGATGCTCGCATTTTTAAACGTGTCGTCGGAAGGGATCGCTCCGAACTGTGAGCCTCTTGTGTACAATACAATCATGTGATGTGCGTGAGGACACACCTTTTTGTGCCTACCGTGTGCGACCTGGAGAGAATCGAAAATGTGAGTTGATAGATTGTCGTTTTTTTGTTTTGTTTTGTTTTGGTTTTTTTTCTAAGGCTGGATGGATGTTAATAAAAGATGAGTTTCCAGCCGGAACAAACTACTGATGGTGAAATGTTCAGATGCAGATGTTTGTCTCAGTTTGTGCCTTGGCACTTTGGGCAGCTCATTGATTCTCTTTTGGTTTGTTTGTAATTAAACATTGTTAAAGGGGATCCCCAATCAGACTCGTGCCAGCAGTTCTAAGACGACCCTGACTTGTAATGTTGATTGAGAAAAAGGTAGCAACTCCAAACTTCAGGACGTAGCAGCTCTGGTTTCGATATTGTCTCGTCTGTCCTGAGAATTTCCATGTCAGGTAAATCATAGGTAAACGTCCGACCTTAAATGACTTTTTGTCATATGTTAGTAAAAACTGAGGCCATATGTACATACAGTTCTCACACCAAAATAATGTTCAGTGCATATTTGTGCAAGAATGTGTTTTGTTTTGTTGTTTTGAATGATGACACACTGTATGTTTTTGCAAAGGTTGAATGGAATTAGATATTGAATAGAGTATTTGCTTATTTAAGGTCCTATATTATACATATATACATATATATTGTTTTCATGTTCTATTTTTATTAAGAAGCCCATTGGAGCAGCCTTGAATGAGTCATTATTAGTTCTTTAACTGTCCAGAAAAACTTTGGCTCTCCAGAAAACAGCACATTTAACCCTCTGTTTACAGCCTCCTGCGTAAATGCTGGCTTTTAACTTCCTACTGAAATGTATGCTTTGTTGGGTCTTCTCTTTCTGACACCACAAAGGGCTGATTTCCGTGTGTGTTTCAGAGCACACTGAGTTCAGAGTTCAGTGGCAGGTTAGAGGAGCATATTCACAAACACAGATTCTGGCCTTTAAATATAACTGTAAAGAAATAAAATACACATTTCAAAATAAGGAACCTTTTAAATTTTAATCAGGCTTCCCACATTGAATATCTCGGTCACACCCTTCACACGCTTCTTAGCTTGTAAGATACTGTAAAATAACTCCTGACTCCTTTCTAACAACACTTTGCATGCACCGACAGAAAATAAAAAACAAACTCTGAAAGCAACTGCTGGGTAGCGAGACACATATCATTTCCTGCTGCACAGCATCACCCTATAGATTATACCCCAGTTTTTTATTTTTTTTTATTTTTAGATCTTCCCTGATGTAGGAGGACTGTGTTCCTGACTATTTTTTACTAATAAGACTGGCTGAGGTAAATGTTAGCTGAAAGCTAAAAGGTTATTGGCTGCACATTTAAAAAAAAAAAACAACATCAAAAGAACAAAACAAAAAACAATCACCTTTGCCAAATATTTTGATAAGAAAGAAATTGTGGTTTTGACTTGATACCAAGCCGAGTGTGTGGAGACTGAGTGAGCTTGCCGCTGTGTAGATATCAAAGGTGCAGTGTGGCCCGTGCAGATCCTCTCGGAGCAGCTACGATGACTCATCCAATAGGCAGACAGCGTTCAGTCAGTCAGTCGCCTTAATGTCTCTTTCTCTGCCCCTCTGTGCGTAGTGAGGGATGACTGAGCCTTGTCTGTGTCGGAGATCATTCCTACTGTTAGAGCCAAGCTTCCCATGTCGTTCCACCCTTGCCGCCGCTTCTACCCGAGGGCTTCGCTGCTCTTGGGGCGAGAACGCTCGGCGCCGTTCATACTGGTGCAGAATATCAATGTTTGTGTGTCGGACAACCCTGTGCGCTGAAGCTAGGGACGCGTGATCCCTAATCATGGCCAGCAATCAGACCTCTCAGCTCTTTTTAGCTCTGTATTTCAGGCTCACAGAGTCCAAGACGTTTCCAGCTCTTAGACTTCAGAACGCTATTGTGCAGACTTTTAATAAGTACTTGTAAAATACTCAGAGTAAATATTTACATGGGATAATACTTGTGAAACCATAACTTATATGCTAGCGGGCTTCTGCGAAAAGGAATAAATGACACTAAAACAGTGCTGCTGGTTTTAAAAGATAATCAGATTTCCTGTTACGTTTTTTTTTTTTTTTTTATTGCACATGAGTGGTGTGTACAGTAGTTGTAGTACTAGCAATACCTTCTAGGTGAGACTTTGTCACTTATTTTAAGTAGCCTGCTCATACAAAAGGTGTGTCATATATAGTAGCTTGCTGATAGTTGCGGATACCTAAAAGGCCAACAGAACAAACCCAGCTTTTTTTGTTTTTATGATTTCACAAGTGGCACAGAAACTGACAAAAGCTGAAGTGCACACAGGCCACTTCTCATCATAATGTCGGATTAAACTGTTGATTGACTTAAATACTTGAGAGAAATAATTTATTGGGACTTTTGTTAATTTTTTCACATCGATTATGAGTTGTTGGGGATTTCTTTCCACCGTTGATATTATTGATTATTGTGTTGTAATGTACGTCACAGTATGAAATGTAACTGTACAGTTTCAATGAAAGAATGTAACAAGTGAGAGTTTTACATTGTATATAACTGTAATTATTTATGTTCATTCCATGATTTGTATCATATCAATGCCTTGTACAGTGTTTTTTCCCTTTTTGTTTTGAAATTATTTTGTATTTTATTTTTATAAGCTGGTTATGAATAAAATACTCATTCCGCATGCATAAAAAAACCCTTGTAGAATTATTTGTTTTACCTTTTAGAATACTTACCCAAATTGTAAATCATACAAATGCATTTTATAACCAAATACTCATAAAAAAAGTAAGAAAAATGTAAGATAACAATCATGTCGTTATAAATTTTAAATTTTTGAGCATGCCCATATTTAATTCTTATATAAAAAATAATGATAATAAAAAATATTTAACCGGTATTTTATTAAAAAGAAAAAGAAAAGAAAACCTGAAATCTGTCAGAATTTTGGAGAGTAACGGAGACACGCAGCTTTTCAGGACGGTGTGGCGCGCCTGTGATTCCGCAACGTGATTGGCGCACGTCACGGGAACTGCGTCTGCGCACTCTCCGGCCCCGCCCCCTATCCCCTTGCTCCCTTTAGCCGCGCAGCGACTGGCCAAAAAATGGCGGCTCTTTTGGAATCGCTTTTCCTGAAGAAAACGGACATTAACACGGTCTTGGACTGGCTGAAAAACGCAGAGGTTGGTCGAAATTGGTATTTTTCTGGCAAGGGCAAAATCAACCCGAGTGGGCTCTCTTTTGAAGGTGTTTTTATGAGATGACATGACTCGCAACTGATTGTAAACAAAACTTTTAGCCGGAGAGCTAGCACGCTATCTTAGCTGGCAGCCTGCATGGGTGGACACGCGAGCTGCTCTGTTGCCAACACACCTCAGGGAAAGAATCAGCGTTAGAAGAAACTTTTAGATTAATCCCTGCTTGCTGCTGCAATTTTTGAGAGGGTGGGACTGATGATGGGCGTCGACCATAGAATTGTTAGCGAGGACAACCTGCTAAGGTCTTCTTTTCTGCCCAATGTTTAGAGAATTGATAAGATTGTTTACTTCCGGGTCAGAAGCCTTAATGTCCATATGTTTTGTTTTATTTTCAATCTCCGTGATTGTGATATTTGTCGCATTATATTCACAAGGATTTGTCGCGTTTCTAGGAAGAAGACATTCTTGCATTCAGCGAACCTGAGGTCACTGTTACCAAGCAAGAATTCGTCGCATTTCTTTTGAACTTCCTGAGAGAGCAGAGCAGCCAAGCACTGACCCACGGGCCTGCAACACCAGCCAAGACCCCCAACCGTCCCAGACCTCCGGGGCAGGCACGCAGTTTCAGTGACAAGAGAGGTTGCAGGTCGGCTGGGAGCGGAGCTAGCACACGGAGTGCCAGCCGGGTCCAGCTGTTCTCGTCCTCTGTGTCTCCCGGGAACGAGTTTGATGCCTCCAGCAATTCAGGGGCGCAGTTTCTGAGTGGGGTCAATCCCTTCGGCAGTCCCTCTTTTACTCCAGGATGGAGCCCCGCATCCAGGCCATCAGGCTCAGAGCGCCGCTCTGGCCAGAGGGTCAGTCTCGGCGACTATATGGTTTCCCCTGAAAACCTGCAGCCTAGTCCCAATTTGCAGTCGCAGAAGAGCCGCAGGAGAAGTGGCGGCAGTACGCCCGGGGGAGGTCCGGGAAGACAAGGAGGAGGCAGAGGGGGACATCATGGGGATGATACCGCACGGTGGGACAGTGTGGGGAAGAGGCTGGGTAGAGGAGTTGGAGGTGGATACAACAGGATCAGCGAGCAGGTTTCTCCTCCGTCTGTGGGGCAGCTCAACCTAAGCAATATGGAGGACTTCCCTCCTGTTGGCTCGTCTCCCATTTTGCCAGCGTAAGTCCACACAGTTTCCTCCTGAAAAGAATCTAGTCAATCCTCACTCCACTTGAAATTGAAATAGTACATCATATTTTCTGTTTTTTTTCCCTTTTAGGGCATCTAAACCCTCCAGGAGAATAAACCCGACACCAGTCAGTGCCGAGCGGCCCCATTCCAAACCAAAGACCTGCTTCACATCCACCCCTTTTCACAAACCGTCCACGCCACCGTCTGCTGAGTCACCCGAGGGATTGGTGATGGCTCGCAGCCCGCTCAGCCTGCAGGAAGAAAGGGATCTACTGAAGAGAGAAAAGTAAGGCCTCATTCCCGACCTTATCGTGGCCTTCAGCATTATCTCCACATTAGTGACTTCTCTTGTTTCCCAGCGACCTGTATGCCACATTTGCTGAATTACATCCCGCAATCCCCCCCCATTGTTTTTGATCTTCATCCAATGTCTTGTTTGCAGGACAAAGTTTGCTCAGCAGGCGGGGTCACCTTTGCCAGCGCCTCTGGACCCATGCACGCCCACCAAGTCAGGGCTCAGGACGGGATCCAAAGGTACCCCTGATGTCCAGGCTCCCTGTCCTGAACCACTTAAAGTCACCTTATCTGTGGAACTGGATCTTCTGGCAGAACTGTACTACACCTGCATTTCTGGTAAGCAACCACAAGGTGGTATCAATGAGACAAAAATAGAAAAACTGTTTACTTGTGTGCCATTTCTTAATCCTAATAGGCTTGTAACAATGTTTGTAACATACAATAATGTCTTTCAGAAAATCTTGTCCCAAACATTTTCCTGGAGCTTTTCTTTGTGATCCAGTTACTGACTTCTCAGTCTACTCATACTTGTGAAGATCAACTGGAGAAATCATGTGCAGCAAATTCAGGTTTGAACCAAGTTCATGTATACTTTGTGTCCCCACCATATTGTCACATAAATTGAAATTAAAATATTTGTTTTTCTTCCCTTTTTTTTTCAGATGCCCTAGAGAGATGTTACCTGAGACAAGTGCACAATTGTGTGTATTTTGCTGTAAAGCTTCTGGAGAGTCAGTTCCAGTGAGTTTTGTATTTTGTGCACCTATGTCCTCCAACCTTCCTACTTGTTTAGCTTCTCTTCCTTTAACTAAACTTTCTCGATCCTTTTGTCATTTTTTCCTCTCATTGCCAGATTGGTGGCTTATTTGGACAAGGTTACTTTGCGTCTACTGGCAGAGAATGAAAGGGTGGCGTCTTTCTCCCCAGACCTCAGGGACCGGTTGACTAATGCGCAGGATAAAAGCACAGCCAAGGTAACGTGTCTGTCTCCTACCACCATGAAGACTCATAGATGTTTTAAATGGATGTTTTAAAATGAGTTAACAAGGGTATGCCATCAATTTTAAGAACGGCAAAAAAATTAATTAATGACTTAAACACCTAAATAACATTTTTTTCCCCCCGCTTCATTTTTCTAGCTCTCTCCTTCAGTTTCTACTTTCATCCACTCGGTCGCCTTTCAGCCGGCGACAGACAACCGTTCCAATTTCAGTACTGACAAGGCATTCCACACTTTTAAAAAACAGAGGTATGCCACTATTCTATTGTATCTAACACAAGTTTTAAGTCTGGAGTCTCTATTCATGTCTAATAGCAACAAGAAGTGTTCGACATGACTTACACTTCTGATGGTCATTTGTCTCAGGGACATTTTTTATGAAGTGCTACGAGAATGGGAGGACTTCCACAAGCAGCCCGGATGGAGCTTTGACTCTGCTTTAGGGAGCAGGATAAGGCAAGTCAAGTCTGAAGTCACCTTCTACGCTTGACATTTAAACAACTTGTTTGTTTGTTTTATTATTATTATTATTATTATTATTATTATTATTATTATTATTCTATCATCTTTCTTTTTCTTTTTTTTAGAGCAATGATGAGTCAGCTGACCTCTGCTGGAAACCATTCCCATTTCGCCCGTTTGTTCCTGAAGCAACTTGTTCAGGTAGTCCACGTTCTCGTCTTATTAAGTCTTATTACCATGACCGACTGTTTGTGTAGTAACAAATTTAAACATCTGTCTTTTCCCTAGATGTGTAAAGGCCCCCGTGTAAACAGCTTCTCCGGAGACGCTCCTGATGCGGACCTGCTCGGCATTGTGGGAGCCGACAGTTTGGGGCGACTGAAGCGTCTTGAGGAGCGTCTAATTCAGCCTCATGGTGTCGTTGGGCCCTGCCCTCCTCCATCCTTCCCCGGTCACCAAGAGTTCTTCCGGGACTTCTTACAGACAGCCAGCTGGTAAGACTAAAAGCCAAGAATTAGCAAGATCTAATTGAAGTTTAATCACCTCACGCCAAGGTCTTTAATTTGACACGTTTTGAAAATTGAGCATCTTGCTAGACAGAAGGTGACAGCACTCAACATGATGAGGCCCGTTATTTTCTTGTGATCCAACATTTCCAACACATTCTCCACCAGCTGCCAGCTGAACCAGCACTTGCAGGACAGCCTGTGTCAGCAGCTCCTCCAGCTGGACGAGGTTTCCATCCTGAGCCCCCCGGCTTCCATCAGAGAAGGGGAGGAGGTGGAGGAGGACGAGGAGGGAGACGGGGACATGGAGCAGCAGGTAGGCCATCCAAGTCAGATACCGAAGAGTAAGAACAACGACAATAAATGCTGTCAGTGAAATGTTTTTGGTTTGGCCGCTCTATTGTTAACGGTCTCGTACACCCCTCCCTCTCACCTGCAGGACGAGATGCAGCGGTTCACCTCGGTGCTCCTGCTGGCGCGTCTCTTGGCCAAGTTCCTGGGATTCCTTTCCTTCCTGCCTTACCAAACCTCTGAGACACCATCCGGAGAAATCAAGGAGGCTGCGATTGCCCTGCGCAACAAGGTCTGCTTGGAGAAGAAATAAAAAATACATGGTGCTTTTGTCCAGATGTGACAGGAGTGGATCCTCACCACTCGTCTGCGTCTGTCAGAGTGTTCCAGTCCTGGACGTCTGCGGTCTGCTGAGCAAAAGCGTGAGGAAGAAGCGCACCATCCTGACCGTGCCGTGGCTGGTGGAGTTCCTGTCCATGTTGGACTCTATTGGCCCTCTGTTGATCTGCTATAGGACCGCATTGGGCACATTGCTTCTCCTGTACAAGTACGTCTGCGCATTTAGAAGAAGGAATAATCTCGCACAGGAGCAAGAGTCATTGCAAAAAAGTGTCAAAATGCAACATTAACATTTTTTCCCCGTCCTCCGTCCTTGGTATGTAAATTTTGAATGTTATTGCCTCTGTAGGAGAATGCTGCTTGGCAGAATCGGAGAGATGTGCTACCTGAACAAGCTGCTGATGTTGTCTGTACTTGGATGGCTTTTCCAGGTGAAGCAAACAACCTCTGTTTTTTTTTTTTTTTTTCAATCCAAAGAAATCCACATTCCTGTCGCCTGTCTTCACCCCTTTGTGATGAACTTTCGCAGATCCCTGTGATACCTGAGGACATTTTCTTCACCAGCGAGTTCACTGAGGTGGCCAAGCTGGAGGAGGGCGATGACAACTCTGCAGGGCTTGTCAGTAAAACTTTCAACCAAGTTGTTTTCTCTCCCAAAATGTATAAACTTTGGTTTTGATTTTGTATATCGGTGCTTCTTGTCACATTTCAGGACAACATACCTTTGGTGGATCAGCAGCTTCTCTACACATGCTGTCCATTCCTGGGCAAGTGTTTGCCACCTGTTATCCATCAACGTTGAAGTTGTGTCAGTCTCCCATTGGTTGTTATCGGCTGACTTGTTTCGTGTCGGTCGCAGGCGAGTTCCGGAAGCTCTTGGCTGCCTTTGTGTCAGGTAGCACTTCCAAGAGCAGCGGGATCGTCCGCAAGATCACACCCACCTCCGCCGAGCCCAAAGACACGCAGGTGGCCAACAGGTCTCAGCAGAAGCTGCAGGTGAGCCTTCGAAGCGGGATGATGTGAGACGTCAACAACCGGTGTTCCGGCGTCCAAACCCACCGTTTGAATCCGTGCGCACAGGTCGACCTCGAGCAAGCCTTCTTCCACAACCAGCCGCCGTCGCTGCGCCGCACGGTGGAGTTTGTCGCCGAGAGGGTCGGCTCCAACGCCGTCAAGCATATGAAGTGAGTATCGCAGGCCCACTTTCACATCTACTCACTTGGCTTCTAACAGCCCTCTGCCGGATTATTCCTCTGAATTGAAAAAGACTTTTGGAGCAGCAGCCAGCCGGCCTGCAACTCTGGTTGGTTACCTTCCTAAAATGCTGCTGAACTGCTGTGGCTCACTCACTCACTGTTGCAACCCTAGGGCCTGGTATCCATGTATTTTGTACTCCTTTTCAGAGCTAGACTTGAATCTTTTTTTCTTCCCCACCCTGTCAGGGCCACGTTAGTCAGTGAGCTGGTGGAGCGAGGTGAGAAGATGCTCAGAGATGGACTTGAGTCACCAAACCCAAACCCTTCCAAGCTGAACGATTCCATCTGTGCACAGCTGTGTGTCGCCGGATTGGAAGCCCTGACTAAAGCCACCAGGTACAGCTGCCAGCTCGTGTTGGCCTGCCTGCACGACCCTGTTAATTACGCCTTCCTTGTCTTCTGTTATCTCCTTCTGCTGACACTTCATCAAACGTTGTTTGATTGTTTCTCCTTTTGGTAGATATTGCTCTGAGAAGAGCCCTGAAGCCATAAGAATCCTGCTCCCTGACGAGACCTCCCAAGCTGTAAGTCAATAAAAGTGTTGTTCTGTGGTCGATGTGGCCGTTTGCGCAGACTGTCAACGGATCTCTGGAGGTTCCAAAAGCTTGACTGTGTGCTTTTTCATGTTATTTTCTGCCTTTAGTAAATCTCTCCCTGCTTGTCTTAGACTTTGATTTCCACACATGTAGAAACAAACGTTCCAACATGTCATGCTTGGAAATGAACAATTATCAACTTTTACGACCTCAAGTCGTAATATGACAACTGCGGCGCCGAGTGTGACTGCAATTTATTCCTCTGACAAGTTTAGTCAGCGATGTGTGAAAACTTTTTTTTTTTTACACTTTTCATCCAGAGGCAAGAATATATAAACCAAATCATGTAATGACTGACAGTGCCCATGATTACAGACGTGTTGCGCATGCTCTCCGTGTCTCTGCAGGTCCTGAGCACGGCTGAAAACATCACCAAACGTCTTGCAACAGAAAAGGCCTGCAGCTGGCTCTCTGCCAACGTCACAGGTCTGTAGCTCACACACTGTCTGTGCACGTTAAATGCATTCTATTTTTTGTTTGCACCAATTTTAAATACTTTCATTGTTATTCATTCATTCATTTATTTTTACCATCAGCCCTTATAAGACGAGAGTGGAAGAGCAAGTACGACCGTGTGATGAAGACTTTGGGAAGCCCGCTGCTTCCAGACGCACGTGACCTGCCTGAGACTGTGGTCGGGCTGGTCACACAGGACCAGGCGACCACTCCTAAGAGGAAACAGGGAAGTGTCAGATCAGCTTCCTGTCCTCCAGACTGCACCCACAGTGCTCCACTGCCCTCCGACATCCTCATTGAGATGAAGGTAGGTGTCCCTTTTCTGAAAACGGCCACTGCAAATACTTTTTTGGGGGGGCTGTAGCGCCAAAAAGAGCCCATTTGACACACTATTTCTGTACTACGAAAGTGCAGCTACTACTTTAAGTCTACTTCATGTTGTCACTCAGCCAGTGACTAAGACAGGATTGATGAGAAAAGTCTGCCATGCTGACAGTGATGGGTATAGAAGAGCTGTCAGCGGTGGTTGTCAATGCTGAAACAATAGAGTAAACCTGGAACTGCAGCCAAAGCTGTGTGGTTTAAATTGAAACAAGAGATTCAAGAATGACACTGCTGCTTGTGCCCTAACTGAAACGGAGTGGTGTGTGTGTCTCAACTTATAAAACGCAGGAGCTGCTGAGTGTCGCAGTGGGGCCGAGGACCGATGAGGAGCTGCCAACCGGCTATCTGATCCAGACGCTGTTGCAGAGAGCCAAATCCACACTGACCTGCAGAAAGGTGAGATGAAAACACGAAGCAGATGAGTTTCTCTGGCTCTGACAAGTCTGACTGTGTCGTTTTTTTGCGCCCGTGTGTGTCTTCAGTTCTCGACTGCGGTGTCAGAACAGATGCTGCTAAACTCCACCGTCCTTCTAGCCTGCAAACTGGGTGAGAGACTCGTTTAATGCTCCGCATTTAGGCAAATTTAGTCCAGCTGGTGTTCACACTTGATTATCTGATCATTGTGTTTGTTCGTGCGCATCAGTGTCTGCAGAGCTGCCGCTGGCGCCTCCATCAGGTCACAGCAGAGGTGACGAGGTCCTGGGGGGATCGGCTTCGGGCTCGGAGCCTCCCATAAGAGCGCTGCTGGAGCAGCTCGTTGAGCTGTGGGGAGACGAGCGACACGGCTCCGCCCCCCTGCACCTCCTCTTCGCCTCGCTCACCGTCACGGCGGTGCTGAAGGCCAGCGACACCGAGGTACGTCCACCCTCCCTGCTGGGCGGACTGCAGCAGCGCTATCACGCCTCGGCACTAGCCCGATGGTTTATTCTGCAACTGATGTAAAGAGAGGAGTCACGGTTTTCGGTTCCTATGAATGAACCTATTCTGCATTCTGTCACTCTTTTGTCATCCTAGTGGAAAAACTACCTGTTCCTGGTCAGAAAACTGGTTGACAGGGGACACCTGAGTGAGGAGGAAGTCATTTCCCACTGGAAGATGTTAACCAACTTGGCCCTGCCAACGGTGAGCGTTTACTGTTGACTGTCTCAAGTATATTTGTGAAGGCTCTCAGTCTCAATCAATCGACAGGGTTGGTAAAGATACCTAGTTTGTGGATGGATATAATATAGTAGGAAATTCATCAACAATCAGTTTATTTGACTAAATGTTGTTTTTTTCCTCCCTGGTGGTCTTGGCTCCATCCTTCTCTTCACTTCCAGGAACTGATAGAAAACTTCCAGCTCCAGTCACGGGCTATGAAGCCCTTCTTGCCTCCCGCTGACACGCTGAGCCGCATGGACCTGCTGCAGGTCTCGCCGCAGACACTAGAGGGAGCCACATGACAACATTCGCAAAGACTGCTTCGTTCCTTACTATTCATGGTTTGCAATATCACATCTGTTGTTCAAGGAAAAGACGCTTGAGTTTGCAGCCGTTTGTTTTTCCTCGAGTTTTGTCTGCACAGCCCCTCAAAACTCGCATAGCTGACCTCACTCACACAGTCCTTGAGGTCCCGAGGAAAATCAGTGTTAAAATTTTAAATGAAGATGTATGAAGTTGTTCAGACCAGGACACAAGCTGGACAACTGAGTTGTTGTCACCTTTGATAACTTTTTATGAACTGAATTGTGGCCTAAAGTCTTGCCTTCAAGGTTGTTTTCCTCTGACAGAGACTCACTTTTTTGTGCAAGTTCTTTTTTTAACCCACCAGAAGAAATAACAGAATTTTAGTGTTGCACTTTTTTTCACGTACTGCCTTTGACCGCCACTACTAGTGAATGCATATGTGTGATTTCATGGATGCAAGACTGCGTTTGTGATTGTTTCTGTTGTTCATGTTGAACGGGCCAAGTTCCCCTGCTGCTTTTTAAAAAAAAAAAAAAAAAAAAAAAAAAGTATTTTACTGTACATTCAAGATGATGATGATAATAATAGTAATAAAGATTTTTCTGTCTAAGAGTTGTATTTGTTATTCCACACGTATAGATAAATTGTAATTTCACTAAACGGGCAAAGAAGACGCGATATAAGCGACTGATCTGAAACCACCTAGAAATCACCGCGCTGTAGATTTGAATAATAACAGTCATGCAAAAGAAGGGGGAGTATCCAGCAGCATCTCCACCCTCCGGACCGTGTTGCTTGTAGCAGGAAGTTGCTCTCCTCGTATCGCGACTTCGGGGCTCTGCGGGCGGGCGGGCTGCACCAGAGCTCGGCCGGCCGACGGGGATGAACTCGGCGCCGAATGGACGGAGACGGCTTTCATCCCCCGCGTTTTAAAGATGACAGGAGAGTCCGTCCGCTCGCGTGGGAAAGTGTTTTACACCGGCGCAGAGTTTAGTTCGGCGCTGAGTTGAGCGAAGTGCGGGGAGGAAAAAAAGGAAAGCCTCCTAAAAGATAATCTGGGGCACGATGGCAAACGTGAAAGTTGCGGTCCGAGTTCGCCCTCCGACCGGAAGGTAAGTCCACTCACAGAAGTTGCAGGCGTCACCTTAACTATCTCATTAACTAGCTAATTAATATCAGCTGTTCATGTTTTTTTCTCTCCCTATGTTATTTTCTATTTAGGTTTAACAGGTAATATTTAAATTTGTTAATGGTTTATGCTTTTTAAATGCAAAAATGCGCTCTACGTGTTTGTACTCCATATTAAACGCGACTCTCGGCTAGTAAGTTAAAAACTTCAAGCTAGCTACTTTAGCTGGCTAATTAAATAGCCAGCTAAAGTTGCTGCACATGGTGGAAGGATGACAACTGTGGCTGGAGACTGACTAACTGACCGGTCATCCTGCTCTCGTTGAGAGCTGGGATGTGATGAGTAAGGCAGGAATTAAAGACCTTCAGTATACTATCTTTGATAAAGCAGGCGGCAGCTTTCTAAGTAAGACTAACTGGAGCGTAATTGTGACGCAAACGCAATGTTATGTTTGTGCCCCTGTCACCTCACGGCAATTTTATAGTGACTATTTCACTTTATATGCCCAAATATGCACTTTCAGTTGGCGGTGACCAGATCATTGGTTGGTTTGTGTGTACTAAATTCTCTTAAATAACGTTTTGTTTAGTTTTTTCTAACAAAAAAGGGCCACAAGCCAATTGGTTTACGCACGAGTCCATTGTTTATTTCTCTGGTTTTCCCCTCTTTCGAGTAAGTGTGTGCTAAAACATATCTGTCTGTCTGTGATGTCATGAAGGGCAATGATACCTCTTCCAGGTCAGCTTTCGCACTCCCAGCCACCTAGGTTTTGTTTGCCCCTGCACTCTGAGATGACCTTGCAGTTGTCTTATTCCAAGAAGGCATCAGTTTTTGCAGGAGGCTTCAACCCAGAGCTTTTATTGCAGGTCGTAAACAGAAGAACGCTTTTCTGGGCATCAACTTCAATTTTGGGCAATTAATCTTGCGAAGCTGCTCCACTGGAGATGTGGATGAAAAATTAAGTTGTAAATATGGACCCTTAAAACGTTTATACGCTGTGCCAGCTTCCTCTTGATGTTGTGTGTTTGCTTGCTGCAGGGAATTGTGTTGTGAAAACTGCTGCTGGAAGAGGAGAGAGAGGAAAGTTTGTTTGCAATTTCGTGGCAAATGATCAGTACAGCGCAGAATCACAGATCCTCGATGCACATGTAGCTTTACAGCGGCATCGATTTGGGCTAAACTCCTGCAGAATATTAAGCAGGGGTTGCAGCAACTTCACTGCCTTCACCTTGTGTTATTGAGGGGCTGTTCAAGAATTCCTTTCACAATGTTTCCTGCTGTTTTGCATATCCAATACATTTACAGTTATGCAAATGTACCTCCTCATTGTTCGCCATTGTTCTGGTTCTTTCTGATGCGAGCACGCATTTCCTTTGCTGACTGTGTGACCGAGACGACGTTAGCTTGAGCTTCCAGCAAGTGACTGGGGAGAATCTGGTCCCAGCAAGTGATTTATTGGCATCAGCCCGGTCAGTTGTTTCCTCACGTGACATGCAAAGGTTTTTGCAGGATTTCTCGTATGCCTCGTATCAAAACACATTTCTATTTATGAGGTTTTTACTCCCAGCACGTCCTCCCACCCCCTGCCTCAGCTCCTCTGTGATCACTCAGCCTGAGATTGAAGTCTGGTGGTTTTGGGCTGTGTTTTTTACTGGGGCTGTTAAAAAAAAAAAAAAAAGGAAGGGAAAAAAAAAGATCAAGATTACAACAGCCACCCCTCCATGTCAGCCGTCTCTCTACCCCAGCAGAGAGAGTTTCACCCCTTATTGGAAATCAAAACCGCCTCCATCTCATCGTGCTGTGATTGCCTCCTGTTTCGCATGTGTTGCGTCAGATGTTGCTCGGTCCAGCTGCTGCAACCAGATGGAGTTGACCTTCTTTTGCACACACACACACACACACACACACACTGCTGCTTTCCATTGTACGCACCAAAACGTGCACGCTCCTGACTCCGGGGGGGGAGAGAACCCTCTCGAGCAGCTTCGCCTTTTTTATTTTTTTATTTTTTTTAAGGAATCCACTGGTGATGATTTCATGCATCGCACATTCATTATGTTAACCGCCGTGCGATAGCCTCAGTCAAGCAGAACCACCCAAAATTTATCTGGACACCCTCTAGCATGTATTTGTAGCGGCCCCATTGAAGATTTCAAACCTGCTTCGATCTGTCAGCGTGTGAGCTCGCTGTTAAATCCAAAGTGAAACCTTTTGTTGAATTTATTTCCGCTCCTGCTTGAAGCACATCAGTACTGACCGCTGCATCCTTTCTTATCCTCTCTTCTCCGCAAGAGAGCATGCCTCAGCGTTTTACTGATTAGACCTTTCACTTCACAGTGATTTCCTCTGTCTGAAATGTATGATGTTCACTGTGTTGAGTTAGGATTCTCCTCTTGCTCGCAGGGAGGTGGCGGACGGAGGCAGGCTGGCTGTGAAAGTGGAGGACAAGTCTGTGAAGATCAGCAATGTTAAGGTGAGATTTTTTTTTTTGGTAATATTTTCGGGTGGTTAATAGCTTGATGCCTCTAGTGTTGGAAGGACCAGGGGCCATTTGGAGGTGTGTGTTGATGCTATCTATCGCGACAGGATGTTTATGGCTCTGGATCAGCCTTTTCCTGAGTGATGTCACTTTTGTTTATTGTGAGAAGAGGCAGGCGGTTCAGCAGATCTTGCAATGCCGATCTATACCTTCATAGCACTGACGCCTTTTGATGTATTTGCACAAAAGGAAAAATAGACCATGCTGAGTATATATGCATGGCAGTTCTAATTTAGCAGGATTTGTATTTGTGTACAAACACATTGCCAAAACTGTGAAAAATGATAGTGATGCAGTTCCTGCAAAAATGGGGAAAGTTTCTGGATATTTGTTTTCTTTGAGTATTAGGCTTGTATTTTTTTTTTCTTTTCTTATTTTATTTACAGTATTTCAGTTTTTTATGCTCGAATAAAGAATTCAATTCAACGTTGAATAAATATCCTGCACGCATTTTTGAAACAATTATTATTGTTTGAAACATATGGTCTCGTAAGTCGACACCCTCACTAAGTTAACAACTCACTGTGTCACATGACTGGGCAGACTTGTCTGATGAGTGCAGCGCCGCGTTGCCTGCAGACACTCTGGCACTAGTTCCAGTTTCAGGGGGGAAGAAGTCACACTGTGGGTTTCACGCTTCGCTTTATCAGAGGTGAAAATGAAAAGTGTGAAGGAGGATTTGTGGGGGGCGGAGCCTCGTCGATCCCACTTGTGGGTGCAAAGGCAGAGTTTGTTGTCCGAAACGTCCGGCTGTCCGCCTTGTTGAGGTCACGGGTGGTGAGAGATTGCTGCTGTTGGTTTACATTCTGGCCTCTCACGCTGATGTATGGAGAGGAGTCTGGTGGGGGAGCAGAGAGAATCTGTTTAAAAAAGAAATGATGTGACGGAGAGAAACCACACATGGCCTGCCCCCCTCCTCCCCCCCTCTGCTCCCCCTGCAGTGGAAACAGACCAAGACCCCATGGCTCTTGTGGCTCTTAAGGGAATAATTATTTATGGAAAGTGGGACAGTTGTGGAAGATATGGGACACATGGCTAGCGAGAAATTAAAGCTAATATATTAGAGGGACGTAAACGTTACACAGACCAAACAAACATCTTTTTAACGTCAAGACCCAATTAAAACAAGTGTGAAGATGGCGAGTTGGAGACAGGAGACGCTCAATATGTCTGCGTTTGAGTGGGTCTGTGGTTCGGGTCAGGGTCTGCTGCTGACTCTGAGCTAAAACAGGACCCCCTTCTGAGAATTCCATCTGTCCACAAAGAGGCTGTATGTGTTTTTCAGCTCATCAGCCTCAAGAAAAAAAAAGAAAAAAAGCCTCCAGCCTAGCACAGAATCAGTAGCTTCCCAACATTGACAGTGGTCTGCTCTTATTTTCTTTTGCTCAGGCAATTATCTGAACGAAGGAAAATAAGAGTAAATCTATCAATGAAGACAAAATTAACAATTTTTGTCTAATTGACTCTGGTAGTTTGTTGTAATTTGCGAGAAAACGATAAGAAGCGATGCAGAAGAAATGCCAAGGACATGCTCATGTTTTCTTGTTTTGTTTTGTTTTAATCCTTGCGCTCTCACGCAGTGTGGCCGTTGTGCCTGGACAGGCCTGCGTGATGCTGAGCTGTTGTTGCTTAGTTCAAGTTTCACAGTAAGCAGGAAGGTGTTCAGTGTCGAAGCAGCGAGGCATCTAAAAACGCTGCAGGAGCGGCGAGCGCGTCGTTAACGAATGGAAAAAGCTTACTGGCAGTTTTACGCACGAGCAGAGCCATTAAGATAAAACCACAGCGCCGGGGTTTTTAAATGTGGCTCCCGTTTTTCCTTCATCAAATACTTTATGTTTGAGGACATGCGAATGAATTCAATCCGTTAAGGACCGTCAAGAACTAATGAAGTGTTTCCAGCCGTGTTGGAGTTGCAGCGTTGGGCAGTTTTTGCACATCATGTAAATAGCAGTAAAAAGTATTCCAGCATGTTTGACCTTTTTTTTTCCCTGTGTGTCTCTAAAGCTGGACGGACGTGCAGATGGCGCAGTGGATTCCAGAGAGAAACTTCTGGAGTTCTGTTTTGACTACTGCTACTGGTCGGTGGACCCTGCACACCCCCACTACGCCTCGCAGGAGGAGGTAACGGCTGCCCGTGTTTCATTTGACGTTGAGGCACAAACATTGGTTTCACGTGACCTCAGATTGCCTGCTGAATGTTTTCTCTTGACTCTCGTTGCAAAACTTGTGTTTTCCCGATGCCATATTTTCCTGTTGTGAAATCTTCTTGGTGTTGTGTGAAAAAAATGCTTTTTGATTATTTCACTATCAAAAATGAGTGCAGGTTCTGCCATAAAAAACAGAAAAGTGGTCGCTAACCATTGTCTAATTCAGGGGTGAGCAAACTTTTTGACTGGTGGGGCCACAATTGTTTCTAAAATTTGACAGAGGGGGCCGGAGCAGCAGCAGCTGGATGGAGTGTTTTGGTGAGCCACCTCATTGGAGAAAGAATATATCATGCCATGCCATGTGGGAAACGTGCTTGAATGTCAATTGAAAATGAACAAAAGCATTACAGCAAAATATCTTCTGCCTTTGAAGCCCCACAGTATTTAGCTCTTTATTGAAATGACTCTTAGAACATTGAAAAATGGATGAAGTACAGATTTTTTATTACTTACTTACTATTAATATAATTTCTTCAAGTTTGGCGAGCCGGATTTAAAAGCTGAACATATGCTTAGCATATGGACCCTGGGCCGTAGTTTGCCCATGCCTGGTCTAATCAGTGTTGACCATTGGAGTATTGTTACCACACTCCAGCCGTTTGGGGTGGGCGGAGACTTTTCGCATGGCGACCCGGGGATTTTTTTTGTGTTATTTAGTTTTTTTCGTCTGTGCTTTGCAAACACAACCTCTTCCATCATGATAAGAGCCCAGAGGAAACTGCAGCCGTGCACACGGACCACAACAAGAGGGACGACATGTGTGTTTTGTGTTGTGTGTTTTTTCCACAGATGGCCACTCATGGGACACAGAATCGCCTCCATCTGTTACCCAGTAGTCTTTTTGCCTCGGCCGAGGCGTAGATGGCTGACTTTACATGTCCGGGCTTTTGATTCACCAATTAGATGTGTTCGTGCTGGTTTTGATCGGGGTGGTGGGATTGGTGATGCTGGACCCAGAGAGGGGCTCAAGTTAAGGAGGCAACAGCAACGTTTCCATTACAGTTTTTCGCAAAATAAAAGCGAAAAAATAATATTTGTCATATAAAAAAATTAATAAAATAAAATAAAATTTGTCGTCAAATCTCGTCCCGCAAGATATACGAGAATTACGTTTGCTTTTGTTTGTTTATGTTTGTTTGCTGTCAAGAATGGTTTTTATATGTTTTTCCCTTTGATTACTTGTGAAAAAAAAAAAAATTCAATTTCCTCCTCTATTGAAACATGATGCGCCATTTTCACTTCAACTGACCTGGTCACATGACCCCGTACGTCACGTCCGGTGGCGCATTAATACGAAAAAAGTGTTTCCATGACACTTTTGCGATTATCCTCTATATCGATGCGTCTGAAAAACCACCTCATGAGAGCGTAAAAACCTTATTAAAAATTAAGTATTTGAGAGGTTTTTTGAAATGTAGGTGTTTCCATCACCAGTTTTTTTTATTGCGATATTTAGGTTTTGCGCAATTCTAGGGGCAATGGAAACGCAGCTAGTGATTCCTGATTCCTATACGAGAAATACAGAAAAAAAAACAAACCTCTGGGATATTTTGATTGTGTGTAATTCTAAGTGACTTCACCCTGATTTCAGTGCAGTTTAGCAACCCTGCTACTGTCCAGAGGTACTCTCCTCTTCCACTGCTGCTCTGTCAGAGCTCTTTGTGTGATTTGAGTCACCAGTGTGATGCTTCAGAGGGCTGCTGAGCAAAAGATGGCACAACACTTCTCCTCTTCTTCTCCTTCTTCTTCCTCCTCATGGTTTTTGGCTTGGGTTGCCACTTCCCTCAGCAGAATTGTGTCCAGTCACAGCGACTCGTGGCCACACGACATTCCTCAGTGTGACCTGCGGTGGGCGAAAGGACAGTGTCTGGATTCGAATCTGACCTCCTTTTTCTGCAGCAGAATCCCAAGAATTGTCCTCTCAAAGTCTGCGTCAAACTGACGAGCGTGCGGCGCCGCAGTGGAATATATTACAATCCGACTTTTTCCTCTTGTGACGCTCTCGACCGCCATTGAAACAAAGCACCGAGTCGGTTGGTGTTCTGGCGCCGTGGGATTTCCTCGCCTTCTCTCCGAGCAGGAAGTGCAGAACCTGCTCCGAATACACTTTTGCACTCGGCTCCCATCGGGCCCCAGAGTAACATAAACCTGTGCTGCAGTGAGGCGAGAGAAAAGTGGATGTTAGCTGCTGCTTTTTCTGGCTGCGTACGGCCGCGCCACACCCAGAACCCCTCGGAGACCCCCAGGAGACTCCCTGCACCACCACCCACCCATCCATCCATCCATCCATCCATCCATCCATGACACTGGAGCCTCTCTCTGTTGCCTGAAAGACGGCAACGCCAGGTGTCTGAGAAGAGAAAAGGAAGAAGAAGAGTTCTGCCTGGTGAAGATGTGGGTTAATGAAAGACAACTGTCTGTAATCAAGGCCAGCTGTTGATCTAGAGCAGAGGAGAGACTCCTAGTCTAGTCTAAATACTACAACACACATATATATACACCTATGTGTTTTTTTACGCTAGATATTAGATATTGAGCTGGCCTTCCCGCTGTTTACGCCGCGGCTCGCCTTGTTTATTGCCTGTAAAAGCAAAGCGAGCGAAAACAAGCGGAGCAGGAGAAAGCGATTAGAGGGCGAAGACGGAGTGGGAGTGCGAATTCCTCGGCGGGAGGAGGAGCCGAATGAAGGGCGACGGGGTGGGGGGGTGGAAGAGGGTGGAGTTAAAGAGGAGGGTGTGGGCTGGGGAAGGGGGCGGGGGGGTCTGCTGTGCCTCCAGAGCCCCCCCTTCCCAGCTCTCTCCCTGCCAAGCTCACAGCTGCCTCCCTCCCTCCTCGCTAAGTGATTCTTCGCAGCTGAATTTCATGGCTGGGACGTCACCGCCGACGCTTCCAGTCTGGAGCACAATGCCTTTTTTTCCTCTTTAAAGTTGCCAAGCGGAGTCGACTCGCTGGGGTTTCTTCCTCCTCCTCTTCGTCCCATTAAATCTCCCCCTCTCGCATTCAAATAATGCCGCCTGCTCGCACAGTTTCTGGGTCTGTGTGTCAGCGCTGCCGCGGACAAAGAATAGCTTCTCTGTGCACGGCAGCACACGTGAGCCCCCCGCTCTCCCATCCCCAACCCGGACACAGTCCAGTGTCAGTTTGGCCTGATTTTAATTAACCATAAAGCCCCCCCCCCCCACTCCCTTCCCATCTCCCCTCCCACATGCTGTCAATAAAGAAACTCGAGATCCTTCCCCTCTGGATGCAGAAAGGCCAGCTGTGATTTCTGCAGAGATTTTCTCTCCAGCGGCAGCAGAGCGACAGCGTAAACAAGACAGCAGTCGGGCAGATGTTATAGAGTCATCCGAAGAGTTTTAAACCACAGCCGCGCATTTTTTTTTTTTTTTTTTTGGTAACTGCAGTTGTTGCTCCGCAAAAAGTAAACGTGGTGAATCTCGCACCCGCTCACTTCCTGCTTGAAGGACTTTTAAAAGCTAAGAAGAGAAAGAGAAATAAACTTGAAACTTTGCGACAAATGGAAAAAAAAAGTCTTTTTCTCGATCCTGTCTGTATCCAACACACTTTCACCCTGCTTCTCCTCTTCTGTCTTGGCTGCCGCGTGCAGCCCTGCTCCATGTTGTTGTGCTCGGGATCTGAGCGGCAAATCCCCAGAAGCGTCCAAAAACAGCCCCATTTATTTGTTTAACATCCAGCCTGTGCGCCGCTCTTTGCCCAAAGAGGAGTTTAAACTAAGACCTGGAATGCACATTTAGAAATCCCCTTTCCCTCATTTTTTTTGAAACCCCCCTCTTCCCCCCAAGTCCTTCATTCCCATGCGCGGGGAGGTCAGAGTAACGGCGAGCATCCTATCTGTCTGGCCTGCGTGTCTCCGCCCTCTCCTGCAGCCTCACCGGCCCTTCATGCTAATTTGACCTACAAATTCTGTCCAAGTGTGACAAACGAGAGCATTGTTGAGCGCCGGCCAAACGGCTTCCTGTGCTCTCTGCTCCCTCCTCTCGGCCGTGAAGCCGTCTTCCTGCTAACTACGCTGCCCACCAATGTGGAAATGATTGTTGTTGTTTTTTTGAGAAGCTAAGTTTAGGAGCCTTTCAAACTGAAAAATAAGTTTGGAGTCGCCTCTTCTTTTCGACCACAGTCGTGAAATTGTTTCCACATCTTGTTGTATTGTCGAGTGCCCTTCTTGGCTGCAGATTGATGCTGAAAAAGGGCCAAAAGGTGTTTTGATCTTTTATTTCGAGTTGTGCTATTGTTGCTCCTCGCAGGAACTCGGGGAAAACCAACTCTGTGTTTTTTTTATGTTTTCTCATTTTCCCCAAAAGCTATTTCACCTTTGCCTGTGTTGTTGGCGCTGGACGGGAACCAGGAGGCCTCCGCTTCTAGGTTGGATGGCTTTGGCAGAGAGTTGCTTCTCTCCTGTGCATTTCATATTTTGCTCGCAGCATCGGCTCTTTGCATCAGTCTCTTATAAATAAGGTGATAAATAAATAAAAAGAAGTCGGAGTGAACACTTGTTGTTTAGCTCTTTTTTTTTTTTTTTTTCACATTTTTCCCCCCTCTCTTTCTGCCGTCGCCCTCGACTACGTCTCACACATTTTTATTTGATACACAAACACGACTCCGGGGGGGTTAAAAGGGGAGCAGGACACGTGAAACCAGACCAAATTGGTGTTTTACGTAGCCGCCGATTACAGAGCTGCTCTCGCTGCACTGCCACCACCCGACTACTTTTTCACCCTTTGCCGCTCTGTCTTTATCCACACGTTTCATTACCAACATGGCATTTTTATCTGACTGCTGGCTTCCAGAAAAGTACTTGGGTGAATTTCTTCATCTCTGCGGAGCTCGTTGGCTGACAAGTTTGCTGATTATTGTTGAGAAACGTGCAGAAATCCTGCTCGTGTTTGTTTTGAAGCTGGAATTTAAATACCTGCAGGGGATGATTGTGTTAAACAGTGTTTGTTGACCAATGCAATTCAGTTTTTGCTTATGTACCAGGAATCTCCAAACCTTTTTTTTTTAACTCTTCCCTTCTCTGTTTTGACCAGATGATTTGGACGAACACACGACTGATTCTATAGTCGGCTTTTTCCGCTTTCATTTTTAGTTGTTTGGTTGTTGTTGTTTTTTTTTTTTTAATTCCTGCGGTGCCAGGGAGGCAAACTCTGAGGCTTTTGTCCTTGTTGGGATTGTTGTTTCCTCTAAACCACTCACCCACAACAGCAGCAGTGAGAGTTGCCTTCCTGCTGATGGAGGTGTTTATTCTGCCCTTATTGTGTTGGACCCATCGGCCTGTTTGGTCACTTTAAATCGAGCCTTTTTCTCTCCTGCTGAATTTGACCCTGACTTAAAATTGAACTCCGCAGAGAAGGAAGACTCAAGTCGCACGACTTGACTCGAGTCAGACTCAAGTTGCAAATTTGAGGACTTGAGACTTGCTTGTCTGACTGCTTGATATAAGACTCGACTTGACTTTGACTTGGTCTTCATGACTTGAGACTTAACTTAGAGTTGAGACAGATGACTCGAAAGGACTTGACTTTTTGAAAATTAAATATTTGCTTCTTTTTTTTTGCACCTTTTTTTTTAGATTAGGCGAGAAAATGTGTTTTATTTTGAAACATGATCGGATGATTTTACAGTGCAACGCACGCTGCAAACAAGTCGGTCAACAGATCAACAGATGAGCACCATAGAGTCTAGACAGATGCATTAACGCACCAAGGAGAAATGGTGTGACCCTCCTGAAGGGAGAAGTGAGCAGTTAAGTTGGGTTATTGTGAGCAGGCTGCAACAGTTTATGTTGAGATAAAATTCAAAGTGTGCAACACTGTTTTAACTGATTTCAATGTGTAAACTGGGCTAGATGATCAGATTTTTGTATGACTTGACTGGTGACTTGCTTGACTTGAGCAATGACTTGACTTGGCTTGATTCTCACCACAGTGACTTGGGACTTGAAGGTGACTTGAAGACTTGCTTGTGACTTGCACATGTGTGACTTACTCCCACCCCTGGTACTCCGCATGAGCAACACAATCGCCTCCTCTTACCTCGATGAAAAAATACCTGCCAGTACCACCAGGAGCTGCAGAAAGTAAAAGTGGGCTGTGTCGGCGGAGGGTTGGTGTGACCGGAATGAAACACCCCACTGCAGTCTCAGCATTTACACATCCTTTTGTTTTTTTGTCTTTCCGAGAGGTCATCGGAAGTATGATGTGGAATTTTGATTAAATAAAAAAAGAAATAAAAGAAACGGGCTTGGCTGTGCCGAAGGAGACAAAATAAAAGGTGTGACGCACAAAGAGGAGAGAGAGAGTGGAAGTTCAGAGGCGGAACTTGAAGTGAGGTGTCGGCTCTTTGTGCGAGGCCTGGCGGGACCCCTCAGCCTTGTTGTAGCCCCCGTAGAGTGAATGTAAGAGGGTCAACTTTAACAAGGGGCCGTATTGATTCTCTGTGTTTGAGGCAGGACGGCTTGTCTGTGTCTCTTTTTGAATGGTGGGATGAGGACAAGACACGGGAGGCGACTTTTTTTTTGTTTGTGTGTGTCCACGTTAAAGTCACCATTCAGCCGAGAGGCGGGCGGGCGGGTGGGCGGGGGTGCACCACCCATCGGTGGTCCCGGGCCCCAGGAGGACTGCACACTTCATCAGGTCACTTCTCTTGAGGATAAACAAGAGTGTATGTCTCCCAACACAAGGAGCGCATGAAGTCGACGTCGCCCCCTAGATTCCATTCAGAGTTTTGATGAAGTTTCTGTGACGTACTCTGATGTTTGTCACCGCACAGAACAGTTTGTCATCCCGTCCTGCTGGCTACGGCTACACCACCTGGACACACCGCCTTGTGGTTTTAATTTGCTTGTCCCACCACGAATGTAATTGAAATTGCTGTGAAAATTAATTCAGTTCCAACACAGAACCAGGGTTCTGTTCAATTCTCTCTGTTGTGAAGACCAAATTGCCCAGATGTGCAAATTCGTTATTGTGTCCTCACTGACGGAATTAAAGGTTGTTGCGACACCTTTAGCTCCCAGTGTAAAAAATGATTTCCGGCACGCAGGCAGGAATGTGCCCCTTGTTTCTGTCACAGCGCCTACTGGCTGATTTATAAGGTCACTCAGTCACTCGGCGGCGGCTGGAGGGAAGCATTTTTTTACTAGCTACACGTGGCTCTTGTCTGCAGATGGTTGGCAAGGCGACAGAGTGAAAGGTCCACGAGCAAGTGGTGTTTCTGAAGTGTAGGGCTGCAGCGAACACTTCATCTACCAGTGGATAAATCCACACAGCTATTCTTTATTGGAACAGCACATTAGGCATTTTCCGAACACCTTGGGCATGTGTTAGCATTTGACTCCATGTTCCTGCGTCACTGCTGGCTGTACAATTATTGCACCCACGTGGCCAACACTTTGCTTTCCCACACCTACAGTATGGCTGAAAAACACAAAAGCCAGCCTTGACCTTTTTTGAGGATCGCGTGTGTTTGTGAGCTTAACCTCACAGTTTTGTAACATTTGACGTTACTCAGAGAGAAAAGCCCCGGCTGTTGAGCGCTAACCCGAAATTCAAAACACTCCAAAGAGCAGCCAGACGACCGGGGAACCGCTCTCTGGGTGCTTTCACAAGGTGCAGTCCTTTCACAAGAGCTTTCAACCACATCCAAGCTAAACCCATTCCCACCGCTCCCAGGGTGTACACAGGCTTATCTCCAGCCTCTCCTCGCCGTGGCCGGTGGTAGACGCACACATTTACACGCCGGTGGTGCGTTGAAAGGACTCCCGTGTTTGATCCTTGGAGGTGGCTGGAGAGCTTGGAGAGCATTCCTTCATCCTGTGGTCCAGGCCTGGGGGTCTTGGGCTGATCTTGACACTGTGTGTTATGGTTGTGGAGGGGAATGTGCTGTGTCTCAGGTCTGGCCCAGATCAGGTTGCTCCCCCCTCCGCACGGCATTTGTTGCCTTTGGATTACCATGTAGCGGAATGTCCTTTGAAACAGGTTCTTTGGAGGTTCACCCCTCTCCTGCTCTGACAGCCTAATTTAAATGCATGCCGACATGTCGTCAACAATGATACCCAACAATTTTCTCCCTTTTAAGCGTTAAGTGTGTAATATTTAGAGATGTTGAAAAGCAACAGCAATATCAAGTGGTTACATTTACCTCTACCTTTACCTTCTCCGAGCTTGCCAGTGAACTACAGTGGCCTGCACACACAAACATGGATACCTCGTCCACCTTCTTCTTCATTGGTTTATTTGAGGACATGAGCGTTCACCCTAAAAACAAAACGTGTTGTCAGGCGGACTGGGTTGTTCACAGCAGCTTCCTTGGAAATATGGCGGTGCAAGATGGCAACTCGGAGCAAGATCCTTGCTCTATGTATGTTCTTATATAAGAACCATTCTGTGAGTAGGAAAACCAAAATACTTTTATTGTACTGTGGGTATACACTTTTCTTAATCTATTTATGGGCATTATATTTAGCTTTTACCAATATAAAAATCACAAATCAGGCCTGATATTACCCACTGGACCTATAAAGGATTTCAGAGTGATCAGATTGTGACAGTTTCACCAAAAGCATCGACTGAATAGGTCGTTTGATTTCTGCATTGTGTCAGTTTTATTCTTCGAATGCATTAGTAGATCCATGCATCTATGCATCGTGCGTGTGTGTTGTACCTGTAGAGTGTTGATAATGAAGAACGAGTGAACGTGATAGGGCCTCCTCTAGACGCTGGTGCTCACATGTGGACGCAAGGAGAAGCACAAACACGGGGCTCGGCCTGTTTGTTTTGAGAGGGCTTCCTCCAGATCCCCTCGTCTCTGCACGGCGCTCTTAGTCCAGGCTTATTTCTTTTTCCTTGCCTTTTTTCTTTTCTTTTTTTTCTTTGGCAACTCTTGCACTTGTGTCTACTCTCACACAAGCGCAGCAAATCTGTTGTTTACACAAAGTATTAACTGACCTCCTGGCTCCCCAGCAAAACACCTTTTAGCAGGAAGCACCGTTGCCTCCCCGACGCTCTGGCTCAGCGCCACGGCATTGTGGCAGCGAAGCCTCAGTGTGAACACACACTGGTGTTTAAAAACAAAAACAATACCATGGAACTATACGGCTGCACTGTCAATAACACACACACACATAAGCAGGCATCTCAGTTCGCAGCCAAGCCAAATTTGTGCTCAATCTGTGCTTCTCTCTCCAGAAATTTAAAGAAATCTCTTTGTTCATCCTTTGTATTTGTTATCTAAGGTGTGTGTCTGTGTGTGTGTGTGTGTGTGTGTGTTTTTGCTCCTCAGGTGTTCCAGGACCTGGGTGTGTCGGTGCTGTCTGGAGCCTCTGAGGGCTACAACGTGTGTCTGTTTGCTTACGGCCAAACGGGATCGGGGAAGACGTACACCATGATGGGAACGCCGGTGAGAACTCGGCACACTTTGTGGCATCACACACATGTTTTGCAGGTTCCAGCTGGCCCAGCTTAGTTGGAACAGTAGCAACAACAAATAAAGCATTTTATCATAAAAAAAACTCCAATCATTATACCAGTCTAATGTTAAAAGCATTCATTTTTTTATTCTGAATTGTTATTTTTTTTCGCTGTTTTTAGGACTCTATCGGCTTGACTCCTCGGATCTGCCAGGTACAGTCGTAGGTTGCGTAGTTTCACTTCATCGTGGCTCTAGAATTGTTGGGTAACTTGACTATCTGGTCTCTTTGTCATGCAGGGTCTCTTCAGATCACAAGACATCTGTGGTGAAGGCCAGAACACCAGCAGGCTGGAGATCAGGTACTGATGTCATTGTCTGGATCTGAGTGATGTCGCCCGCGAGCAAACGCGCACCAACAATTAAGCTGCAGGCCACACAATGCAAAGCAACTGGTCTTTCTAGTTTGCGTGCAGCTCAATGAACTCCTCAATTCCAGTTGTGTTTGCCGGCGTGCGGACAATCAAAAAGGACGAGCGTCGGTGACGAGCATCATCACAACTGCAGCAGAAAGTGTGTTGTTATCACGGGACGTCTTCTTTCTTCTCCGTCCCCGCAGCTTCCTGGAGATCTATAACGAACGGGTCCGAGACCTGCTGCGGCCGGCGGAGCAGAAGAAGAGGGTCTCCCTGAGGGTCAGAGAGCATCCTGAGAAAGGGCCATACGTGCAGGGTGAGTGTGTCGGCCGCAGCTCTACATTCACACTCTGTGATGAGAGGTAGTTGGAGACACGGATGCCCAGACGGGACTCAAGTTAGCTTAAAAGAGGGAAAGCACAAAGACAAGGGATTTCAGGAAACCAAAAGAAAGTAACCCACAATTGTTTATTTATTTTTTGGCTCTTTTTATCCTCGCAGTAAGCCAACATAAATCCCCAGTTCGGGAACAACATCAAGATAAAAAATCACCACATTAGTCCCTTTTTTTCCCCCTCGTCTTGCAGATTTAAGGGGTCTCATGGCTGCAAATCCCCAAAACGCTGCAAGAATAATTTCCCAATGATTGACATAGTTTTCTGCAACGCTTCCTTTGGGAAATCTCTGTTGTGAATGAACTTGCACAATGTGATGTGGAATTTGCATATTTTCATATATATATTTTTGAAATTTCTGCTCGAGCGCTGTTCTTGGCGCGCTGACTCTGCATTTACGACAGAGTCAACACTGCGACAGACACCAAAACACAACATTTACCTCAATCATGGTATTGGATGTGTGACAGCACTTTTTAGGAATTCTTGTGTCCTGTAACTTTTACAAGTGGTCTGTGGTCTTCTCCTCTTTCAGCTTGTCTCACTTTCCCTGCTGTTTGGACTCCTCCTCTCTTTGTCTCCTCCTCCTCCTCCTACTCCTCCTCTTCCTGACTCCTCCTCCTTTTCCACACGCGTCCTAAAGCCCACATCCACTCATTGTCTGCATCAAGAGAAATCCCAGTTGAACACAGGAAGTGAAGTCATTTCCTTGCGTCTCAAGGGGAGAACGCTTTACACACACACACACACACACACACACACACACAGTCTGACACAGATTAAGGCTCTACTTTCAGAACTGTTTTCCCACATAAATAAATCACAATTTTTTTATTGTTTATATTTAGTTTTTTTATTTTGTATATTGTGTTTATTGTGTGTACAACCTACTTAAGATTTGTGAGTCTTTCAAAATGCCTTGTATTACCAACCAAATGTGACCCACTGATGAGACATACTTCCTGTTTTTGTCATCTTGCATCTTGATGAATCTCCTTGTCATCCTCTGATGCACATCCTGATACTCTCAGGTTGCTATTAACCAGTATTATTCCATTTACTTTAATGAAGTTAATCGGTGTAACTCTGTTTGAGGGCAAGGCAGAACCTTAAAATGCAACTAATGATCATTATTGCTTCTTGTGGAATGATTTTCAAGTGTAAATCGTCAACATGTGCATTCAGGAGCTTCACATGTATTAGTCTGCATTGTGAATTTTATCTCCCTCAAAGCCTTTCTGGAACTACATCAAACTTCTTCTCTCGCTGTGCTGTTTTCCTCTTTCTCTCGTCAGATCTGTCTCAGCATGTTGTCACAAGCTGCAAGCAGGCCATCGATCTTCTGGAGGAAGGCATCGCCAACCGCATCACGGCGGCGACCCACAACCACGACGCCAGCAGCAGATCTCACGCCATCTTCTCCATCCAGTACACACAGGTCATCTCTCGCTGACCTCCGAGCAGCCACCGTCAGATACGACACGGTTAATCCGCAGCCTGGATTCAGCAGATTCTCATCACTGCCTGTCCTGTTTTTTTTTGTATTTCTACTCTTCAGGCAACCCTGGAGAACAACCTGCCTTCAGAAATTGTCAGCAAGATAAACCTGGTCGACTTGGCAGGAAGGTATGATTGGAAACGAAAATAAAAGAATAATCCTCCGCCTCATCCCTCCCATTGAACACGCTGACACAGCTGCCCCCTAGTGGATCAGTGTTGCCGTCCTGTGGCGTTTTGCTTTTTTCTCCTTCCTTCAGCCTACTGCGTCTTCTGACAAACGCCTGGCGGTGTGTTTCTGTGTTTGTCTTGTGTCTGCCAGTGAGCGAGCGGATCCGCAGTACTGCCGGGACAGACTGACCGAGGGTTCCAACATCAACAAGTCGCTGGTCACTCTGGGCATAGTCATATCGGCTCTTGGTAAGTTAAGTCAACCAGCTCTGATGTCTTTGAAGCAGTGGTTGATTTTAAAGAACAGAAACATTTCGTAGATATATTTAAAAATAAAGGTTTTCAGGCACCCTCAAAATCTTCAAATTGAATTGAATTTTAAATATGATAATTTTATTTAAGAATGTTTGTGTTTCAAAGGGTTTAGCTGCATCAGAGGCACACAAACAAAATAGAAATGACTTCATTGTTTATCGTTAATAAGACAAAATAAGAAAGCTGAAAAGAAAAATTAGCAACTGGCTAAAGGTCCGGCTGTCTCTGTAAATGCTCGGCCCTGTGATAAACTAACGTAGATTTAGACTTAAAGCACACTCTTACAAATCTGTCGCCTTGCCAGCCCAGAATTCCCAGATGTCAAGCAGCTGTCAGAGTATCAACAGTATGGCGTCGGAGGGTGACGGCAGCACCTTGGGAAGCCACAGCAGCTCCTTGTCTGGAGGAGCTGGAGGAGGAGGAGGAGGAGGAGGAAGGAGGCACTGCTTCATCCCCTACAGAGACTCAGTCCTAACATGGCTCCTAAAAGACAGCCTGGGGGGCAACTCAAAGACCATCATGATTGCAAGTAAGACAAATGCAATAGGAGTCACTGCTGTAACAATACCAGGGCTCTGATTATGCGCAACGTGAGTTTTATTGTGTTTGCAATTATTGTATAATTGTCTGTCTGTGCAGCCTGCTGCAAACATACTGCAAAATTGATGATACTCCCAATACATTGTATATTCTAGTTGACAATCTGATGATGTGACTGCGTGTTTTATTCATGAAATGTTATATTCTTCCTTGTAAAGTCGTTTTTTTTCTTTTTGTTATTTTTTTGCATTGCCTGTGTTGCAGCGGTCTCCCCCTCCGCGAGCAGCTATAACGAGACCCTCAGCACCCTGCGCTACGCTGCCCATGCCAGAAATATTGTTAACAAGCCCCGGGTTAATGAGGTCGGTTGCTGTTTCGGAGCGAGATGGCAAGATGTGACGTTTGAGCGAAAACATGCATTTATTTATTTATTTTCCTCGCTGGTTGATGTGTGCTTTGATTCCTCCTGCAGGATGCCAACGTCCGACTAATCAGGGAACTGAGGGAGGAGATTGACAGGCTTAAGAGCATGCTGCTCAGCTTTGAAATGGTATGAAGGCTCTTTTTTTTTTTTTTTTTTTTTTAAATCATTGGGGGACATCATTAACTCCTTTAGAAGTACACTGCATCTTTCTGGGTTTACACTGCTGCAATTACTAAGCTTCTGTGGCAAAGTCCTAATTTAGAGCTCCTCTTGAAGACACTTTTAATCCTGTGGGTGGTGACAGATTAAGATGGAATATGACATTGCTCTGATGCACAGTTTTGTTTTGTGTTTTTTTGATTTCTTTTCTCCCCCTCTTGACTGACAGCAGCGTGATCTCAGCCCGTCGCTGAGTGATGAAAGGGATGGAAATCTCTCCGACATCGTGCTGCAGAACGAACTGAAGGTAGCTGGATCGAGACGTTCGCACCTGAGCGCGTCGCGTTGAAGCGCGTTGTTCCCGCTGACGGGCAAATCTTCACGCCTCCGCCCCTCCTCAGGTGGAGCAGCTGACCAAGGACTGGTCGGAGAGCTGGAGGGACAAGAAGGAGCTGCTGGAGCGCTACAGTTTGGACATCAACGGAGACCAGGCCGGGTTCCTCATCAACTCCCTCCAACCGCACCTGCTCTCCCTGGACCGGGACGTCCTCAGCACGGGAGTTGTGTTCTATCACCTCAGGGTACGACCTCGTCATCTGATCTCATCCTGTTTGATTGCCAGCGCTTTGATCAGATTGTTTTCCACGCGATGATGATGATGATGATCATCATCATCATCATCATCATCATCATCATCATCATCCCTGGAGAGACATACTGATAAAAAGACAACCACTGTACATGAGCAGTTTGTGCAAATTCCTGCAGAATCCACTATCCCTTTTTATTCGTTTGTTTTTTTCCCCCCTCTCGTCGTCCCCAAACCGTCCCGTCGATCTCTCTCTCCCATGCCTTTGTCTGAGCACGCCTCCGCCATGCATAACTTTCGTAGCGGATAAGATGCTCTCAGTTCTGAGGCGAGGGCTCGGGGGAGCTTAAGCCTCCCTGATTCTGACAATGACAAGCCTCCCCTCAGGCCCGCCGATTACACCGTTCCCTGCGTCTGAAGAGGCCGAGGCCACCTGGGAGCACATGTGGTCCTGACTCCATGTAGAAGAAAGCTTTTAATCCTGTTAGATAAGACCTCATATAAACAATTGATATCTTTTCCGTCGGCTAAGTAAAGGACCTATAGCTCTCAGGTCACCCTCTGACATATATCTGCGTTTGCCCTCATGCTTTGAAGCAAAACTCATTCTACAATCAGTTTTATTGAATAATATGCTGTAGCTACCTTGTGTATATAACCTTGGTTTTTTTTATTTTGTCTCACAGGAAGGAGTGACTCTCATCGGACCCCAGGAACAACTTGAAGAACCGCAAATAGGTATTATTTATTTATCGTTTCTTTTTTTTTTGTCCACCCAGCTGCACAGAACTATGTATGGTTACTGCTAAATGATTAAACAAGTGCAGCTTTAAACAGAGAACATGGTAATAAATGCAAAAAAAGAAAAGCCCTGGCATATTTCTCCTGTTCAATGAGAACGTGTCATGAAGCTTCCTAAACGGGACTCTTTCCTCTCATTAGACGCTGCATTGAACGTTGAATGTTTTTACATCAGCACAACCTTTTTAAATCCAAATCTTCACTCGTGTCTCTGCCTGCTGCTTCTCCAGTTCTGGAGGGTAACGCCCGCTGCGTGATTGAGAACTGTGGCGGCACGGTAACCTTAAGGCCGCTTCCAGGGGGCGTCTGCCAGCTCAACGGCCGAGAGATCGCCGAGCCCTGCAGACTGGCTCAAGGTCAGTTTTCCACTCAAATACTGCAGCTGTTGTCCAACATAGTTGTTTTTAATATTTGATCACTTTAACTAACACAAAAAAATATTCAAATATGTTCATAAATCTCCAGTGTTACAAGTTCAAAGTTTCACATTTTGCCTTCTTAGATTCTGAGCATTTTCATCATGTTATCTCAGATATTATGTACGTCTCCCGTTTCTGGGGCAATCAATGACAAGCCAGAGACGTGCGGGCTTGCACCACTGGGAAAAGTGAATTTAGCCTAATATGGGACCTTTACGTTTAGCCTCTATCGTTGCATGCAGTGGGAGAATCAACATACCTTCATGAAAAATACACATGAGCAACACGTGACACTTCTTCTCATCCTCTCCATCGCTGTCAGACAGCATTGAAACATGCAGTGACGACGTCACATCAGGCTGAGCAGCGCTGACTTTGAGGATGCAACCCAAGGGTCATGTAATTGCAGCGCCGCGCTGACTATCACATCTAGGTTAATGTGCAATTATATGCACACACTTGAATATGCGCAGATAAACATATATGGGTCAATGCTCCATTACGTATGCATGGCAACCCAATCTTCCCAAGGATAAACACTCACACATTCCCACCAGCCGGACTGCAAAAAATACACACACGTGCATGCACGCTCACGCACCTGCACGGACCGACTCCTGCAGGATGATGAAGGATCTGCCTCTGTCCCCCAGGGATGGTGCTCACCTTGGGAGGAGTGCATAAGTTCCGCTTCAACCACCCCGACGAGGCGGCGGTCCTTCGGGAGCGCAGACGGGTAGGTGATAATCATGCCAAAGATTAAAAGGATGCTATTCATTACGATGGCAATCACGGCGGCGGCGCGTTAATAAACTTGCGCTCGCTCGTTTTCCGCGGCACAAATTTACGTCGCGAGGACGCCAAGGCTCAACTTGTTTTTACTTTCCTTTTATGCGACGTCCCTCAGGCCAGTGAAGTTGGCACGAGCTGCTCCTACATTGACCTCTGCCCCCCGACTCCTGCTGACAGGTAATGTACTGCTGCCTCTGTGTGTGTGTGTGTGTGTGTGTGTGTGTGTGTGTGTGTGTGTGTGTGTGTGTGTGTGTGTGTGTGTGTGTGTGTGTGTGTGTGTGTGTGTGTGTGTGTGTGTGTGTGTGTGTGTGTGCGTGCATGTTGTGATGAATGCGCCGAGGCCACTCTGACAACCTGCGACTCGTGTGTTTGATAAGCGGCACACTTGCAGCGCAATTGTTCATGCCGTGGAAATAGGCCACAGCCTTATGCATGTTTCAGTCCAGCTGGTGCGGATGCCAAGTGTTTCCATTAGTGGCCCCGCCCTCCTCCCCCCACTTCAGTGAGCGGTCGTCACAGGACAGTCTGAGTCACTGCTGGCAGAACTTTAAAAAGAAATCTACGGAAGCTTTTAATTTGAACCAGCGGAGCTTTAAGTTAGATTTACTTACCTTTAAGCCGAGGTAAAAAATTCTTTCCTCTACCTTTTTTTTCACCGTCAAAGCTTTTTTTTTTTTCAAGCTATCCATTTGATCCCAGATCTGTGTGTCTGTTTTCAAAGCGCTGAAGAAGTGAAGCTCCAAGGGCAGCAGAGTGCCGGCGTCTCCCGCACGGAGGAGCCTGCCACTCGGCAGCACGTGGAGGTGCAGCAGTGCTACGTGGAGAACTTGCGGCAGGAGATTCAGGCGGAACAAAGGCGGGCGGAGAAGGAGCTGGAGCGGGAACAGGCTCACCTCCAACGGCAGCACGGCGAAAGTGTGTGCCCCCTGTCAAGCCCTCGTAAAAGTTTGGGGTTTTTTTTGCCTACGCTTCCAAGCCATGTCAGCCAAAAGTGTATTAATGTGTTTTCTCCTCTCTTGGCCTTTTATTGCAACAGTTCAGGAATGGATCGTGCAGGAGAAACGGCGCCTGGCAGCCATCACCGAGGAGTCCGGCGTCCAGGCGGACCTCCTCCCTGCACCCCTCCTGGAGCGCCTGACTAATCAGAATTCGGCAGATGGCTCCGGCCAAATGCAGGAGTGTCCAGCCGTGATGGTCAGGGCTTGGAAGAAGCTGGTGGAAGAGGAGCTGCTGAAGCATCACGCCCTTTGCCGCGCCGAGAGCCGCATCCGTCGCAAGAGGCTGCACTATCAGCTGCAGAGGATTGCCCGCAAACGGCGCCTGCTGGAGGCGAAAAGGGAACTCCAGCGTCTGGAGAGGGCCTTACCTGTAGCACCTGACAGTCCCGACTGTCCAGAGTCGGAGGCGCCCGCCGCCGAGATGAGGGGAAGATCCTTCTCGGCTGACCTTCTCTCCCGCCTCTACCCGCAGAACACGCCCATCTTCAGGTACGCACGCTGTCCGAAAAGTCGCTCGCAGCAATCGGGATAAAATCCACAAGCATCCCGTCTCTTTCTCTCTATTACAGACACTTTTTGAAGAGGAACAGATCCAGCGAGAGGACGTCAAACCCATTAAATCTAGTTGGCACCCGGAAGTGGCTTTCAGACGAGTGCCTGCCTCGGGAAAGAACCCAAAGCTGTTCCGCCGCTCTCCTTTCAGGATCCCATCAAACCTGCCGCCGCTCCTCGGAAAACATCAGACACGCAGGTAAAGAGGAGTGTCGGGCTCAGCCTAGCAGGGAGCGCCCCGAGAGGAAACCCCTGCTGCCAAACCGAGACCTGTCTTTCAAGAAACGGTCGGATCAGAACGCCGCTCTGTCTCTCAAGCCTCCCGTCGGATCTTCAGCCAGCAAAGAAAACGTACAAGCAGCCGCGTTTCGTAATATCCCTTGCAAGAGTGAAGTCGACCAACCGCGCGAAGGAGACGGCAAACTGGAGTCCATCAGAAGGACTTTGTCTCGCTCCGTGGGCCCCAGGCTAAAGACTGCGCTCTTCAGAGTTTTCAGGAAGCCTCCTCCGGGGAAAACCCCCAAAAATTTGTGGAGGCCAAGAAGTCTCAGAGAAGCCCGGCACGGCAAATGCGCGCTGAAAAGCGCCGTTTCGTGTGTGGAGCTGGACTGCAGGGCTCTGCCGGAGGAGATCGGACCGCGGCGGTGGCGCAGCAACGAGGCTCTGACGGACAAGACCAGCAGATGGGTGGAGACGCAGCAGGGACTGTCAGCCTGGGAGGAGGAAAAACGAGGAGGAGGAGACGGGGACGAAGTGATGTCCGACTGCGAGAGCCTTTTTTCTCTGGACTCCCTGTCCTCTGCTTATGCCACGGCGCTGGCAGAGCGGCTGAGACATGAGGCGGAGGAGGAGGAGCGAGATAGCGAAGACAGCCAGATGTCTGAAGATTCCTTGACTGTGGAGACGGTCAAAAGGCTTGAGCGCTCACCGCTGGCCGTCTCGACGGAGGCTCATTGGAGCCAGCATGGATTCACACATCAAACTCGCATTGTTGAAAAAGCAAAGTCTCCCTGCCAAAAAGCTGTTGAAGAGGATCTCAGTGGCGGACTCGCTGTAGAGAATCTGCAAACCGATCCAACAAGCGCTGCACGTTCCTCCAGCAGCAGCAGCAGCAGCAGCAGCAGCAGCAGCAGCAGCAGCTGCAGCGTCGGGGAGCCTGAACACCTGCAGGCACTTGGCGCCTGGTCCTCCACCTGTGCAACAGACAGCTCCAGTATTCCCAGGGCTTGTCTACCTGTCCAGAGAAAAGAGATGTGTCCAGATATCGTAGGCAGCAGCAGCAGGAGCAGCAGCAGCGGCGGTGCAGCCAGTCCGAGCCTCTCAGAGGGCAGAGTGAGCAGCCGCAGCTCGACGTCGGCCAGCGATGAAGGTGAAAAGGCAGCTGTGAAAGGACACAGTTTTATAATAGAGGCCACCCCGCAGATGAAAGACTCGGCAGATAAGCCTCTGACAGGTGTAGCGTGTTGTGAAGGCCAATCAGAAGGACTGCTGGACTCCCATTCTGCGCACGGTTGCGACGGCAAACGACAAGCGTCGCAGGTTAAATCCCTCCGCGCGCTCACGAATGCTGCAAGCGTCGCGGCTCCCGACGCCTCAGGGTCGCCTGTCGCTGAAGTATCCACCTCAGGTGGCCCACCAGCTGAGGTATCCTGTGTGTTTACCGCCTCCAGTCACTCTGCCCGAGCCGAAGGTCAGCGTGGTCTGCACGCTGCAAGCGGCGACGCTTTGAAAAACAACCAGAAATCTGATGGAGCCCCGTCCTCGGCGTGGGACGAGCAGTCAAACGGGGGTGAAAGCGAAGGCGGCAGCGAGCGCTGCGGGGCGGCCCAGCGGGAGCTCGTTAGGTCCGATTGTAAGAATTCCAGGAAGAGGAACAAGGAGCAGCGGGACACCTTCACAGGCAGCCTGAAAATGCCGAAAAGGAGCGACCGCGCCGAGCCGGCGGCCTCCTGCACAGCACCGGTCGGCAGCCAGGGCGAGATTTGGCTCGGCGACAGCAACAACAAGGGGGGCGACTCAAAGGGGGAGTCGTCATCCGTGGAGGGAGAGCAGGTTAGATCAGCACGGCACTTGCTGCCTGTTTTTAAAGGCGTCGGACCGAGTTGTCCAAAACAGGAGCAGTCGGAACGTCTGAATGGAAGCTCAGCAGGAAGAGTTGACTGTGGAAGTGTGACGATGAAGACGGGAGCGGAGGAGGCCTCCCGAGAAATCAGCACCCGCACGTCCTGGTCGGCTGCTATTTGCAGCGCCATCGACCTGAGGATCTCGGAGGTGGTCAACGAGCACGTGCGATCGTCCTTCGTCGGAGGCGACGACGAGCGGAGCCCGAAGGCCTCGTCTCCAGCTGCGACAGTTGATAACAAGTTGAGAAACAAGAGCTACGGATTCGTACTAAAGCTGCCCGGTCCCGAGAGCCGCACACTCACATCTCCAGAAGTCGCACCGGACTTTAACTGCGGTCGCGGCTTCTTTGATGCGGCATCAAACGGAGGGCGAGTGGATCCGTGCTGCATCAAAAACGTTCAGTCCGACTCAATCAGCCGTGAAGAATCTCGCGGGCGTGTTTCGCAGGCGTTGAACTCGCTCTCAATCGGAAAAGGCTTCGACTTTCAAGAACCCGCCGCGATCAAAGACGCATTATTTCGGCAAGCGAGTCAATTAGTTCATCAGAGTCTGGCATTTCCTCCAGACGACACGATCGGTGAGGCTCAAATCAGCCTGCGTTCAACCATCGAATCAAGTCGAGTGCTTGGTGAAGCACCTCCCCCAGGTGGCGCGAGGGAAGAGGGCTGCAGCTGCAGTCGAGCGGCGGCCGTCTTCACGGAAGCGGCGAGCAACTTTAAAGACCTCAGCTGCGGTTTTGCCAAGCAGGTCGCTTCGATTCCCATTCCACACCCGCTCAAGTGCCTTGACAAGAGCTTTCCCCCCAATGGAGGAAATCCTCAACCGGAAGAACACAGAACAGACGCAGCAGTGGATGAAAACTCTGTGAGCCAGTCTGCAACTCGCAAAGACAGGACTGGTCGAACGGCAAGCGTAAAGAAATCTCCGAAACCTCACCACGTAGTCCAGAAATGCGTTGTGAACATCAGATACGGCGACAAATGTTGTAACTGTGCAGTGAAAGCCAGGAAAGAACCTGAAGCTTCCACGGTGTTGCACCCTGAAACAAACGACTCCGGCCCTTTGAAGTCTGAGCAAAAAATGACACAGGACGCCAGTTTCAATCAGTCCGTGACATCCAGCGTTCACACGCAGCAGCACAGTGCAGCCGCTGCATCCAAAAAGGTCAAAAGGCTTCGGAGGTCCAAGGTCCAGACTGGCCTCGCCTCTTCCCCAGAGTCGTCTTTGAAATCCTCAGATGAAGATGAAGAAGACGCTCAGGCCTCGGGAGGGCATCGCAGCCGCCTGCAGCCCAGAGGTGTGAGTCATTGCTCTCAGCACAGCAGAAACCAGGAGTTCACACAAGGCGGAAGCAGCAAATCTGACATTTTCCCCAAAGTGCAAGAGAGCAGATCTGAAATCAAAACTTTGGAAGAAACTCTCGACACTAATAAAGTTGGTCAAGATTCCAGCAGAGGAAGGAACTCTGTCCTGTCCAAACAGGCGACTGTGGAGGAAAATCGGCAGCAGCAGCAGCAGGTAATGCAGAAGCCTCGCGACGCCTCTGTGCATTTCGCCTCTAGCGACATCAACCCCTTTGTACGTCCGTGGCAGGACACCGACCCTGAGCAGCTCGCGCACAAGAGCCCGGCGTTTGGAAGCGCCGCCGACCTCTCCCGCAAGTCTCCGCCCCTGATCGCTGGCGGCGGCGGCGGTGGCATCGCGGGTGGCCGCATGGCGAGGTGCTGCAGCGTGGACGACGGCCTGAACGGCCGCGATTCTCCGCCCTTCAACTCCCACCTGAGCGCCTACGCCGCCAGGAGGGGCCTCTCCAGCACCCTCAGCAGCGTCGAGGACGCCGACCGGGAGCAAGTCGTCGGCCGGACGCCTCAGTCGGGCGTCTCCGGACGGGTGGACGAGATCGTGTTTGTGTACGCGCCCGAGCGGGAGCCCCGGGCAGAGGGCGTGACCCCGATGAGGAGGAGGTCGTTTGAACGCGGCACTCAAACTGAGCAGCGACCTGAATGTGGTGCTGCAGCTGCTGCTGCTGCTGCTGTGGCTGTGAAGCGGAGGGAGCGTCACAGGAGGAGCTGCACTGATGGAGTGGCAGCGGCGGCACAGAGGAGCAGCAGCAGCCGCAGCCTCAGGGAGTCTCAGACGTGGGCCAGCATGGAGAGCATGTCGGTCCACCTCAGCAAGCTCATCGACAGCACCTCGGACCTGCTGGAGGACGTGCAGGAGATGAGAACAGGTGGAGGCGGGAGGGGGAGGAGATGGAGCGTCGACCCGTCCGCCACCGCCGCCGCCAAGCGAGACTTCACCACCCAGACGGCCGCGGACGTCGGCGTCCAGACGGAGAGGCCGTCCACGCCGCTTTGTCCAAGCCGGCACAGCGTCAGCCTGGTCGTCCGCGTGGTCGCCGATGACACCGCGCCGGTCGCAGCGCAGAGGTGCGTCAGGTCGGCTTCCTCCCGAGGGTCGAGGCGAGGGGCCTTCACGGACCGCGCTTCGTCCCCCATACTGACGGTGGGGGTCAGGAGAGGGTCAAGGCCCAGAGGGCAGCAGACTCACCCGATCTCGTCCGACGACGAGGTCAGCCACTCCGCCGACGGCTCGTTCAGCCTCGACTCGTCGCCGGACTTTGGAGAGAAACAGAAGCGACAGAGGTCGTCTTCCGTTTCTGCAAAAGCGTTCAACACGCAGAGCATCTCTCCCATTTTAAGACCCGCCGATGATCCCAAGCAGCAGGTCGCGGCGCTCGGATCTGTGGAGTTCAGCGTCGACTCCTACCGACAGAGTCCGAGCGTCAGTGCGGCAGCGGCGGATCTGCTTCAGGAAGACGAAGCGGCATCACCGGCGCCAAGCGAGTGCAACACGGACGTCCTGGTCAACATGAAACCTGTGAGCGCTGAGTGTGAGGACCACAGCGTGGTCCCCGAGGACCTTCCCCTGCACAACAAGTTCAACAACTGGTCCGGCATCGCCGCCAGGCGCCCCGCCGCAGAGTGGAGCGTGGCGGAGGAGAGCTTGGCGGCGGGACCCGGCGGCGGCCGCAGGTCCGGAGAGATCGAGAGGCTGAGGCGGGAGAGGGAGCGGCTGCTGGCCACGGTGGGCCTGGCCGGGAACCCCACGCCGCTCAGTGTGGAGCTGACAGAGGCCAAGCTGCACTACGGCCTCGGGGAGACGGACACGCTGCTGAAGATGCTGAGTGCGACGCCGAGCTGCAGGGAGGAGGAGCTGCGGCTGCTGCAGGCTCCCGGAGCAGCCGCCACCAAGCAGCAGCTGTACGAGAGGTGGGAGCGCCGCACATCTACAGTGGAGCTAGGATGATGAGAGTCGGCTAGGGTCGCAGCCAGACCACTTTATTATAGAACAAGTAGGGATAGTTGCATTTCAGTCCTCACCCATACTATTACTGATTACTTAATAAGGCCGTTACATATTATAGAATTACTTTGATTTTGATTTTTCCACAGGTGTTCTGTTATTTGAAGAACATTCCTCAGCATGTTTTTCAGGACATGAGTGACCCCCTGTTTTGGGGAGGAAAAAATAATACTTTAGAACGTGGCTGTGACTCCTTTCAGGCATCGCAGGAGCATTGAGGGTTGGAGGCAGGAGCGGGAGGAGCGTCTCCAGACCTCCGGCAGAGCTCGCAGCCTCAGTCCCAGCAAACTTCTCCGTCCCGAGGCCGCTTCCCCAGCGTCGGCTGGCCAGCGCGTGCAGCTTCGCCAGGAGGCCATCGACAGCACCAGGTGAGTGGCGCCGCCAGCATTTGGAATAACTCAAAGCGCAGAAAGAAAACCTTGTTGAGGCTTTGTTCGGGGGGTTCAAAAGTGTCTGTCTCACCGGCCAGAATCCCCAACGCCCCTCGAGGAGACGGGCAGCGTCCCTCTGACATCGAGCAGCTGCTGCGGGACTACGGCCGAGCCCGGGAGGAGGCCGGGACGGAGATCGCAAGAGCCCGAGAGCGACTGCGGGAGAGGACGGAGCAGGAGAAGAGGAGGCTCCAGCAGCAGGTCGTCTCCCCGGAGGCCAAGGTGCGACTCCTCAGGCTCAACCGCTGGATGAAATTGATATTCCTCACGTTCTTAAGTAACTTTTCATAGCTACGTTAGGAGAACAATGTCATTTTTTGCAAAGTGGTTTGTTGTTTTCTGTATTTTTGAGCTACAAATCGAAATTATTTAAGTTACAGTGATGCTTGCATTAACTGAATTAAGTTCATTCTGTCTTCTCTTACAAATTATCTCATTGGTTCTTTTATCTCAGACATAGATTTTAATTTAAATAAAGACCTTAAAATCTATGTCTGAGATAAAAGAACCAACAAGATAATGATGCTTGGCTAAAATGCTACGGTACATCTGCCATAGTGCTGTCAGCTAATATTCCGTTTTCCTCTCTCCGTGTGCTTCAGGATGAGGTGAGGCACCGGACCAGGATCAGCAGCAGCACCTTGTGCACTGGGTCCAGCCTCAGCCTGTCGTCCGGACCGACGTCCGGGTACAACAGCGGCAACACTGCTCAGCTGCTGCACTGCAGCGGCTCACAGCTGACCGCACAGGTTCGTCTAAATAACAACGTACAGAATGGATTTTTTTTTTTTTGTGAGGTGACCACCCAAGTCACTGCCGCTTGTGTTCAGATCTCAGGATTCCAAGACGAGGTGCTCCGGGCGAGGACGCGTCCTGGAGGTTGGCTCTCTGCCACCGGTAAGAACCGACGTGAAGCCTCCAGCCAACCGGCCGAGTCTCCCAGCATTGGCCTTTTTTTTTTTTTCTTTTTTCTTTTTTAAAACAACACAAAAAAAACACCATCGCGCCTCCTTCCTCCATCATGTCTCATCAGATGTTCGTCTTGAGCCTCCCGCGTCCGGGTTCGAACCCCTCATGACTTCATCCCCGTCGCCCACCGCCGCCTGCACACGCCAGCGCGCCGCCTCCCTCGGCTCCTCCTCCTCCATTTCCACCTCCTACCAGGACATCACGTCTCCTCTGCTCGGCCGTGTCGTGGCTGAGGTAACGGCTCTGAATCCAGTCTTTGCATCCATCCATCCATCCATCCATCCATCCATCCACTCATTAATTCATCCGTTAAGAAGGCCATGTGGTGTTTGCTTGAATCTTTCATCTTTCTATCTTCAAATTGTGCTTTTTGTTTTCCTCACAGGTCCGACTTGCTTCTTCTGGGGATTTCAGCAACCTGCTAACTGGCAAAGCCTCAGCAGGCTGGAGGTAAGCTTGCATGTTCTCAAAAAAAAAAAAAAAAAAAAAGCTCATTCCTCAAGTATTTTCCTGCATTCTGGGGCTAAAATAAGAAGCTCCCTCTCCTCTCAGCACGAGCTGCACACTCAGTACCTGCAGAATACTGTTCCCCTGTCTAATCATTATTCTGTTTCCAGGTATCAGGGACTGGAACGAGGGATCCAAGCCTACTACCGGCCCTCCTCTAGCCCGTCCGTCCACGGCTTCCTTGGGGTCGGAGAGCTCGACCGGCCAGTGGAGTCTGTGTGGAGCTGCGTCTGCCAGCTGTCCAGGAGCAACATGTGCAACCAGTCGGTCCGCTCTGTGTGGACCAGGCCACTAGATGACAGCACTCAGCTGGGTGAGTCTCCCTCTGCACTTGGTTACTACACATGATGCTGCAAAAAAAAAAAAGTTGGTTTTGGTGAGGAGGAGTTAACAAGTGTGACTGGCCTGTCGTCCAAAGGTCATTTTCAAATTGCAGATTTAACCCCAAACATAATGACCTTAGCAAAAGTAAGTTGTTCAATAGTTTATTATGGATTACATAAGCCGTTTGTCTGTCAAATAGGTCAAATTAGCACTAGTTCAAAAGTCAAATCCGTCTATCAAAGATCAATGACCCGTGAGAGTAAAATAAAAAGGTTTTCTGCAACCACAAAACATGCAAAAATCTTATTAAGAAACGTCTTCTTTTTTTTTTTAGTGTGCCGCCTGTTTTCCGGATTTTGACACATTCTCTGCATTTCCCTGTCCAGTTTACATTCTGACAGATCCGTCCGCCTGCCACCTCAGCCAGCCGAGGGACTTCTGCTGCATCAGCGTGGAGTCCACACAGGTGAGCGCGGCTGCTAGAGCGTCCAGCCGCTGCTGGCCGTCATCATCACGGCCGGCTGCTGTTGCTCCTCTGAGCTTTTCCAGCCTCGTTATTGCACAAAATCACACTTCGATTTCTTGGTATAAAATATTCCCCTCCTGCCGTATTGCCATCGGCAGCGCTGGCCGGCCTCAGTCTGCGTTGTAGAAAACAACACCACCCGCACCGCCGGTGAAACTCACCCGGAGGCGACGGGTTAATTCAGCGGCTGCCCCTCGGCTCATTAACGTCCTGACCTGTTTTATTGATGACTTTGGCCTCAGGCTGGCCTGTGCACGCTGGCCATGCAGTCCGTGTTCGAGGAGTCGCTGCCCCGGCCCAGCGTGGACGCCGTTCGCGGGGAGATGATGCCCAGCGGCTGGCTCCTGCAGCCGGTCAGATGCGGCGGCCGCGAAGCCACCAGGGTCGCGTTCCTCCTGCAGGTGAGAAACACCTGACCTCAACGTCCAGGTCGACCGTGCACGTGTTCCGCCTTCCTGAGTCGCCGAGTCTGTTTGTTTACTTCCCGTCGGCGTCATTGATTCGTCCGCCCGGTCGGCTGTTGCCTCACTTTGCCTCTCGTCTCCTCCTGACGTCTCTCCAGGTGGATCTCGGGACTCCGTCCTTCCCTCAGCGACTGCTGGGAGCTGTTGCCAGGCGACAGGCGGCCGTCATCGCCGATCTCGACGTTTTCCTCTCCTCCTAACTTCAGGAGGATGAGGCTACTTCACCAGCAGCAGCAGCGGCAGGAGAATAAGAAGCAGCAGCACTTAGACTGAACACTGAATGTGGAGTTTTGGTCTCTGTTTTGAATTTGCACCTAAACGTGTCAATTACTCTAAGAGCACTGTTCTATTGTTTTCCTGTTCCAGAGTTCACGCAGCTTTTCTTAGGATGGTGGTTTTTACATATATAATATAATATATATTTTTTTAAAATTTAAATTTTTTTTTTTTTCATTTTGTCTACTTAAGTGTGTTACACAATCATAATCCTGTTTCACCAAAGACTGAGGCACATTTTAGTTCATTATTAGCCACAGACGTCATACTGACTATAATACAAGGAGTGATTAAGCGATTAAGTTTCTTCCTCAGCTCAGTGATTTATTTATTGTTGTGATCAACAAGGGTTAATTAGTGCGTTGTAAACTGGTTCACTTTAGGAATTCAGCATCATTAATCCCTGTTACAGTGAGCACTGCTTGTGTCTCGAGGACTAAATCATTCAAATTTAAGGTCAATGTCTTCAGAGAAAAAGCAATCAAATTTTGGTGAAGAAGCAAAAAGACAAATGTTTTAAATTGGCATCTATTTTTTTTTACACTTTCAAAGTGAAAGCTGAGTCAAACATAAATATAATGTTTCTCTCGTTTTTGATGTTTTTTTTAAAAGTTAACGAGGCATGAAGATATGAAGGAAACATTTGCAATATTGTACACTGCATATTTTAACCACTCATGTCTCAACCACTACATGTACAGGTTGTGTGTTGTTTTTTTAAAGACGTTGTTTTCTTGTGTTTCTTTACATTATTGGTGAATTCTTACATTCTTTTCTATGGCAGAAATACTTAACTGTAAAGTGTAAATGTGTTTTAAAAGCCACTGAGTAGCCTTTTGGTCCTAAATCTGTTTTGTTTGAAAAAAAAAAGAAGTGCCTTTTATTTTCTTCAAAGAATGGAGAAAATGTTGCGTTGAGATTTGGACATGTGATGGTACCCTGAATCTACATAAGCTCGTGTTTGTTCTCACCTGTTCCTGTTGCATATTTATTCAATCCTTTGTTTTCTCTGTTCTCAAACATTCTGAATGTGTATAGTTGTGGTGCTGAAGTTTTATTTTTCTTATTATAAGCAGTGCTTTCCACAGCAGCTTGCACAATCTTGTTAATGCATTTCTGAATGCCTTCAGCTGGTGAAATATTTGTGTCTCTGTGGGTGTGTACGGCGTTGAAGCTATGCAGAAGCCGACAAAAAGCAGGTCTGGTTCAGTCAGCTGGGTCCAGATATGAAGCCATATTATTTACACTAGTCGCAGATTGAAGAGTGCTGAGACGATCCCCAGAAACCAAAGAGAGAGAAGTGACGGAGGACAGGGACTCGGTAACTTCTCGCGCCGACGTCCTGTTTGTCTATATATAGTTATTTTTTTATTGCGCTGTTATTTATGTTTCTATGACCTGTTGCAAGTGTATTTTTATTACAAACACAGTCTGTTCTGTTGCTAAGATAATGTTACCAGTTGGTTTGTTCAGCCAATGTTTTTGTTACAAATACAGTTTTGTTTTGTTTTTAAAGCTCTTGGTTGTTTCTTCTTCTTGATTTTGGTCAGATTTCTTCCAATGTTGCCGTATTTCATTGTGTGATATGCAGTTGTTTCCAGCTTTCTTTCAGACAATTTGTAGTTCTGTTATTGGAGCTATAGCTCGATTCTTGTGAGAGTCTTGATTTGGGCTGTCTCAAAAGAAACAACATGGAAACTACTGCTTAATAGTTTTTAAAACTTTATTTAAAGTTATGCATTTTACTCGGTCGACAACATTAATTCAGTGTCATTGTTTGATTGTCGTTATTTGAGGATCTTCTACAGTGTGATTGTTGGACCTCCTATGTCTGTCCGTGCTGTCTGTGTACAATGACACGCAGGGGCAACAGGAGAGGTGACATTTGGGTGTGCGCGTGCGTGCGTGCGTGCGATTAGCAGCCTGTTGGGGCGGGGTGGTCAAGAGGGGGAGGTGGTGGTGGGCTCCGTGTGAAGTGTCTCTCTCTGTGTGTGTGTTCCATTTCGAGTCACCAGCTCTTGTCAGGAATGTGCGTGGCCCGCGCGCACGGCTCACGCACTGGATGCGCCCACTTTATTTTTAACCCGGCCGGGGTGGGTCGCTCCTGGCTCTGCATGGGAAGGAGGCTCGGCGCCCGCAGTCCCGTTCCCTCCGAGCAGGAGCCCGCTGGCCCGGTGGGATTATAATCTATTGGTCGGAAGAAGAAGGAGAAGAAGAAGAAGGAGAAGAAGGCGGCTTCACATCCAACGACCCCTCACAGGAAGAACAGCTACAAGCACAGAGTAAGTTGGAAAGTTTTTATCTTGTTTTTTATGAGTTGGTAAATTTTAAAATCATTTTTCCATGTCTGTTGCCGTCTTGCTAGTTTCAAGGTTCCTCCAGACCACCTGTTACACCAGTCAGTAAAGCAGGGGAGCAAAAAAAAAAAAAAAAAAAATCAGTGAGTTGAATTAACTTTATTGCGCTTAAACTTTGACGCAAAACCCGCTAACGTCCCGGAGTGTCCCCTCTCTCCCCTCTCCTCGCCCTGTTATCAGTTTAGTCTCCGGGTGAATGAGCGTTCGGTGACGTCACACGGCGCGGACTTTGCGCAAAAAGAAGCTCCTCTATGATGATGATGATGATGACGATGAAGTGTTTGGGCCACTTTTCCACAGTAGAAGAGTCACACGCCTTATCAACAGTTTCTGTCTTTCTTGACACTTATGACACTGTTACGTGTCATCACTCAATTAGTTGTGCCAATAATGAGCTAATTAATAATAATAAGATAATAAATTCGCGATATTGTTCTTAAACGACTTCGGGTTTTCTGTGTTGAACCGCGACTGAAACGTTGTGAACCTCATAAACCTTCAGGAAATTGGAAGATATCTCAGATTTGCTCTGTTGTGTAAAAAAGCGGGCCGCATACTTTTACACATGCGTGTGTTCTCTCTCTCTCTCTCTCTCTCTCTCTCTCTCTCTCTCTCTCTCCTCTGAGTTTATTCCAAAGTGAGGTTTGCGGCCCCCAACACGGCCATTTTAAAGACAGGGATATATTTTTTTTTTCTCATTAAATCCATTGTATTCCAAAGTTTATTTACTTTGTTGTGTTGCAGTTTGAGATTTAGGATGATTTCAGTGTTCTCGGTTCACATTGCAAAGTTGCTCTTAGCTGTTGTTGTTATTATTATTGACAGTTTTTTTGGTCATTGCACTCCCTGCGTCTTGGTGCAGCGTTGGACTTTAATTTTATTTATTCACTTTCTTCAATTTGAATCTTGCACATCCCAACACGCAGTTAGTATGTGAGTGTAGGGCTTGTCGTCGTCACGGGTGAGAGCCCAGATAAACAGTGGCAAAAATCAACCACGTCTGCGGTATTGAAATTTTACACTTGCCCCATTCCTTGATGAGAAAAAAGAAATACCAAAGCTGTAGAGCCACTCCCTCATTCATCTGTGACGCAATGCAGTCTGGCGACTTAGAAAATAAATAAATGAACCTTCGCTCAGCGTGGCCTCCGCGCTCCCCTTAAAAGGACAAGAGAGAGTTTCCTTCTCCTCTCCTCGGTGTAAACGCACATTGGCCTCAGCCTCCAGCCAGCAGCCGCTTGTCTCGTAGATCCTGTGTGCAACAATCAGTGCACACACAGTATGGATTATGCTGAGCACAGAGTGTCGCTTAAACACACCACCACTACATGTGTCATGTTGCTATTGGCAGCCCGAGATGGAATCTTCCCCCGTATTGATTCTCCGTCTACTTTGTGTTTATGTTTGGGATTTATGCCCGACACACTTGCGCGCGCACACAAACACACACACACACACACACACACTCTCTCACACATTTCATGGATGTCTTGACCACACCCATCTCTCATTTCATCCTCTCAGCTCCATTCCAGGCCCGCTAATGTGCTTTTTTTTTTTTTCTTCGTTTGCCAGAGTGCATCGGCGGCGAGTTCACTTCCTGCTCTCTGGTCTCTCTGCTCAGCTCAGGTGCTCACTGGATGCTCCACATTGTGCGCACATATGTTGTTTTTTTTAAGCAAGTGGAGGAAAACGGGCGCAACCAAGTTCGTTTCACAGCAGAGAGCGCTCGCTGTCGGTTGCCGATGTTTTTCTTTCACACTCGAGTAACCGGAAAATGTTTTGTGCTCAGCAAATCTGGGAGAGTAAACAAATCCTTTCTTTGTAACACTTCTCCAGCAGACACCCAAAAAATACCTCATCTCCCGCTGTGGTAATGCGTCACGGGCTTTGATTAGTAATACGCGTTCTGTGTTTTTCTCCTCTCGGGGTCGGGCGGCTCTTCGGCCGTCTGGAGGGATTCCGGCCGACACTTTAATCATCCCGCCCGACATTTCTGCTGGGCTTTTTTTTTTTTTTTCCCCACTGATTTGGCAGCAGCCCAGCAGCGTCGTTGGTCGGATGTAAATGTTAACACTGATTGAGTTGTGTGTGAAAGCGGCCGTTGGGGGCCGGTGTCATGATGACAGCCGAAAAATGTCAACTGCATTGACTTTGTGTCAACTTTGGACAAATTGGTGATTTGTGCGTCGCACGTGGGGTCAAAAAAAAAAAAAAACAAAACAAGAAAGAAAGGAATTTCTTCACCAGGAAGGAATAGTAGTGCATCACATGGGACTGTAATGTGTATTATGAGTTGTTGATACTGTATTGGGTTGTGTGGCATTTGGTATCATACCAGATTGTTGTGTTTCCAGTCGTAGTGCAACGTGCTGTTTGGCGTTGTTTTCACGCGTATGATGTCAATTTTTTTTTTTTTTTTTTTTTTTTTACTTTGCATTTAGCTGAATAACCACAAGTTTTTTTTTTCAATCATCAGCCACTTATTTGTTCACTGTGACTGGGCGACGGATCACTGTATGGCGCCGCCATCATCGCTATTCATAACAAGTTCAACAGTTTCTCTTGGGTTCCGAGTGAAATAACCCACAGTCATAAGTTTGAGGCCTGTGTCGTTTGAGGCCTCACCCAGTTCTGGGGAAATCAGCCCTTTGTAACGGCTGCGGTTAATCGAGTGCTGCCGCCTCTGGAATAAAGCAGAAAATATTTATATGCCACCACAGCCAGTGGAGGGCGAAAGGTCGCTCGCGATGGCCGTTTTCTCAGATGAGAAAACGGCCATCGCGAAGCGACCTTTCGCCCTCCACGGACTTCGGGCAGAGTCCCTTCACTCACTACTTAGTTTTTCCGTGTGAAACCGTGGACGTGTTCGCTCTCTACCTCTGGCCGCCGACGTCTAGAGAGCAGATTGTCGTTTTTTTTGTTTTTTGTTTTTTTTTCATAGGAGGGTTTGCTCAGTGGTGCGTGCTCGTGTCCAGGTTGTGTGCGCGTGTGCGAGGGGCGATAAGGGGATCCCCGGCGATGGGGTGGAGCTTCCCCACCGCCGCTATCGGCCGCCTGCGGAGTGCTGATATTACTGGGTGCACGCAGGACGCCGCCGCCGCCACCACCAGCAGCAGCAGCAGCAGCAGCAGCAGGTGTGAGAACTGGAGCGCAGACAGTTTTAAAGTGCTCTTCTCTACAATGACGTGTTCAGTGCAGTTCTCAAAGCATCGAGGGTTTTTCTTAAATTAGGCAGAAGTACTTGGCGAGATTTGCATTATTTTAACAAAAGAAACTTTGTTTTTCTTGCTTGCTCCACCTTTCAGAAAAGGGTGCGAGTGAGTTTAAAGATATCGGCCCTCTGTGATGTCACAAACGGGACTAATACCCTCATAGCCAGGCGTTGGCTCCGCCCTCTGAGCCCGCCTTGTTTTCTTTTTCTTCCAAACAAGGCCCCAAATTTTATTAGTAGACTGAAAACCAGCGTTTTTTTGTAGGATGCTGTAAACGGAGGGCTAAATCTCCTGTTTTCCTGCTGCTTATTTGACAGCTGGTTGTGTCGAGATGCTCCACTGGTGTCCGGGATAAAAAAATTAAGATTTGAAAAGGCTTCCTCTTCTTCTCCTTTTTCTTCTGCTTCCTCAGAGTCTGCAATGATAAACAGCTGACAGCAGCTTTGCTGGTCTTCTGAGCCAACCACATTTGGTCTCCGCCCCTTTTTTAAATTCAATTTTAATTTCCCTCTGTCTCGATGTTCTCTGCGCGCTCTTTTCTTTAAAAAACAAATGTCCACCAATCAAAATGCACGATCCCTCAGCTGGCACATCAGGTCGCAACATTCAAAGTTGAGGGTTGGAGGAAGGGGGCGTGGCCGCCGTTCAGAGGGGTCCCCCTCCACCACCACCTCCTTGTGTGAGGCTTTGATAAGAGAGCTATGCGGCTAGCAGATAGAGCTATCTGAGCGGTTTACCCTTCAGCCCGCCATTCCACACTCGGGCCACACGACGCGCACAAAATGGAGATTGTGACGAGCGGTCGAGATCACACGGACACGAGGTTGGGGGTTAGAGGGGAGGGGCTATTTGACATATTCACTCGGACAATTATGACTTTTTTCTTTGACAATAACCCAAGCATATATAAATATATATCATTAGGTGTTAATAGGTATTGGGGCCTAGTTTTGAGGAGAATATTGAGTTTTTTTCCCAAGCACAGGCCTCCAGTTCACACCGAAGCCTTTGAGAAAACATGCCACAATGATGTCATTCTCTCGCTCAGCAACTCAAATAAAAACCCAACAGTGTGAAATGTTATGATGTCGTTAAACCCGTCGCCTTTTCTACTGTTATCACAAATAAACTGTTGGACTCTTGGTTCCTTTTGTTCGTGGAAAAACATTCAAAATCTTTGCCTGTTTGGCTCCATCCTGGATCCAGGATCTTCACAGCGGCTCCGCCGGCTCGTCCCTATATTTACATTTGAACCCTGACAGACCTGTAAACCCTCAGTGCCTGCTGGAATGTTTTTCCATGTCCAGGCTCTTGTTTTAAGATTCCTGTACCATGTGCTGTTTAGAAAGTTTTTCACCTCCCTCAGCCCGGACGTCAAACAGACAAGTATGAAAGAGGATTAGGGCCACAGGAAGAGAAAAATATTACAGGAAGGAGATTTTTATATAAATTTTCATTTCCGGTTGTAAGTTGAAATTTCGTGACTAAAGTCGAAATTTCGTGAAAAAGTCAATGTAAAAAAGATGAAATTTTGTGGATTAAGTCTGCATGGATGGTGGATTAACCCAGTTACCCACAGTTAAAAGTAAACTACCGAGAACAGGTGTATCCCACAAGGTTCACACACAGTAATCAGGAAACTGGCGAAAAGGGAAGTAAGTCCATTAGACTTGCGCGCAGAGCCTTTCGACTTTATTCTCGACATTTTGACTTACTTCACTTTGACATTAATGACAAAATTTCGATTTTATTCACGAAATTTCGTCTTTTTTACGTCAACTTTGTTTTCGAAATTTCGACTTCATTCTTGAAATTTCAACTTTATTCTCGAATTGGAAACTTGAAAAAAAAAATCTATCTTGTTTTTTTTTTTTTCTTTTCTTGTGGCCCTAATGCTCTTCCGTACACAAGAGTCAAGAGAGGCTGGAAAAAAATCAAACTTTGACATAAGTCGGAAACCTTGCGTCACATGGGCTCTCCGCTGGATGTGAAGATGCACGTTCGGGTTTCGTATCAGAGACGTTTGGAATTGTCTTTGCAAATCACCGTTGGGTGCAAAAGTCTCAGGGGTGATCTTATGAACCCCACACTCTTCCCCTCTGCAAACACATTAACTCTGCTGCTCCACTGCTGTCTCTCTGTCTGTCTTCATCCAGGCTCTGACCTCCACTCTCTCCTCCCTCACCCTCCCGTTTCCTGCCCTCCCCCGCGGAGCGCCGCCGCCGCCGCCGCCGCCGCCATGACGTCCACCACCGACTTTGACAACGCGGAGATCACGCAGCAGTACAGCAACGTCAACACGCGCTTCGACCTCTTGGACGAGGAGCTCGACAACGACAACAGCTCGGCACGCCTGTTTGAGCGCTCGCGCATCAAGGCCCTGGCAGGTGAGCGCCGGGCCGGACGCCGCCACACATCTTTCAGATGGCGGTCGTTTCTTTTGTGGGGGGGGGGAGGTTGTGAAGGACAGAGAGGGTGAGCTATAACAGACGCGTGCCCTGTGCGCGCCAGTGTTTGTGTGTGTGTGTGTGTGTGTGTGTGTGTTTGTCTCTGGCGAGGTTTCAAAAGGATGCAGCTCTTAAACAAAGTGCTGGTCCAAACTGCCGCCGTCTCCGTTATTTGGCTGCAGAAGATGTCAAACGGGGGCTCTGCAGAGTTGCAGCAAGCGTGCGTGCTTGCATGCTTTTCCGGGTTGTCTCACATGCACACACACACACACACACACACACACACATACACGCCCTCAACAGCTGGGCTCCTGACACCGCCCTGCAACCCTCTGCAAGGATGTGGGATCACTTGCACATTCCCAGAATGCTCAGCGTCTGACCGATCTGGACAGCTGCCCCCAACCCCACCCACACCGCCCCGCCCCCATCACCCGCCTCCACTCCCGGCCGCCTCCTCTCCCATAGCTCACATCTCTGGCATTTCTGGCTAAGCTGGCGAGCCGTGACCCACCTGCGGGGCGGCTGCTGCTGCTGCTGCTGCTGCTGCTGCTGCTGGGGGTAGTGAGGCGGGGTTGAAAATAGCGTGTGTGTGTGTGTGTGTGTGTGTGTTGAACAGAAGCATGACAGAGGAAAGGGGAGAAGAAGGTCCACACAGCTCATTTCTGCAGTGCCGTGGACACGGCGAAGGTCAGGCGGGGGGGTGATTGGAAGATGAATTAATCCGTGTGCTGAGTCGGACGCCGCCGCTCTGCTACGCGTTTGAAAGTCACGTTGAGTTTCAGACGCCGCAAACCGAACCTGAGCTGAAAAAAGCTCCTGTTTTTCGTATTGAAGGAAATACGAAAAATTTGACATCATTTCGCAGGCCGATCATTTTGGCAGTTCACAGAATGTGTAGAAGCAGATCAAGATTTTATATTTCATTTTTTTATTTTTGTTCTGTCTTCAAGTTGAGCCATGCCGTTCACCTCGTTGTGACACGACACACCCAGTTGACGTGTTCCATGTCACAGGCAGTGCACATATTGAACACTTATGAAATCAGTCCCATAATAAAGTCATGATGTTCGATACCTAAACTGTTAAATCTCATTGAGCTAAACTTAGTAGTTTTCAAGATAATTGCTTTTAAAATGTCAAATTTTTTGGGACACCCTGTATTCCCCCACCAATCCAAAGGATAAGCATAGCTAGTCGGCTTCCTCTAATCTGCGACCATGTCGGGTTTATAAGCAAAGCTTGCAGTATGGCTAGCCATGCTAACAGGCTAGCTCTCCCTGGTGGCAAACGTCACAGAGGGGTTGCAGGAACTGAAGACGTTCCTCGAAAGGGAGTTTCATCCAGCCTGCAATTTTCCACAGGAAGTCAAAAGGCTGTTGACCAGGTAGTTGGGACTTGGGGGTCGTGTGTGCTGAGGTGATTCTGCACTTGCCCTTCAGTTTGGAGCCAGATTCCCAGTCTTGACGAGTCAAGACGAGTGATTTGACTGTCGGCCCAACTCTGTGTCTCGCAGCTACTTCTCCTGCTGCCTCTTTAAGTGATGAAGGATGCTAGTGAGCTAGTGTGTGTGTGTGTGTGTGTGTGTGTACGTGTGTGTGTGGGATATTGTGTTAGCGTGCCGCTGCACTGATGCTCCTGTAATGTAATCACTGTTTTCTGTCAGAGAAGCCGAGCGATGGCGGCGCGGAGGAAGCTCCTCAAAGACGCCCGCTTGCTGATTCACAGCCTGCAAAGTCAGAAATAAGCAGCTGGCAGCGCGTTTCGGACATCCAGCTCCTCACACCTCTCCTGAAATATAAAAAACCCAAAACAAAAAAACACCACGGAGGAGCTTCCGGATGCACGTTTGAGCATCGTCACGAGCGTGACCGGAGCCCGAGACATAATGTATGCATGGATGGAAGAAAGAAAGAAAGAAGGAAAGAAAGAAAGAGGGGGTTTCACACGGAGGCTGTCTGAGAGTGGAGCACGGCATCATGGGAGGAGAGAGTGAGCGGGAGGGAGGGAGGGAGGGAGGAGGACTGAGCACGGGAGGGATCCGGAAAGGAGGACAGAGAGCCGAGAGACAGAGGAGAGGACAGACGTGGAGCTTCTCTGCTGGCTCCAGCCTCTGTCTTCTTCTTCTACTTCTTCTACATCTTCTTGAGTTCCTTTGGGAGGAGGACTAGCGCTGCCGGTGTTGGTGTTGGTGTTGGAGGAGGTGGAGGAGGAGGGGAGTCGAGATGAGCAGCCCGTGCCTGCTGCCCGCCGCCCCTCTGGGTCAGCCGCGGCTCAGAGAGGTCAAGATCAGCCTGAGGTCCAGGGAGAGCGCCGCCGCCGCCGCCGCCGCCCGCCAGCCGTACGCCCTGCTGGAGAAGGAGACCCCCGTCCGGGTGGGCGGCATGAGCAGCCGCAGCAGGAGCAGCCCGGCGGTGCACCGGGCCCCCCGACCCGACGGCAGGAAGTCGGCCAAGGGCGGCGGCGGCGGCGGCAGCAAGCAGCAGGAGCCTCAGCACCACCCTGAGCGGAACGGGACCCTCCTGCACGTCCCGGCCGGATCGGCGCCCCCCCACGCCCTCTCACCCACCTCCCTTCCTCCCCCTCCCCAACGCCGCGCTCTCCCCCTTCTCCTCCTCGTCCTCCTCGTCCTCGTCCTGCACGCCCCGCCGCCGCCACCGCCAGCAGCAGCAGCAGCAGCAGCAGCAGCAGCCGGCCCGCTCACCTCAACCACCCGCCCTCCTGGCCCCCTCTCCCTCCCTTCCCCGCCGCCCTCCACCACCCCCCCTCCCGCTCCCCCTCCTCCTCCACCTCCACCACCACCACCTCTTCCGCCTCCGCCAAAAGTATGAGGCGGGCTCGCTGGCTGAGCTACAGCACCTCCAACATCTACTTCAACTCCATCCTGGACGGACGCTTCAGGCAGCTGCAAGGTACAGCAGCGGAGGGAGCTCTGTGAGTGTGAGTGTGTGTGTGTGTGTGAGTGTGGAGGCCGGGACACCCTGATCAGGGGCGGTGGGGGGTGCGGTGGGGGAAGTTGGGGATGATGATGTCAGCAAGCGCCCCGCTGCGAGGAGGACGGAAGCGAGCGGACGACGGAAGCGGACGGAAGCCCTGAGCTCCGGCGACTCTTTTATTTTTATCAAACGTCCACGGTTGTAATTTATTTATTTTCAGGGAGGCCGTGGCTGTGCCCCAATTGTTCACTGGCTTGCCGCTGAATAATTGATGGGCGAAAACTCCCTGAAAAGGTTCAGATGTTTTCTTTTTTATTTCACCCCTCCTCCGAAAGCCATTGAGTCTCTCATTCCCGCTCAGTTTTCTCCCAAATCATTCGCCCTCATCGACTTTTCTCAGCATTTCCTTTCCTTTCCTTCTTTCTTTCTTTCTTCCTCAGGAGCCAAGAGCAAAAACCATCAGCAAGTTTTCATTCCAGCTGCCCCGTTTTTCTTGAATGACTGCACTGGCCGAGTTAAAAAAAAAAAAACCCGCTAACTTTTCCCGGCCATGGTTATTAAGGTTTTAAGAGCAAGGTCTGCCGTCACTGTGGATTCTTGTTAGCTTGCGCTGTGCGATCCAACTCCCCGATGACAGCAGTGCATTAGTGAGTGGATGAAAATGGAGGAGACGGAAACATGCGCTCTCTCTCTCTCTCTCTCTCTCTCTTTTTATTCCCTCCTTCCTCAGCTAGAAATTCAGGTATCAACGGGTTTCTGAAGAGGAAAGCGATACGTCAGGCTGCAAACTTTAGAAAGAGGGAGGAGGACGTGTGGGAGCCGAGATTATTGATTCCAGGTTTGGTTTGGGTTTTTTTTTTCCATGAGATTTTTTTTTTTGTAATTTCTTTATAGTCCATTTTGTGGTGCCAGGAAATCGGGCCGGGACGATCAAGTGGAGCACAGCAGTAGCTCCGTACCACCGCTGTGACTCTGTCAAGGTTGTTTGACCTCTGACCTCACTGCTGCTCAGCTAAACCCTGACAGCTTGAGCTGTTGCTTGAGATTCTTTTGAAGAAAAGAACCTGCAATCCATCCATCATTTATTTATTTATTTATTTATTTATTTTTAGGCAGGAAGCTAAAAGCCCAGCGTTCTTATGACGGCAGGCTGTCAACAGCGGGCTAATGGTGCCCTATCTTTAGACTTTATTGTTGTTTTCTTTTGATACCAACTGAAGTCCAAAATGCAAAATAAAGATCTGAAATTCGCTATGATCCAGGACCTTCCAGCAACATTAACAGGCTTCTGCTGATCCCCTTTTTATTCTCCGCCTGATTCCTCGTCTCCAAAGCGTCCAACTGAGAACCTTTGGTATCGGGGCTGCAGGACGCAGGTGGCGCTAAGCGGTGGCATGACTCAGGCGTGCGCCGCGGCTGGCTAGCATCCAGCCAGGAGCTGACTCTGGGAAAAAAACAGCAAAGAAAAAAAAACAAAAAACCAAGGGACGGATCAGGCTGCATACAGGGAAAATCCATCAGCATGAATAAGTCATGGAGCTCTCAGCGAGCGGCTGGGAGATTATGGAGTAAAAGGCATGTGAAACAGAGGAATGTTTAGTAAGCTAGCTTGTTCCGATATGCAGGGAGAAATAAGGCGGGAAGCCAGGGTGAAAAAAAAATCTTCATGTCAGAGAAACAGTCAGTTAGCTGGCCTGCAGTCTTCCAGTGTGTTTCAGTGTGTGGGTGTTGAGTGGAACTGCTTCATGGACTTGATGCTGCCACACTGGAGGCCGCTGATCATCTGCAGGGAGCCGGTTTGTTTTGGCGGCGGTGCGATTTGGACGAGAGGTTGCATCTTGTTTTGATGCAAATGCAGGATAATAAAGCTCAGAATCCCCCGAAAACCTGGACAACTCTGTCTCCCTCTCTCTCTCTCTCTCTGTCCCCCTCTGCATTTTGGTGCAGGAGTCATGTCTCTCCTCCACCGCTGCAGGCCATGCCTGTCTGCTTGCTTGCCTGCCTGCCTGCCTGCCTGCCTGCTTGCAGGATCATGTGCAGCCTGCGTCGCCTCGCCGGGTTCCCAGCAGAACGCCTCCATGTCGGGACAATCACGTGCACCTTCTGGACGCTGGCTTCAATCAGTTGCCCTCCGCTCCCCCCCCCACCCCACCTCTCCCTGAGATCCCTGCTGGAGGGAGGAAGTGGCGCCGAGTTCTGCAGGAAGTCCCACTAATGTTGTTTTCTGATGTCAGCTTCACATCCCTACAGTTGTTGTTGTTGCTGTGTCAGGTGCTTCAGTTGTGTAGAGGTGCAGCATGATTTATTTACTGTTCTGTTCTGTGCCGTTGCGTTTCACATACAATCGGCTTTGGTTTCTCCCACTGTGACAACGCTGAAGACGTCGTGGGATCTTGTTTTCGTTGGGTTTTCTCCTGGTTGGGTCTCTGTGGGTGGACCCTCTCTGTGTTCCCCCTTCGTCTCCACTTCCTGTTCACCTTGTGAAAAACCACGACCCCAAATCTTAAACCCCTCCCCACTCCTGCCCTTTAGCGCTTTACTTGCTTGCTCCCCGCTGCCTCGGGGCCCTGAATCATTCATTGCTCCGCTCGTTTAGGCCGCAGTCCTTTGGCGCTCCGTAGTGGGTTTGCGCTCGTATTTTGGCGGCTCGGAGACAAACGGGGCCCCGGCTGCAGACGGCAGGAAGCTGGCCGGCCGGCGGGGAGGAAGTCACGTGTGTCAGCAGGACAGCGGAGCCGCGGGCGAAACGTCTCATCACCAGACTGTGACCTGATGCGCTCGAAGCGGCTGAGTGTGTGTGTGTGTGCGTGTGTGTGTGTGCTGTCGCTGTTGTCCTCCTGCTTGTCCTTCTCTTATCCTTGATTCACACCATTCTAATTTTGGCAACAAGCTTCAATCGCCGAACTACAAACCAACAGGAGCTGCTGCTGCTGCTGCTGCTGCTTGATTACTGCTATTTTTTCAATGCACTCCTCTCAATATTCCTTTTATTTTTATTATTGGGATGTAAAGCCTGCAGGCTTGTACAATGATCATATGTATTATCACATCACACATCTCTAATGTATGATTTTTAAAGGTGTCATACGGTGGGAGATTAACTGTGAACTCTCCACAAGTGAGAGTCCATCCTTTCCATCTGGAGGCGTTATTTTTATTTTATTTCTATTTTTCACCGCTGCGTGTGTAGGAGGCTCATCTGCTGAGTGCGTGCGTGAATTGAAGGTTTCGATGGCGAGCCGTCACTGAGGGGGCGGCGCCCGCCTCTCCATGACTGATGGCCGAGGGCGCCAGGCACCCACGGTCCCTCTGCCCAGAGACCTCCTTTGTCATTTGTTGTTGCCATTGTTGTTGTTTTGCTTCATAATGCGCTGGGCGTTATGATGCCGAGGCTGCAGTGCACGAGCGGCGAGGCTGCCGACACTGATTCTGAACTTTATCCTGCAGAGTCTTGTGGGTGGAGTCGTGCCAGTGTGAAAGATGTGTGTTATGCAGAATATTCCAGTTTGACGCAACTGAACTGCTGATGTTTTAAATGTAGTGGCAGCTACTAAAGTCGTCGTCTTGGATGCAGCAGTCGCACAATTTGCTGAAAATCTCGGAGTCTCGGTGGCCTGAGGTTCTGTAGACCTCAAGTGCACGAGTTTCGTCTGATGAGAAGAGGTTGTTTTCTTTTTTGCTGTTTCCAATAAACCTTAAAAAAAAAAAAAACCCGCTTTTAAGGAACTTCTGCAACATCTACATGTTTCATCAACTCGGCGAGATTGAAATTGCGATGCAATGCACGCAATGCATGCGATGAAGTCCTGCTTTTCGGAGATCCTCGCTGCAGACGGAGCTCGATAGCCGCCGTCGATAAGGATTAATGAAACCAGGCCTGAACTTTCTGCTGCTCCCACCACCAGATGAGCGCGAGGCGGTTCAGAAGAAGACCTTCACCAAGTGGGTCAACTCCATCCTGTCTCGGGTCGGCTGCCGCATCACAGACCTCTACCTGGACCTGCGCGATGGACGCATGCTCATCAAGCTGCTGGAGGTGCTCTCCGGAGAACGCCTGGTAGGAAGCCAATCATCATTAGCTGCGTTTCCATGACGTTTTTTCGCAAAATAAAAGCGATATTTCCAAAAATTTCGACAAAGTACTGTTGCGATTTGCAGCCGTTTCCATTGAATGGTGTGAAGCGCATTCTCGACCTGTGAGACCTCGATTTGAGGAGGATGGAGGTAAAAAAAACATTTTGCGCTTTGGAGCATTTTCACTTGAAGTGAACTGGTCATGTGACCCCGTACCTTAAGTGTGGTAACGTGTAAATGCGAAACAAGTGTTGCCATGACACTTTTGCGATATGCCTCTATGTCGATACGTCTGAAAAACCACCTCATGAGAGCGTCAAAACCTCTTAGCGATATTTGTGAGGTTTTTGGAAGTTCAGGTGTTTCCATTACCAGTTATTTATTGCGATATTTAGTTTTTTTGCGCAATTCTAGGGCTAATGGAAACGCAGCTGTTTTCTCTCCCTCTTTGATATCCGTGCAAATCGTGCGGACTGCCCTCAACCTTCTCCTTCCTGGTCCGTGTCGCTCAGCCCAAGCCCACCAAAGGCCGGATGCGCATCCACTGCCTGGAGAACGTGGACAAGGCGCTGCAGTTCCTCAAGGAGCAGCGGGTCCACCTGGAGAACATGGGCTCCCACGACATCGTGGACGGCAACCACCGCCTCATCCTGGGCCTCATCTGGACCATCATCCTCCGCTTCCAGGTAGGCCAGGCGTTCCTCCCTCATCCTTCCAAGGTGTCTTTACTCTTGTTGACACAGCAAGGACAAACTTTTCATAATGTTCCTCCAATAAGGTGTTTTTCTCGATAGATATGAGCTGAATTAAATTAGTTTCTATGGATTTAAAAAGATCACGGTGGCTTTGACCTCCAATTTTTTTCCCCTGCTGTTGTTGTTTAGCTTCAGGCTTTAAATTTTCTTTGTGCGACGAGTCCTTCATGATCGCGTTGTGCCTCGAGCTCATACACCATATGACCGTTGTTTGACTTCTTATGTTCCAGCCGCAGTTGTAAAGTCACGCGATTTTTTTTTTTTCATCCACACTCGGATGTGCAGCCTGTACCTTTTCCCGGCTGTGCAGCTTTTCACCTTCCAGCCATTATTATCTGCTGTTAGAGTCACATCCACAGCATCACGACACGTCTGCTTGACTCCTTTTATCTTGTTACTGTGTGTGTGTGTAGGGCCATATATTTATTTTTAATTTGACAGCAACAGTGTTATTTTTAGACGTCGGTTCAAACAATATGGCCCTCTGAATTATTCACTCTTTTCAACCCTCCCTCCTCCGAAAAGAAAAAAGAAAAAGGGGAAAAAAAAACGCAAAAAAAGTGAAAGGAAGGAGTTGACTGCTTCCTGTCTGACTCTCGAAACCAAGGAGAACCAAAGCGGGCTAAATTTAGTTCTCTCCCAGGGTTCATGTCTCTGATATCACACCGCTGCTCTAATTACTGGGCGGCACTGTGGGAAAAATAGGAGCTTCAATAGTTTCCAGCCACCCTAGTACTAACAGGACGCCGTGTTTAGATGGGCCAGGATGCAGCGGGATATTAATATTGATCTAATATTACCCCTGGTTATGTTTCCCAGAACAAATATATCCCTAATATTCCTGTAAAATGGAAAATGTTTTCCACAGGGAGCATCTGAAAAAAAAACCAACCCTCCAGCTGAGTGAGTTTTTGGTGTTTCTGGTGGTCTTCAGTCACCTTGTGTTGCTAAGCAGCCAGCTGTGTCTCGCTGATCCTCCTCAGATCCAGGACATCGTGGTGGAAACGGGCCAGGCCGACCAGAAGGAGACGCGCTCGGCGAAGGACGCTCTTCTTCTGTGGTGCCAGATGAAGACTGCCGGGTCAGTGCGGGGACGTGTGTGCCCTCTAGTTTCACACAGCTGGACCAAAAAAACAAGAAAACTAAGCAGGAAACATCACTCTTCATGTGCAGATGCCAGGAACATTTTGTTAAATAAAAATATTCTATTAAAATATTCTATTAAAAACTGTTTATGCTATTTAATGATCATTTCTCCAGTTGTTCCATTCGCCACAGTGCTAACAGTGGCCCCCGGCTCTCGTCCTGCAGATATCCCTCCGTCAACATCACCAACTTCACCACCAGCTGGAAAGACGGCATGGCCTTCAACGCCCTCATACACAAACACCGGTGAGCAGAGACGGAGCTCTCGATAAAAGCAGGACGAGCTGTAAACACTCGTCTGCCCGTCAGCCGTCTGCCGTCTCCCCATTTCCATTAAATCTTTGCCCTTCGCCGCCTCTGTCGATTTCAGGCCCGATCTGGTGGATTATAACACTCTGAAGAAGTCCAACCCCACTCACAACCTCCAAAACGCCTTCAACGTAGCGGAGCAGCAGCTGGGCGTGACCAAACTCTTGGATCCCGAAGGCGAGTGGAGCGGCTACGGCGGCGACAGACTGCTTTTGCAAAGAGCGGTCAAAAAAAAAAGAAAGAAAAAGGCTCGTCGCAGCAGCGTCTTTGATGGCGGCGGCGGGGCTGATGTGCGCGCTGTTCTCTTTTTTTTGTAGACGTGTTCACAGAGAACCCGGATGAAAAGTCCATCATCACATACGTCGTGGCATTCTACCACTACTTCTCCAAGATGAAGCAGCTCGCCGTGGAGGGCAAGCGAGTCGGGAAGGTGCGATAAGGAGGAGGAGGAGGAGGAGGAGGAGCTTCTCAGCTGGCGCTTTTTTTTTTTTAGTTCCTCTGAGTCCACCTCCCTCACGCGCTCTCCGGCGTCCTCCTCTTCTTCCTCCTCCTTCTCCTCTTCCTCTTTCAGGTGCTGGACCAGGCCATCGAGACGGAGAAGATGATCGACAAGTACGAGAGCCTGGCGTCGGACCTGCTGACCTGGATCGAGCAGACCATCGTGGTGCTCAAAAACCGCAAGCTGGCCAACTCGCTGAGCGGCGTCCAGCAGCAGCTCCAGGCCTTCAACACCTACAGAACCGTGGAGAAGCCGCCCAAGTGAGTCCAGCGGAAGACACACACACTCCTCCAGAACGCTGCTAGATTGAGATGTTTGTGTTGTTGTTTCTTCTCTGCGCTCAGGTTCCAGGAGAAGGGCAACCTGGAGGTGCTGCTGTTCACCATCCAGAGTCGCATGAGGGCCAACAACCAGAGGGTGTACACGCCCAAGGAGGGCGTCCTGGTCGCCGACATCAACAAGGTAAGTGGGACAATGAAAGATTTCATCTCAACCTGTTTGACTTGACCGGTCTGTCACTGACTGCAAGAGCAAACCAGTAAACTCCTCCTCCAACCGCTGATCCAACCACATCAGGAGCTCCCCTCCAATCGCACTTGACTCTGCAGCAAAGTTTGAGTGTGTCGTTGCTCCTCTTCCTCCTCCTCCTCCTCCTCCTCCTCCTCCTCCTCCCACCCAGGCCTGGGAGCGTCTGGAGAAGGCAGAGCACGAGCGGGAGCGCGTCCTGCGGGACGAGCTGATCAGGCAGGAGAAGCTGGAGCAGATGGCGCGCAGGTTCGACCGCAAGGCCGCCATGAGGGAGACGTGGCTGCTGGAGAACCAGCGGCTGGTGGCTCAGGTGACGCACCGTGCACACACACACACACACACACAAAAAACACAAAAAAGATTTTGTGACTCAGACTCGCAAGTTAAATGATCTTGTTGCATATTTGTGCGGCGACGCGAAAAAATATTCACTTGCATTGAGAAAAAGATGTCAAGATAAGTAATGAAGTGCGTAAAGAACCATTTTTTTTAATTTGTAGTTTTTTTTTACAACTAGTTGATCAGTTTCTGTACTATTTATATCTTCACTCGGATACTCTGGCTTTACATGAGGGTGACATCACATGCACAGCTCCTTCAATAGTTTCGAATAGTTTCTAGTTTTCTCACTCACCTTTAGGTGGCAGCAGTGTGCCTACAAAGACTTGAAAAAAGATGTTAATAAATGTTAAATAGATGTTGGAGTCAAAACATTTTTTTATTTTTTTTTATTTTTTAGTCAAATTGTTGCAGCTCCAGAAACAAGTAACTATCTCAAAATATGTGGATGTATTATATATATGTATATGTATATATATATATATATATATATATATATGTATATATGTACACACATATATCAGGTATATATATATATATATATATATATATGTACACACATATATCAGGTGTATATGTGTTATATATGTGTATACATATATACATATATATACATCCATACATATATATACATACATATGTATATGTATATATATACGTATATGTAAATATATATATAGACGTGACAGCGACTCTTCTCCCTCTTACCTCCAGGACAACTTCGGCTACGACCTGCCGGCGGTGGAGGCGGCCAAGAAGAAGCACGACGCCATCGAGACGGACATCGCCGCCTACGAGGAGCGCGTCCAGTCGCTGGTGGACATCTCCAAGGAGCTGGAGGCCGAGCGTTACCACGACGCCAAGCGGATCGACGTGCGCAAGGACAACGTGCTGCGCCTGTGGGACTACCTGCAGGAGCTGCTGAAGGCGCGGCGCGGACGCCTGCACAAGAACCTGACGCTGCAGAGGATCTTCCAGGAGATGCTGCACATCATCAGCTGGATGGACGACATGAAGGTAGCGAAAGCACGGGTGGAGGGACCTCTGAAGACCTGTGGAGCGCTGGACTCATGGCTCGGCTCTTTATTGCGCGTCTTCAGGCTCGGCTCCTGTCGCCCGACTTTGGGAAGCACCTGCTGGAGGTGGAGGACCTGCTGCAGAAGCACGCCCTGCTGGAGAACGACATCGCGCTGCAGGCGGACCGCGTGCAGGGAGCCGGCGTCGCTGCCCTGCAGTTCGCCGATGGAGACAGTAAGCGCAGAGAAAAAAAACCACGTCTAGCGTCAAAACAAAGCAAAAACAAACAATTTGCTTTGTTTTCCGCTGCTCGTTCTAACTAAAATCAAACTTTCAAGTTGCGATATGCAAAAAAACTTATGTTGACCTTATATTTAAAAACTCTGCAAAACATCTGCAGTTTCAAACAATTTTTCCACTTGCTTCTCCCTCGGAGATTTTGCAGGGCTTGCTTAGTTCTCCACTCTGCTTTATTTTCTAGAAAAAAAAAAAAAAAAAAAAAGAACCCAGATTTTTTTGCAGATGGCATCTGCGACAAGTCGAACACTCTTGTCACCGCAGTGCCACAAAACTGGTGACCGGTCACTTTCTTAACCTTGCCTCGCATTATCGGCATCTCTCCCTAGCAGAGGTAAACAACAACGTTTGCCTGTGTCCTCCTCGTAGGCTACAAGCCGTGCGACCCGCAGGTGATCGTCGACCGGGTGCAGCACCTGGAGCTGTGCTACAAGGAGCTCTGCGCGCTGGCCGCCCAGCGCAAGGGCCGCCTGGAGCAGTCCCGCCGCTTCTGGTACTTCCTGTGGGAGGTGACGGAGCTGGAGGGCTGGATCAGAGAGCGGGAGCACATCTTCTCCACGCTGGACTACGGCAAGGACCTGACCAGCGTGCTGGTCCTGCAGAGCAAGCACAGCGCCTTCGAGGACGAGCTGGGCGCCCGCCGCGCCAACCTGCAGCAGGTCCTGGCCGAGGGCGAGCGCATGATCCAGGCCAAGCACTTCGGCTCCCCCAGGGTGCAGGAGAGCATGGACGCCATCGGGCGGCAGTGGCAGCAGCTGGAGGAGCTGGCCGCCTTCAGGAAGCAGAACCTGCAGGACACGCAGCGGTTCTTCCAGTTCCAGGGCGACGCCGACGACCTGAAGGCCTGGCTGCTGGAGGCCAAGAGGCAGATGAGCAGCGAGGACGTGGGCCAGGACGAGTACACCACCCAGCGGCTCCTCAAGAAGCACGGCGCCCTGAGGAACGAGGCCATGAAGAACGGGGCCACCATCGAGGCGCTCTCCAAGCAGGCCAACGCGCTGCCGGAGGAGCTGCAGAACACGCCCGACATCCAGAGGCGCCTCAAGGACATCAAGGACCTGTACATGGAGCTGCTGTCCCTGGCCGACCTGAGGCAGAAGAGGCTGGACGACACCATGGCCCTGTACACCATCTTCAGCGAGACGGACGCCTGCGAGCTGTGGATGGGCCAGAAGGAGACGTGGCTGGTGGGCCTGGAGGTGCCCGACAAGCTGGAGGACCTGGAAGTGGTGCAGAACAGGTGCAAAGAGACATATTCATATGTCCAAAGTCACCCAACTGTGATTTCATTGTTTATTAATAATAATTCTTGTTAATTATTAGAGGAATTTTGGTTAATATTTTTACCCACTTTGATTTGTAATCATCAGTAACCTCTTGTCTGTTTTTGTGTCAAACCCAGGAAGATTAGTCGTGAAAACTAATGGCGATCCCTATTAAATAAACAAAGAGCAATTTGAAAATAATTTTCTTTTTATTTCTTTTATTTTTTTAAAGGCTAAGCATTTTAGCTCAGGACATGGCTAACGTGCAGTCGAGGGTGGACGATGTCAACAAGGCAGTGAAGCAGCTGGAGGACAGCAGGCACCCCCGCACCAAGGAGGTCAAAGACTGTCAGGCCCGGCTGAACAAGAGGTACCGCGTGCTCGCTGACCTGCCACACGACACTGTGTCCGCTTTACTTTCCTTTGAAATTCCACTAACTTCACATCAAGGGTCCAGTGTGTAAAAATTGGCCTGATTTAGGATTTTATACTGATAAAAGCTTAACATACTGCCCATAAATACATTAATAGAAGTGTACAGTAATACAATCCTAGTCATTTGGTTTTCCTACCCTTAGAATAGTTCTCATGGATAAGAGTCTACATAGAGCAATGAGGGTCTTGCTCCTAGTTAGGTGGCATTTTTCAAAGAAGCCCACCTGACCTACATATGAAACGCACTGTCAGGTGGGCTTCCTTAAAATGTTTACACGCTGGACCTTCAAGATTCGGTTTGGAAAAATTGTCATTGTGAGGCTCCGCCACAAGATTCCGGATTAACACCTGAAGCCGTTTGTAACTCGGAACCTTTCGGCGATTCCATTATCTGAGTGTCAAGTCGAGCCTGTTTGGCCCCTCAGGTGGGAGGCCTTCAAAGCCATGGTGGAGGACAAGAAGATGAAGGTGGACTCGGCCGTCAGCCTGCACAACTACGGGCTGGAGTGCGACGAGACGGACGCCTGGATCAGGGACAAGACCCGCGTCATCGAGTCCACGCAGGACCTGGGCAATGACCTGGCGGCCGTCATGACCATCCAGCGGAAGCTCTTCGGCATGGAGAGGGACCTGGCCGCCATCGAGGCCAAGCTGGCCTTCCTGAGGAGCGAGGCCGACCTCCTGGCCCAGGGCCACCCGGAGCACGCCGGCGACATCCGGCGACGCATCGGCGAGCTGGACCAGGCGTGGGACGCGCTGAGGAAGACCCTGAAAGACAGGGAGGACTCCCTGGGCGAGGTCAGCAAGCTGCAGACCTTCCTGCAGGACATGGACGACTTCCAGTCGTGGCTCTTCAAGACCCAGAAGGCCGTGGCGTCCGAGGAGATGCCCGCCTCGCTGCCGGAGGCCGAGGAGCAGCTCAGCCTCCACGACGCCGTGCGCGAGGACATCAGGAACCGCGAGGAGGACTTCCACCGCATCCGCGACACCGGCGCCCAGGTCACCCGCGGCCAGGAGGACGACCCCCAGTACCAGCAGCTGGAGCAGCGGCTCAACGGGCTGGAGCGCGGCTGGCACGAGCTGCAGAAGATGTGGGACAGCCGCAAGAGCCTGCTGGACCAGGGCCTGGGCTTCCAGCAGTTCCTGAGGGACGGGAAGGCCGTCGAGGCCGTCCTGAACAACCAGGTGCGAGCGCGACTGAGGTTTATTTTTTTAATGACGGGGTGGCGATGCTAAAAGCTGCAAGAATGCGGAATTGGAAGAATGCGGCGGGGTCGGTGCTCCTCAGCCTGCAGGAGGTGAGTTCACTCCTCTCTCTCTCTCTCTCTCTCTCTCCTTCAGGAGTACACCCTAGCGCACGTCGACAAGCCCGACACCCTGGCGGGAGCCGAGAAGGCGCTGAAGAAGCACGAGGACTTCCTGAGCACCATGGAGGCCAACGAGGACAAGATCGACGGCGCCCTGCAGGGCGGTCAGCGACTGGTGGACGGCGGCAACCTCTTCTCCGGCAAAGTCCAGGACAGGATGAGCTCCATCGGCGACAGGTGACGCAGCTCCCTTCCCCCTTCTTAATCTGATTTTAATTTAGTCTGGACAAATAGTCTGTTTGCCTGCTGACATTTGGTGCTTATCTTCAGGAGATCCACATCTTACGTCATCCTCTTCCAACGACAACAAACCCTTTTAAAAAGAAATACTGCTTTTAGCCGCTTAAGTTTGGACTCCCTACTCTGGTAGACTGTAATAAAACAGGGAATCCTCCGATGATCCAAATCAAGTCAATGAAATGATAACATCAATATTAATAAAATACTAGAATTATATTTCTGACAAATGATCAACAGCAGCAACAACAAAACTGCTACAAAAAAAATTTGCAAAAAATTGATTAACCAAATGTGAAAACAACAGCCTCTCAAATAAATTATTCAAATGAAAACTTCCTTGAAGTGATTAGTGTCCAAAGTGAGTCCAAAGACTGAAGACTGATTCTCATGAAGTTGTTAACACAAGAATTCATTTTGCTCCTCCAAACCTCTTGAATGCTAATGAAGGTTAAACTTGCATTAGCAAGGCATTGAGTCAGTCATCCAAATTTGACGTGAACCAAAATATATTAGAGACACGATAGGAACACCGCGAGGGCTCGATTTGAGCGGTCGGGCTTGAATTGTTCACAAAAAACCAAGCTGCAAAAGCAACATGCTAACTTTTTTAAAATCATAACATAAGGTTTTTGTTTATTAAGCATCTGTTTTATGCCTTGGGGAGCAAGAAAACCAATTTAGGGGCAAAATAAGAATTAAATCCGCCGTTTCATTTCTGTCAAATGAAATTTTGCGTAAAGTGATTTGTTTCCCAAAGTAATTGAAAGATTAAACAAAACTGAAGCGGCACAGACAGGGGAAAAAAAAAAAAATGAAAAAGTCGTACAAGAATTAATTTCGGCCCCTTCGAGCCTCTTGAATGCTAATGGGAAGTTAAAGTAAATACACTTAGTCGAGGAAACGAGACGGGCATCTGAATTCATTAGACATGTTCCTAAAAAAAAAAGAAGAAGAAACGAAAAAGCCTTGCGAGAAACTCTGTTAGTGTGGTCGATTACATTATGCTAGCATGCTAATTTAGCCCAAAACAAGTGATGGGGTTGCTGGCAGCGTGATTGGTTAAAGGGAGATTTTTTTGGTTAACCATGTTTTGTTGTAGTTGTTGTTGTTTTCAAATGATTAAATTCACAGCTTCAAAAATGAGCTATAGGTGGCGCTAAAGGGTGGATTTATCAGATGTTTCAAGCTAAGTAAGCGGTGGATAGACAGGCAACGCCTCGTCAATGTGCTTTATTTCATATGTTTAATGACTGAACGAGACGCTAATCTGATGTAGAAGAAGCCGGCCCGCCGCCTGGAGCCGCTGCCTTTTTCCTCGCGGGATCATTTTCAGCGTTGCAGCCAAACGGCTTTCCTTCTTATCACTATTTTGCCAACAGGCGGCAATAAAGAGGGAACAGGAGCTTTTCCAATTACCTCCCGCTGCTCGGAGCGCTAGGCAGTGCCGCAGTAATGGCTATCGATCTTTTGGGCCTGAGATATTCTCCGCAGCTGAGCCGGAGAACAAGGCCACTGTTTTGGGGTCAGCGCGTCAGTTGGTGTTTTACCCCAGTACGCCTCTCTGTCTCTGTCTCTGTCTCTGTCTCTGTCGGTTCTCGCAGTAAAAACCCACTTTTCGCCGGATGCGCGTTGGAATGAGTTGAGAGATGTGAGCCGTGCAGGTCTAAAGTGGTTCTCTGCTGCGTCTCTTTTGAACCCGCAGGCGCGACAAGAACAAACGCCGAGCCCAGGAGGTGTCGCAGCAGCTGCGGGACAACCGGGACCTGCAGCACTTCCTGCAAAACACCCAGGACGTGAGTTCAACGCCGGGCCGCCTGGCATCAACTAGCACCACAACCGCCAGCTTTAATTAAGACCGCTTTTATTGTCGGCTTTGTCGGCGGGAGAATAAATTGAAAGTCCTTTCCAAGACAAAAGACACGCTGATGTTTCCGTGACCTTTTGACCCCTGCTTTTTTTCTTTCACTTCAGTCTCTGTGGGTTGTTTGACTCTTTCCTCAACCGCTGTCTCTCCTCCAGCTGACTCTCTGGATCAACGAGAAGATGCTGACGGCTCAGGACACGTCCTACGACGAGGCCCGCAACCTGCACAGCAAGTGGCTCAAGCACCAGGCCTTCATGGCCGAGTTGGCCTCCAACAAGGGCTGGCTGCTCAAAGTCGATCAGGTTTGCCTTGCTTTGTTTTTCCAGGGCCAGATTTTGTGTTGAGCTGAATGAGCGGCGCGGTTTTAAAAACAGACATCAATATGGTTAAAAAAAAAAAAAAAAAAAAAAAAAAGTTGCTTTAGTTGTAAGTTTGATCTGCTCGAGTTTGGCATCTCTCCCGACCATTTGCACATTGGCAAGAGAAAATATTGATCCTTTAAAAAACATACTCAGATAGAAGTAAAATCACTGATGCAACTCTTTTATTTATGTAAAAGTAGGAGAGTACAGGTTCTGATATATATTTAAAAAGAAACATTTTTTAATTATTTTTTTTTCCATCAATGAAATAATAAATCAACAGCCTTCATACTCTTAATACTCTAGTTAGTTTTTTTTGTAACAGTAATCAGTGATACCTATGACCGGTGAGCCATTATTGGATTTTACACTTTTAATAACTATAATCAGTGTTATTTTCTACATACACTTACTGAAAAGTGACCCCAAGGCCAAGGTTCTCGAAAACAATCACTCTCTAGAATATGACCCACTTTGATCTTGAAATACCCAACAGCATAGTTCAAATAGCTATAATAATAATCATCATACATGAATCACTTTGAATGGAATTTGTATCTTTTCGACACTTGTACACACAAAAGTAACAAGTGCGTAAAAGTAAACAGTCATCTGAAGAAAGAAAAGAAGTACTCAAGTGAAGTACAGATACCTGAAAAATCTACTTAAGTACATAAATGAGGTATTTGCACTTCTTTACTTTCCACCTCTGCCTATTTGACATAACACCCATCGATCGGCCACAGTCCGTCCTCGTCCTTATTTCTCCCTGCTTACCCCGAGTGCAGCAGGGCCAGGCGCTGATGGAGTCCAAGCCCGAGTTCGAGCCGGTGGTGCGGGAGCGCCTGGCCAAGCTGCACGAGCTGTGGGAGCGGCTGGAGTCCACCACGCAGGAGAAGGCCCGGCTGCTGTTCGACGCCAACCGCTCGGAGCTCTTCGACCAGAGTCTGGCCGACATGAAGAAGTGGCTGGGCGAGCTGCAGCAGCAGCTGCAGAGCGGCGACGAGGACGCCGTGAAGGACCTGACCAACGCCAACATCCTGCTGAAGAAGCACCAGGTGAGGAGCTCACGCATCAGCGGGATTGGTTTATTTGTTTAGTTCTTATCAGACGCGTCCGTCGGTTTGAAGAGCACATTGGAAGTGCTCGGAAAACATTCACTCCCATTCAGGTTGAGCAGTCAGACTGGTTGCTGTTAGTTTAGCTCGTTAGCTAATAGCTCAAGGCTAGCCCACTGGCCCAAGATTCAAGATTCAAGGTCTTTATTGTCATTATGCAAGCACAATGAAATTTTAAAGAGTCTCTCGGCTTACACACAGAGAGAAAGAATAGAAAAAAAAGATGTTTTTTTGTATTTGTTTTCTTTTTTTATGGAAATACAACATACATAAATAAGAGACAAGAAGAATATGAAGAATATCTGTACTTACAGAATGAAATGAAATGAAATAATTCACAGTTGCAGTGCGTGGTGACATTAGGAAGTTAGGTTGGCCGCTAAGTTTCCTTCATTTTCTTCGCGTCTTCTTTAAACTCATCTTTTCAAAATTGGAAACACACTCGAGTGGCTGCGCCCACTGTATTTATTTATCCTCAGATTTTTAAAATGCGTTTCCATACATTACTGGGATGTTGTGTTCGTGCTGCAGAGGCAGCAGTTTGCCTAATGAGGCAGAGTGTTTGTGCGGCATGATTTTAAATTAAGAAAAAGTTTAAAAAAACGTAGCAACATAACTCACCCAAATTATTTTCGAGTCTGCAAAAACTCGCAAAAGGCTGCGCACACAGATGGCGGGACAGAAGCTAACTCTCGCCGCGTTCACCCTCCGCTGCGCTCTGATTGGGGACTTTTTGAACGAGGCTATCCATCGTTCTCATTTCACCGTATTTATTTTTCTTTTCCTTTTTTTGTCTTTGCCCCTCTTCCCCAGATGACGGAGAACCAGGTGCGCGACCGAGCGCGGGAGCTGGAGGAGCTGCAGGAGGCGGCCAGGAAGCACGGGGCGGCGGGCGGCAGGGAGGAGCAGCCGGAGGTGGAGGCGGAGACGCAGGCGCTGCAGGCGGACTTCCAGCAGCTCCTCACGCCGCTGGGCCAGCGCAGGGGCAAGCTGGAGGCCGCCAAGGCCGTCCACCAGTTCTACCGCGACCTGGCCGACGAGCTGGTGGGTGTTTGGCAGCCCGCCGCCGCCGCCGCCGCCGCCGCCGCCGCCGCCGCCGTACCCTTGCTGAATTATTGATGGGCAGAAATTGAGAATAAAGTGTGTTTGTTTGATTTAGGAAGTCGCTGGATGAAGGTTCGGCTTTTAAATGGGTGGAGTGTTGAGAAAAACACCTCCGGGGAGTTCATTTTTGAAATATTGAACAACTTCAGAGGACACTTCTCTCTTTTTTTTTTTTACACACACACCAGCACTCTCCAGAAAAATGATAGCTTATTAATTTAGGAAAGGAGTTTTTTTTTTTTTTTTTTTTTGATTGCACAGTTTGGAATTAGTATGCGAGTGAGTGCAGCCAACAGCTCTCGCCATGAAATTGACTCCAGGTGAATCTGGGTGAGAAGCTCTAATCCCTTATTGGTTTCGCCGCCTCGATCCACTTTAATCAGAGGCTTAAAGAAGGATTTTTACACCTCTGAGATGTTTTGGGACATTTTGTAAGAGGTGAAATACAGTAGAAGGAATAGCGCCTGTTTTTTTTTTTTTTCTTTCTTTCTTTCTTTCAATTTTCACCGCGTTCATCCGATGTGCGTAAAGTTCTTGAACAGTCGCCGTCGTCTCCACCGTCCTCACTCCTCTCTTTGTGTCCGTTCTTCCTCAGCTGTGGATCGAGGAGAGGATGCCGCTGGCAATGTCACAAGAACACGGCCACAATCTCCAAACGGTGCAGATGCTGCTGAAAAAGAACCAGGTACCCGATTCATCAGCAGATAAAGACGCTTGTCTTTGTTTTTTGTGCTTTTTCAAAACACCGATTAGGATTTTTTTTTTCTTTCTCGCTCCCAATGAGGGACGTGATGTCATGAAAACAGCCTCCAAAGATGAAGATAGCATCGAGTCTCGGAGCGGAAATTTAATTGCGCCGCCCATTTCTGAAATGCCTTTTCTTTTTTTTTTTTCGTTTTGAGATTTTTCTTGCTGAATCTGTCATGAAAAGAGTCTGCGAGACACGTTTGCAAGGGGGGGGGGCGCCCTTTCAAAATAAAACAAAAAAGTAAAACCTTGGAAGGTGATGACGAACCTTCTGTGGGCCGACAACGTTTGCCACTGTTGCCAGCAGCAGCGAGCGGAGAAGCAGCAGCGTGACTTGAGCTGCAGGTCGCTAGACAAACTTGAGAGCAACTAACAAAAAGAATTCGTAGATGCTTCTTCAGAGGTTTGGTTGCAACATGGACGGCCGCAATCAGAGCGATCTGGCTGCCTCTTAAGGTTAGCCGAAATAAGAAATATCAATCAGTATTAAATAAATAACACAATTTAATTCTGTTTTCTACGTCCACGAAAAGTTGGATAATGTCAGAATTAGAATTAGAATCAGAATAAGCTTTTTTTTTTTTGCCAAGTGCAGCTAAGAGGAATTTGTTTTGGTGAAGTTGGTGGATGGCAGATCTTCTAAAAATAAACTATCAAAAATTAAAAAAAGATATAACAATAGTCCAAATATATATACACAGTCTGAATAACAAGAGCAGTGCAGTGCTGGCAGTGATACAGTGAGCAAGGAAGTCTAAGCTGAGTGTTAACGTAGCGCATAGAGTTACTTTTACCCTCCAAACACCTGTATCACACCTGCTGTTTTTAAACCCATCATTCCCACCTTCACTAAAATTAGCTTCAGCTGACAGCAGGAGTGATTTTTTCCTCCTCCTCCTCCTCCTCCTCTTCCTCACCGCTCTTTCATCCCTCCGTCCTCCAGACGCTGCAGCGGGAGATCGAGGGCCACCAGCCCCGAGTGGACGAGGTGCTGGAGCGGGGCGGCAGGATGGCGGCCGCCGCCGAGGCGGAGGGCCGGCCGGAGGCGGGGAGCGTCGGCCAGCAGCTGGCGGAGCTGGAGGAGGCGTGGGCGCGGCTGCAGGAGGAGATGAGCCGGCGGAGGGAGCGGCTGAACGGCTCCAGCCTGGCGCAGCACTACTACAACGACGCCGGCGAGGCCGAGGCCTGGATCGGGGAGCAGGAGCTCTACATGATCGCCGACGAGAAGGCCAAGGTGAGGAGTTGAAAAAGGAAATGGAACGAAAGAAGAAAAGGCCAGACGAGCAGCGCGGCACGTCTCCTTCTCCGCCGTCCTTGATTTGGTTGCTTTTGAACGTGGCTCCTTCTACTCTTGAGCTCAGCGGGATTCTATTTTTATGTGCGTGTGTGTTTTGTTTTTGTTTTTGTTTTTGTTTTTGTTCCGGTCCTCTCTGCTCTCTGCAGGACGAGCAGAGCGCCATGCTGATGCTGAAGCGCCACATGATCCTCAAGCAGGACGTGGACGACTACGCCGACTCCATCCAGAAGCTCTCCGACCGAGCCCAGAGGATGCTGGCCGAGGAGCATCCGGACGGGTGGGTGGCGCTCACAATCTGTGTGTGTGTGTGTGTGTGTGTGTGTGTGTGTGTGTGTGTGTGTGTGTCTATATCTATATCTATATCTATATATATCACAGAAGATCTTTTCTTCCTGTGGCAATTAAACTATATAATTCCTCATTGTAAATCACTGTCTGCCATATATATCCACATGCATACATCCAAACATTTTACACTATCTTTTAGTCATATGCTCTTTATTTTTATTTCATCTTAACTGTTAAAATTTGCACTTGGCACTATGCCAATTTTTTCTGCTAGCTACTTAATTTTCTATTGTTTTTATTTTTACTTAGTTAGTTGCATGCTTCTATATTTTATGTACATTTCTTAAGTTGACTGGAATCCTTTTACGAAAAGAATTTCCTTCGGGATAAATAAAAGTATTTCTGATTCTGATTCTGATTCTGATATCTATATCTACTTATAGATACAGATATAGAGATCTATAGCTATACATACATATATATATATATATATATATATATATATATATATATATATATATATACATAGATATCTGTATTTGTATATCTACATATATATATATGTGTGTGTCTCTCGATATACATAGATATACATATCTATATCTATGTATGTATATATATGTGTGAACATCAATGTCTATATCTATGTATACATATATAAACAGTAGTATATGTGTGTATGTATATATGTATATATATATATATATGTATATATATATATGTGTATATATATATGTGTATATATATACAGATATACATACATGTATGTTTATATGCATGTATATATATGTATATCTCTATATATATATATACATACACACATGTATGTATTTGAACTCCTTGTATCTCAGGTTCAATCTGGTAAAGAGTGCAAAGGAGATATTTTTTTTTTTTAAATGAAGGTTTTTTTTGTTCTTTTAATGTGAAAAAAATACCTCGTAAAAACCGCAGCGTCTACGCTAATCTCTTTAGCCTCAACCTCCAAGTAGCTTCCTCTTCTTCCTATCTTCTGCGACTTCTTCTGGGACTCGTCCTCCTGGGACTGGCGAGGCGGAGATGATCGAGACGGTCTCCCCTGTCGCCCCCTGTCTGCAGCGAGAAGATCATCCGGCGGCAGGGCCAGGTGGACAAGCAGTACGCCGGGCTGAGGGAGCTGGCCGAGGACCGCAGGAAGAAGCTGGACCACACCTACCACCACTTCCTGCTCAGCCGAGAGGTGGCCGAACTGGAGCAGTGGATCGCCGAGAGGGACGTGGTGGCCTCTTCTCAGGAGATGGGCCAGGACCTGGACCACGTCACGGTAGTCACACACAGCAAGCCTTGACTAGGAGGTTCTTTTGGGACATTCATCAGCCTTTGTTGTTTGTCTCGTCTGTGTTTTTTGGAAGGCAATAGTGTGCATTATTTTGAAAGTTTTTGCATTTTTGAGCATCCCGTCCGCCGCTCACTCAACTTCTCCACGAGCGCCGCTGCCGCTTGTGTGCATTTTTGCAACAAACGAGTTGAAATTCCACCTGCTTGTTGGCAGTCGGAGGCATTTTTTTCTTTTTTTTTAAAAGAACTCAAGACTGAAGAAGGAAAAAACAACTGTGAGATGCTTTGGGGATCTTTTCCTGCCGTTTTAACGCCGTTCAGTGTTAAGTGATCACACAAGTGCTTTGCAGAACAATGGCGCATTCATCAGGCGGCTCGGCATGATTTCCAGGGTGTTTGGCGCCATATGGGCTCCCAGCTTGCAGCGTGCAAAAAAAAAATGAGAAAGAAATATGCACCTTGATTTTGTAACAATAAGAAAAAAAGTCATGTTACTGCAGCATATGTTTAGAAAAAAAACAAAACAACAACAAAAAAAAAAAACAACTATTTTTTCCCGTTCCCCTGCAGCTCCTGAGGGATAAGTTCCGGGAGTTTGCCCGGGAGACGGGCATGGCGGGTCAGGAGCGCGTGGACATGGTCAACCTGACCATCGACGAGCTGATCGAGGGCGGCCACACCGAGTCGGCCTCCATGGCCGAGTGGAAGGACGCCATCAACGAGAGCTGGGCCGACCTGCTGGAGCTCATCGACACGCGCGCTCAGCTGCTGGCCACGTCCTACGAGCTGCTCAAGTAAGAGAAGAAAATCAACCATCGGGTATCGATGCGGCGGGGGAGGGGCGGGACCTCCGAGGCTCTGGGCTCTAATCCCGTTAAGCGGCAGGATCCCGGTGGAGAGAGCGCTTGATGACATTGAACCGGGACTCGATAAAAAGTGCCAGCTGGAATCCAATGAGCTGAGAGACGACTTCCTGTTCTCTCTCTCTCTCTCTCTCTCTCTCTCCTCCAGGTACTTTGACGACGGGAAGGAGCTGGTGGCTCAGATCCAGGAGAAGCTGAAGGAGCTTCCCGACGACGTGGGTGAGGACTTCAGCAAAGCCGAGTCCTTCCACCGGATGCACGCCGCCTTCGAGAGGGACATCACCGCCCTGGGCAGACAGGTACGGAAGCCGCCGCGCTGCCAAGAGTCACACCTGCAGGCCGGAGGAGGTGATGCAACGTCACAGCAACCGCGTGAACCTCAAGTCCCCCCCATCGCCCTCCCCTCACCACCCCCCCAACCCTGCCCCCGTCCAGCAAAAAGGTCCACCAGTGGTTGATTTGTGTCATTGGCTTTTTTTAATCCCTGGACACTGCAATCCAGTGGCAGGATTGCAGTGTGTTGCATTGTGTGGGATCGCTGAGACGGCAAATAGTTTCGCCCGGCTGGACTGCAGGCGTTTGTTTGTTGCTGGATGCAAGTGAATATATGAACAAAACAGCATCAGGGTTTGATGTGAATGCAGCTGGTGTGCATCGGTGCACATAGATAGATTAATAAATAGATAGATAGATAGATAGATAAATAGATAGACCTAAGGGAAGGTCAGTGTGTCACATAGCTCACAGGACACAGACAATACTCACACTTGCACTTTATCAAGGTGCAAAAAAAACACTTATGTGAATATTATGTACTTAATTTGTAAATAATCCTACTGTCAATTGAGTGTGAATATCTTGTTTTTGATGGCCGTTTGTTCGCTGTCAGGCTAAAAATATTTTTAGCCTATAAATATTTTTATTTTATTTTATTTCCTTGTTTCTTTTAATCAACATAACCTTCACTCCCTTCTATATTCTCTGTATTCTGGCAGATAACAGAAGGTTAAGAGCATACTAGCAATAAATAAAAAAAATGCATAATAACAAACAATAAAAAAGTCTGTAGTTGGACAGGACACCAGAGGCCAGGCTAGAGGGGCAGAGGGCTTCCTGTGGTGCTCAGTCCTTGAACGCAACGCTAGTTGCAACACTTGAAAGCACTTAACATTTGTTTCTCGTTTTATATTTACATATAAATATATGCATATTATATGCAGGTATGTGTTATTACACCTTAATAATAATAATGATAACTCCAACTCCAACTCTTGATCCTCCTCTCCCACCACAGGTGCAGCAGTTCCAGGACACGGCGTCCCGCCTCCACGCCCAGTACGCCGGCGACCGGGCGGAGAGCATCCACGTCATGGAGCGCGAGGTGCTGGAGGCGTGGAAGGGCCTGCTGGACGCCTCGGACGGGCGGCGAGCGCGGCTGGTGGACACGGCGGAGAAGTTCCGCTTCTTCACCATGGTGAGGGACCTGATGGCCTGGATGGAGAGCATCGTCCAGCAGATCGAGACGCAGGAGAAGCCACGGTGAGACGTCCGGCCCGACACAGCCCCGCCCCCCCCAGGATAGGCCCCGCCCACACTCAACGCTGCAAAACGATCCTCAGAGTGTTCAAGTTTAAATGAGTTTGAGAATTAAGGGAATTTAATCATTTTTCTGGCACTATCACAGATTCATTTTCAAGAAATAATTCTATAAATGTTCCTGTTTACCTCATATTTCTACATTTCTGAGGGGACACAAAATTATTGCAAGTAATTTGACTGAACAGTTTTTTTTAGGGCTGAATTAACCATCAAAAATTAAAAAGTATGTCTCAGTGCACTATTAAAATATTGACGCTATTAAATTCAAAATGTTGCTTTTTCCCGATCATCCCACTACCAGCATTTCCTGTCAAAATGGAAGATCTAATGACACCGTCTGGACTTTTTTTCCTTGCTTCCAGGGACGTCTCCTCGGTGGAGCTGCTGCAGAAGTACCACCAGGGGATCCGCTCCGAGATCGAGGCCCGCCAGGCCAATTTCACCGACTGCACCGAGCTGGGCCGAACGCTGCTGACGCGCAAACACCGGGACTCTGCTGAGGTAGGAGCTCCGACCGCCGCTTTCATTAGCTTTTAATTGCTTTTCTGGGAGTGATGATGATTCTCCTTCCTGCCATAATGGAACCAATTGAAATGCCACAAAAGGGGGAAAAAAAATCCACTCATTCACCCCCATTTGGTTGAGGGGGGAGGATGACCGCGGATTGAAAACACTAATTAGAAAAACTGGGAAAGGCAAAAAGAATTCAAACGAGCCATTGACCCCCGGCAGCCTGGATTCCAACCTGCGCTAACGATGCTAATCCTCGGCTGATGACGGCCCGTCTCCGGACCGGAGTGGTTTCATGAGGGCTGATTGCATTTTTCTTATTGTCATTTTTTTTTTTGTCCAGATCAAGGAGAAGCTGCTGCAGCTGAGCGAGAAGAGGAAGGAGATGATGTTCAAGTGGGACGACCGATGGGACTGGCTGCGGCTCCGTGAGTTCACCTTCCAGCCAATAGGAACAAACAAACGAAACACAGCAGTTAGCCGGCGTGTAGCTTGGCCGCGTGACTAACAGACAGGAGAAAACATTTTTAGACAATCGATTTCTTATGGAAGAGGAGAGGCAGGCAGTAAGGAAAAAAAGCCCAAAACACTGCAGGTGAAAAATAAAAACTAACAGGATACTGACGGCGAAAAAACTATACTTTCTAAAATAGTCTGTTTGTCGTCAGACTTATATTTACTTTTACACCATTACACAATACCTCCTTGAAAGAAAAGTTGGCTGGTTGAATTCCTACAGAAACCAGAAAGAAGTGGAAAGTGCGGTTCTTTTGTTTGCTTGTTTAGTTATTAGTTGGATTAGTTTAGCTATTTGTTTGTTGTTTCAGTTACTATCTTGTATGATGACAACAACAACTTGTTGAATTCAACATTGCAACATTTATTACAGGAATACAAATAAATATATGATCATATCTTTAAATATTAACTTAATGCTCATAAACATCATGAATGACCACAAAGGAGCGGTGCTAACATCTATTTTGTGCCTCCAGTGCTGGAGGTGTGCCAGTTTGCGCGCGACGCCTCGGTGGCCGAGGCCTGGCTGGTGGCCCAGGAGCCCTACGTCACCAGCAGGGACCTGGGCCTCACCGTGGACGAGGTGGAGAAGCTGCTGAAGAGACACGAGGCCTTTGAGAAGTCCACCGCCGCCTGGGAGGAGCGCTTCTCAGCGCTGGAGCGCCTCACCACGGTACCGGGGACACCGTTAGCCGAGCACGTTGCTAGCCGGGTGGCGGCAGAAGGTCGGGAAGGTCAGGGCTTGACCTCTGGCTTGTTTGTTTTGTTTCCTTCCTCAGCTGGAGTTGATGGATCTGAGGTCGCAGCAGCAGGACATGGAGCAGCTCATCAAGGAGCAGCGCTCGGACAAGGACAGCAGGTAGATGCAGCCGCGGGCGCTTTGTTTCATCCGCGCCGTTTGACCGGTGCGGCGTTGTCACTTCACACCTTGAGACGCGAAACACACAACAGCAGCAGCAGCAGAAGAAGGTCAAAAAGTCTCTCAGAGCCGCATTTCTCATTTTATGGTTTAAAACAGGAAATAATACAAAACGGTGCGAATCTTATCGCCACGCTGGCTCACTCAGATCTATCAGCGCACGCACGCACACACACACACACACACCCTCTCTAAAGTCGACCTCTCTGCCCTCTGCTGCAGGAGAGAAGACACAGGCTTTGTGGAGGAGTCGTCACAGCTGTACACCGTGGAGGAACAAACTCTGGTCAGTGCCCGACTCCGCCTCTGTGTTTTCACCTCATCTTCCTGCAACCACCTGCCATGAAAAAGAAAACGCTCGTCTTCTACTCTTCAGAGTTCACTGACTAACTCCAGCACCTGTTAGCGCGAGAAGACCAGTGCTAAAACGCACGGTTCTGGAGGTCAACCCTCTGTGATGTCACAAAGGGCTCCCAAACACTACCCGCCGGGTGTTGGCTGCTATCCTCAGAGCCGACCTTTCTGTTTCTGACGCCTTTCAAAGCACACAGAAGGTCAAACAGGTTTTGAGCTGGAGGCTGCAAACAGAGGGCTAAATGTGCAGTTTTTCTGACCGTCTCTCCTGGTCGTTCTCCTCCCTCCAGTCTGGTTCCGGTGCCGTGGGGCCCAGCACGGGTCTGCAGGAAGGCAGCGTCGCCGACGCCACGCTCCCCATCCAGTCAGAAATGAGGGAGAGCGGCTCGCTGGAGTTGGAGTCGGCGCTGGACTCGACGGCGCCGCTGCCGCTGCCCAAGGAGGCGGAGAAAGCGGCCACGATGCCCGTGGAGCCGCTCCGAACCCAGACGGTGCTGCAGGAGGGCATGCTGGGACGTAAACACGACCTGGAGGGTTCTGGGAAGAAAGCATCCAACAGGTAGATTAAACAGACACGTCGTAGCTCAGCTAGCTAGCAGCTCAGATCATAGTTTAGGACCACCAGTTGATTCAGTCCCTCAACTTTCCCCCCAACCTAAGCGTCCCTCAGAGTTGACCTTTGACCACTTCCTGCTCTCAGGTCGTGGAACAACCTGTACTGCGTGCTGAAGCCCGGTCAGCTCTCGGCCTACAAGGACGCCAAGAGTTTCGGCCACGGCGTGACGTACCACGGCGAGGACCCTCTGTCCCTGGCCGGCGCCACCTGGGAGGTCCTCACCAACTACAAGAAGAAGAAGCACGTCTCCAAGCTACGGTGAGGGGCTGCCACTCTGACTTGCAACCCAAACCCAATCCTAACCCCAACATCAATCCCAAACCTAGCCCAAAAACCTAACCCCAAGTCTATTCCCCAACTCTATTCATATTTTCTACTTTCTACCACCCATATAGTCGGTGGTAGAAAGTAGGAAACCTGACTGCTTCTGTGTGCACATAATGAGTCTCTCTCTCTCTCTCTCTCTCTCTCTCTCTCTCTCTCTCTCTCTCTCTCTCTCTCTCTCTCTCTCTCTCTCTCTCTCTCTCTCTCTCTCTCTCTCTCTCTCTCTCTCTCTCTCTCTCTCTCTCTCTCTCTCTCTCTCACAGTGTGGGAGACGGCAGTGAATACTTGTTCCAGTGCAGAGACGAGGTGAGTGCCGCGCACGACGCGGGAACTTCCTTACCGGCCTCGCTCCCCCCGGCGTTCCGGATGGTACCGGGTCATCCATATTCCATGTCCTCATTGGCCCTTGCGTTTCCATTCCAGGAGGAGCTTCAGCGCTGGAGCCAGGCCATGGAGAAGGCCGTCCAGACCCCTGCGGCGGAGGCGGCTGCGGGGCCCTCGGGGGCCAGGGCTCACACCCTGCCCTCTTCCACCGCCCCTGAGCTGCCGTCCGCTAAAAAGGACAAGGAGAAGAAGTTCAGCCGCTTCGCCAAAAAGAAGTGAAGGAGATGAGCTGGTGGTGTACGTGTACAATCAGAGTGTGATTTTATTTCAGTTTATTTTTTTTCTTTTTGGAATCACTGGATTTTTTTTCCTCCTGTTTTCTTTTTATAAATATACATATCTTATTTTGCAAAGATTAGCAGAAATATTGTAGTTTAGGTTGAAGCCGTCACTGTTTCGCCTGTACTTGAGCTAAACTGCCACTTTTTTTGGTCTTTTTTTTAAACAAAGAGTTGAATTAAAGCACAGGAATGCTCGTTCACACTCAACCAAAGAATGTTGTACAACCTTGTTTTTATCCTACTTTTTGTTTTGCGTTGCTCAGTCCGGCATGCTTCGAGGCCCGTAAACTAGCGCCGCCGCCGCCGCAGTTCTGCTGTTAATCTGCCTTATCCGGTGGCCGGGAACTGTAATACTGTGCTGTGTGGGTTTGCAGAAGCTTCACGAGGCTTTGCAAGGTGCGTTTGTGAAGTCGGGGTGCGAGTGCTGTACACTGTGCATACACAGACACACACGCGGCAAGTGTTCAATGCAGACATGCAAACATAAAATGCTCTATGCACTGTGTAGGGTTTGGACTGTTTGAGACGCGGCGGTCAGTTCTTGTGGTTGCGATTATCATATCTGACGACTTGAAATATACTCACTCCTATATCGATAGCCCGGAATTGCATATCTACGCGACAACATGATGCATAGCTTCTATATCTTGCAGACGCATGTTGGGGATGCTTTGTGTTTGGTCGACATGGTGCTATATTGTTGCGATATTCTCCGAACCTCCAGCCCAGACCGACTCCACCTGCCTGCCTTACTTACTTTGTCTCGGACTTCGGCTTGCAGCGACGCACTCACGCACGCACCGCACGTACACACGCACACGCCTGCCTGCCTGCACGCGGACGCATTAGGATTCTTCACGAGAGTTGCAGAGGCGAGCAGATTTTTGCAGTGAAAAGGCCGAAGTGGATCAGGATTAATAATAATGGGCGCCGCTTCATTATGAGGACGCGATGTTCAACATTGGAGCCAAGGCACGACCTCTTTCTTCCGGTGGGATAAATGTAGATTCATTAGCTGAGGCGGCTGCTGACAACAGTTTAAAATTTACAAGTTTTGGACAGGGGGGGGCGTTTTTGCTTTATTTAAAATTTATTAACGAAAACAAATTTTGAGGATTTTTAAATTTTCACTTGGATGATTTTCTATCAGTATTTTCTAATGCAAAAAGGGGCACCTAACGAGACCTTTAGACCTTTTGGCTGACATTTATGTGCAGTTTTGTTGTTAAATGCGTTGGGATTTAACCAAATTGCCGGCGAAGACAACTGCGCCAGATTAACTGATAATCTGCTTTATAGTGGCGGCTCGAACAGCAGCGGAGAGACGCCGAGGCCTCGTGTCTCTCACGCGATTGTGCAAAGAACGGAAAGGGAGAATGCGCGACTCCGGTCTGTTTAACTATAACGAGACGCAACCGAACTGAGACCTAGAATCTGTAAATGCACTGAGGAGACGGCGTGCGCGAGGTTAGATTTCCTCACCTGGACGGTCGCTCCTCGCTCTCCCTCGGCCGGCTCGCCGTCGACTGCGGCCATCAACTGGAGAGACTGTTGAGACATTTGATGACATCGTGACAATCGAGATTCACAGAAACGGACAAAAACGGAAAATGGTCCAGTGTGCACATTGAAATGGTTGGAGTGAGATGTCTTTTTTTCTTTTTTTCTTTTTTTTTGGGGGTGGGGGGTGTCGTCGCATCTAGAATTTCTCCATATCCGGCCACTGTGTCGCCCTTGCTCACTTTTAATTTATTCCTCCACCGATTCCTCCGACCAGATCCATCTGTTCAGTGGGTTTATAATCTGCATTTTGTACTCTCTAGCTGTGTAAAATAATACAAAACAAACATTGATGAGAAATATCAACTACATTTTGAGAGAATAAACTTTCAAATAAACTCCTGAAACTAAACACTTGTGTATTTGTGTTGTTTTTCTTTTTGGCTGGTTCTCTCTCTAACCCCAACGCCAACCCTACTCTTGTCACCCCTAAACTCTACACTGCAGGACCTAACCCAACCCTCATTACTGGACCAACATCTACAAAAACATGTCTTCTTGTTTGCCAGTCAGTCAGAGTGTCAGTGTGTTGGAGAAAGGGCAGCAGAGGGTTGAGATTTGACAAATACCAAATACTTTGATCAGCCCGAAATTTACTGAAACAGCCGTCCCATTGCAGTTTAGCACGAGATGAAGCGGTGCAATGCAAAATCTCAACATGTCCAAAAATTGGAAGAAACGACATATGTTGTCTTTTTCTGAGACAAAATAATTTTTATAAATACTCACATACAGCACCAAAACTCACTGAAATTACCGTTTTATCATAGTTGAGCATGGGATAGAGTGGTACAATGCAAAATCTCAACATGTCCGAAAATTTACAATTTTTTTTTTACAAAAACAACGTATGTCGCTCTTTTCTGGCCGAAACAAAATTATATATATACATTAATTACTCCAAAAGTAACTGAAAATACTGTCCTATAGTAGTTTAGCATGAGACGGAGTAGTAGAATCTCAACATGTCCGAAAATTGACAAAAACAACAGAATGAGAACTCGCCGAAATAACCATTCCTTCAGAGTTTGGTTTAAACCTAACCCTGAGCCTAACCAGAAGGCCTTGTCCACACCAACATGGGTATTTTAGAAGCCAAACGTTTTTTGCCTTCTGGTTCCAAAGAAAGCTATGTTATGCACATGCCAAAGCAGAATGTAGTGATATCACTCCTAAAAAGAAGACCATTTTAGCCAATCACAAGGCTGGAAAAACTCATAAGCGGAAGAACAACAACAGCGAACCGAAGAGCAGATTCTCATTGGTGTGAACCGACAGCCAAGTGGCTTTACTGCTCACTGTAACACAAGTACAAAACTAGGACTAACACCATCCCCAACCCTAAACCCAATCCCAAACTATACTCACTGGAGTTGTCTTTTGTTTAGATTTGTCTTTGGTTGTTGTTTTCTGTTATCTAATCGTATATACTTAATTTAGTTCATAAGCTTGTATATTTATTTAAGTTGGGAGTAATTACACATAAGTTTTTACTTCTTCCTACCCCTTTTCGAGCATTTTTGATGTATATTTCACTGTTTGTTTACTTATCCTACTTTTTATTTATGTTTTTTAATTTTTCTTTCATATGTTTTGGGTTTTGTATCCCTTTTATTTTCTTATCATGTTCAAAATAAATCAATCAATCAAATTAAATCAAATCCCCAGCCTGAAACCTAACCCATACCGCCAACCCCATAATCAATGCATACCCTAACCCCAACCTAGCCAAGCAAATAAGAAGCATACATTTAGTATAGTTTTACAGCCATACAGAAAAATGGCCATGATTATCAACATGTTAGTTGATAGTGTTCTTATTCTAAACAATTGTTACAATTATTACAAGTAAGAAAATCTTTCTCAAAGTTGGGGATTTTTAAAAAACAACAACAACAACAACCAAACAAATTTTGTAATGTTGTCTGTTACAAAACAGCATTAGCATCTAGCCGCGGCTAGATGCTAATGCTGTTTGGGCGGCGATGGCGTGGTGAAGTTTGGGAACCCCTGATTATTTAGAGCAGTACTGATTCTTCTCCCCCCCCCAATATAGTCAGCGGTCAAAAGTATGAAACACGACTGCTTCACTCTGCACATAATTAGGCTCAACTTCTCTCTCTCCTTTCATCTCTCTCTCTGGAGACGGCAGTGAATATTTGTTCCAGCGCAAAGACGAAGCGAGTGCCCCCCCCCTCCGGCGTTCCGGACGTGTAATCCTTTGACCCGATGCGAAGCGAGGCGGCAGTCACAGGTCATACATATTTCATGCGCCGAGCCCAGACGCCTCAAAGTCATCAGCCAAGGTCACGGCTGACGTTAACCGCGGCTGTCCAAGACTCCGCCTCCGGGGATCATTAATATCATTCATACCGAGTTGTTCGCCTAAAAACGTGTTGATTTTTAATTTTTTTTTTTCCCGCCCTTCAAACGGAAGACTGACGGTTCCTGCGGTGAAACATCGGCAACTCGTTTGTTTACGTTACCTCGTCGTCTCTCCATTCCAGGAGGAGCTTCAGCGGAGGAGCCGAGCCATGCAGAAGGCCGTCTGGTCTCCAGCGGCGGAGGAGGCTGTGGGCTCCTCGGGGGCCGGAGCTCACACCCTGCCCTCGGCCACCGCCCCCCTAAGAAGGACAAGGAGAAGAAGTTTGATTGTCACAAATTGACTCTTTTTTTAATTGGCCATCCAGATTTGACAGTATTGGGAAAGTTCGCGTTCGACATGAATTAGTTCAAAGTTCAGTTAAGAGAATTTAGAATGAACCAGTTCTGTTAATCAATGATAATTCAACATTTTGAACCAAGTTGCGACCAGTTATTTTTCAAAATTACTGCCACAGCCTTTAAAAATAAAAATAAATAGAAATCAGTTTTAACACTGAAACGATGCATCAGATTTCATCTTGGTGTCCAATTTTGAATCCTTATCAATTTATCATTATGTATTTTTTTTAAAATTATTATCAAGGATTATATTAGCATTGAGGGGTCAGCCCTATGAATACTGGCATTTCCCCCATTGTTAGTTTAACAAGTTGTTGCGGCCCATTCAGCCCACAGTAGTAACAGTCAGTGCAGCTTTCGGCAGTTGATTACTCTCATAAATATGAGGGGAAAACTTGCTGCTTGAATTATCTCTTTGAAAATCGAAAGAAAAAAAGTAGAGTTATAGTAGATTTGTGTCACCTAGATTATTCCTTCACTTCATCACTCACGTTTTCATAATATTATTTGAAGTAATCGTTTGAAGATGGACAAGTGTTGCTCGTGCTTCATTTGTTTTTGCATTCATGTTCGCAGTTTGATGACGCATGCGGCAGGGCGACTGGGGTTGCCAGATTGAGCGTTTTTTTTTCTTTTTCTTCCCGGCTACGAATGAACGCTTGTTTGCGGTGTGTTTTAGTGTGGTTTTCAATTAAATTCTGGGACTCTTGAACAAAGTTAAAATGTTGATAGAGCGCCGTTCACAAACACCTGCTTGAACGTAACGAGACGTTACCGAACCGAGACCTGAAATCGGTGAAAGCATGGAGGAGACCCTGCGTGTGAGGTTTGTTTCTCCCACCTGGACGGTCGCTCCGGCCTCTTCTCTCTCGCTCCCTCTGCCAGCTCGCCTTCAACTGTGGACATCAACTGGAGAGACTGTTGAGACATTTGTTGACATCGTGGCAAGACTCACACAACACAGCAAACTGTCAACGTTCATTAATTTCCCAGCTTCAGGTGCGCTCATATCACTCCGCCACAACCTCGTCACTCTAGTCCCAGTGCGCGGACCTATATACTGCATTGAGTTTCACAGAAAGAGGCACAAGGTCTTCTTTTTGGGTTGCTGCATCTACAATTTCTACATATTCAGCCACTGTTGTCGCCTTTGCTCACTTTTAATGTATTCCTCCGACCGGATCCATCTGTTCTGTGGGTTTAGAATCTGCATTTTGTACTCTCTTGCTGTGTAACAGAGCACAAACACGAGACTACTACATTTTGAGAGAATAAACCACTAACCCTCACTGTACCTCTGTAACACCTAACCTCACCCTCAGTACTGAACCAACATCTACAAAAACATGTCTCTTTATTTGCTGTTTGAATCATTGATTTAAAGCTGGTATATTGCTAGGGCAGTAAGTGCCATTTCATTATTCTCTCGTTGTAGCTGAGACAGGGGCAGTAAAGGGTTGAGATTTGACACGTGAAATCAAGGCGCTTCACGAGCAGGGGTGAGCCAGGTTCATTTCATCAGAGATTTATTGAGTACAATTTCCCAGAGGCAGGTGTGAAAACAGAGGGCATTCTTTTTTTTTTTTTTTCTGCTTTGTTTCTTTGTTGTACAGTCAACGAGCTCATTTCAGATAAGACTAGCTGCATACAAACATTCACCAAGGAGAATAAAACAAAAAAAAAGGGTAAAATGGTGGGATTTATATTGCGGTGGCTGTTGGTGAATCAACTGAACAAACAGCCCCCCGAGGAGGCGACGGCGGCCAAAGGTTAGACTAATTAGATCTGTGCTGATGACGACCACTCACAGCAGCAGCAGCAGCAGCAGCAGCAGCAGCAACAACAACAACAACAAACCCCCGAACAACAGTTAGTTCAGTCCAATCTTCAACTCGGCGGCAAAAATTACACATCGCCGTCTATTTTCCCCAGCGAAGCAAATGGAGCCAGAAGATGGCGACCGCAGATATCTGCGCCGCTTCATGGGCGGCCAACCGTCCGCAGCGGGGCCCCCGGTGGACGGCTCCCAAGCCAGGCCGCGCTCCGCTCCTACCACTCGGGGGCCCCCGGAACGCCGCTCGCCCTCCGTGTAGGACGTTTGCATCTCGCTGCCAGCAGTAATTCCTCGGGCTGGCGACGCACTTCCACCAAACAAAGCGCCATCAGGCCTGGTGGTTTTTCTCTGAGGCTCCGCCGTGAGAGAACTGGCCATTAACAGTAGACGTGCCAGGAGAGCTGCTTGTGGTTAGAAAAAAACAACAAAAAAACGACTAGGAAAAAAAACAAACAAAAAAAAACCAAAGCGGTTGTTATAACACAACTGCAAGATCATCAATAACGGCTGGGCTGTATCACATTCCCCAAATATAAATTAGTTAAATATTTTTTAAGGCCAATTGACTTTCATCTTTAAGCTTCTCGTTGTTTTTTTTTATACTGCAGGGACTCCTGTCGTGCCAAAAATGACAATATTAGCCAAACTAGGCAGGTGTATCCACACACACACACGCACTGTGTTTGAGGCGGAATTCATCAGCAAGACGTCGCTGGCAGAAACGTCACGTCAAGCCTTCATAGATCCTGATGAGCAGCAGCAGCAGCAGCAGGAGGAACAGAAAGGTAGAAGTGGATGAACGACGCTTACAGGCAACAATGCACAGTGACAGAATGATTCAGTATTTACACCGACGCTGCAGTGAGCGTGGAAAACAGACAAAAACAAACTAACAAGAAAATCGAAGGCAAAGTACAGCAGCTGATCCTCGCTAGACCGAGCGACTGTGTCTCCCCACATTCAGTGTCTTCACAAGCCAAACTAGATGCCACCGACTTCAACTAATGCCAAGACAACAACAACTGGACTCACAATTTTATTTTCCTCGTTTGGAGGGGGCAGTGATAGAAACGAGCGCTCGGGACTTCAGCATCCACGTGTTTGCCGACGACACGACATCCGATTGATTTTTTTTTTTTCCTTTATTAAATTAAATAGCTTCTACGCTTGAAATGGCGCAAGTGACGTGAGTGCAACGTTTAGAGACGAAAACAAGAACGAAGGGGGGAAAAAAAAAACCTTTCCTGCTGAATAGAGAGCAATTAAATAAGCAAATCTCCCGATCATCGTACATGTTACAATAAAGTTCATTACAGGGTTCGACTGTGATCAATCGCAGCAATAAGACAAGGCCCAGCAGACGGTGGGGGGAGGGAGGTGGAGGACCGTGTGTGTAGAGATGTTCGCAACCACAATCACACATACGCTCACACAATGAGAGAGATGCCATAGCTTTGAACTCTGTTGAAAAACAGCAGACGGAAGACAGGAAGCTGATCTGTTCTACTTCCCTTCCTGCGACTGTTGAGCTGCGATACAACACGACTAGTTGCGTGCCTTTTTGCAAGTCCAGTGTAATTTCAAGGGGCCAAACTGAGTGGAAGAACAAACGCGTCGTTCATCAGGTGGGAACTCGCGGTTGAATTCTCATTTTCTCTGGACCGGATTGTTGCCCGTGTGCAGGGAGGAGTGGATGGGTGTGGTGACAGAGGCTGGGGGGAGGGCTCAGGGAGGGGGATGGGGGGATGATGGGTTTTAAAAACCAAAAAAACTGGAAAAAAAACAACCAAAAAGCAGGCCAGGAGGAGGATTCAGCTTGCCGGACTACTGGATGAGCTTGGTGGCTCTCTGGTTGGCCTCGTCGACGCGAGCTTTGTTACTCTCCGCCTGCAGGGGGAGGACGGGAAAAAACAACAAAAACAAAAGTGATGAGATGCCAGTAAACACATTCAAACATTTCATCCCTGCTTTGTTTTGCAGTAGCGGTCTTCTCTAACGAGAAGCTTTGGAGAAAGTGTCTGCAGACACACACTGTTCTCACTTCCTCCCTGCTTGGCGACGGCAACCATCTCCTTGGTTTCTGGCTCTGCTCTCTGTTCCCTTCAAGGTTCTTTGAAGCGTCAGTTTCAATACACACTGCAAGTGATTTATATATCTATTTTGAGGGGGTGGATGAGCGATAAGTCGAAAGATCTGAAAATGCATCCAACACTGGGGACTGTTAAGGTTCGGTAGAAAAACACTGATTAAAGGTCCAGTGTGTAAAATATTTAGGGAAGCCGTTATTTCAGGAGGCCCACCCGACAGCACGGTTTATATTTCAGGCACTGCAAGATGGCTTCCTTAAAAAATGCTCTATTGCTCTACGTACATACTTGTATAGAACCACTGTAACGGTAGGAGAAACATATCATTTTCATTGTGCCGCGAGTATACACATTGATCAATCTATTAATGGGCAGTATGTTAAGTTTTTACTAATATAGAAATTATAAATCAAGCCAAATTTTACACACAAACGACGACATGGTTAAAAGTGTTGGTTAGTCAGCGAGTGCGCCAACTGACCGACGCCCCTGTTTGTTTACACGCAAATCTCCGCAGGGCGCCTTCGCTTCTAACGCAGCCTAATTGCGCTCGCTGTCGCCAGGTTCCCTGCGGCGTCCGTGTGTTTACGCCGCCGCTGTCGCTCAACAGCGACTGTGTGAAAAAGGAAACGCTTTAAATTTCCCCCTGGACTCGATTGTGAGCGCAGCGGATCAGGCTGTTGAACATCAACTCCAACGGTGCCGTTGGAAGGCGGCGCGGTGGAGGTGAAACGAGGCGCTGGTTAATATTCCGGCGGGGCGGCGGGCTCACCTTGGCCGTGATGCTGTCGATGTGTCTGTTCTGCTTGTCGATCTCGGTGCCCATGTCCACGGCCATGCTCTTCAGGTTGCCCAGGACGCTGCCCACCGCCTCCAGGTTCTCCTCCATCTCGTCCTCGCGGGCGTCGTTGGTGATTCTGCACGCGCGCACACGCAAAGAAGAGAGAAAAGTGGGCGATCAGTGGGTCTCTGTTATGCTGCGGGTTTCCACACCAGGGCTTTTTGTTTAATGTCTGTTGAAAATGAACAAAGCATTACAACAAAACCACCAGCTGCGTTTCCATTAACCCTAGAATTGTGCAAAACCTAAATATGGCAATAAAAAACTGGTCATGGAAACACCTAAACTTGGAAAAACCTCTCCAATATCACTGAAAGGTTTTGACGCTCTCATCAGGTGGTTTAACAACGTATGGATACAGAGGTTTCTGCCCAAAGTGCCTCGGAAACACTTCTCCCGCATTTGCACGCCACTGGACATGCCGTGCGTGGTCATGTGACCAGTTCACTTCAAGTGGAAATGGCGCGTTATGTTTGGACGGAGGAGGAAACTGAATAAAAATCAAAGAGAAAAATAGAACAACCATTCTTGACAGGAAACACGGGACGAGATTTTAAGAGAATTTCGGCTTATGTGCTTCCCACCATTCAGTGGAAACACCTGCAAATCGCAATTGTACTTTATTGAAATTTTAGAAATATCGCTTTTATTTTGCAATAAAAATGTCATGGAAACGCAGCCATTAGTCTTTGAAGCCCCCTGGTAGCTCTTTAATGAAATGACTCTGACAACACTGAAAAAATAAATGAAATACAGCTATTTTATGACTTATCGACTATTAATAGAATTTCTTCAAGTTTGGGGGGCCGGATTAAAAAGCTTAATGGGCCTCTATATGGCCCCCGGGCCGGAGTTTGCCCACGCCTGCTCTACACGGTCGAAGCTCTGAGAGTGAAGCAGACAAGCAGGAAGGAGCCTCTCACCTCTTGACGTAGGGGCCGGAGGGGGGCGGGGCGTCCACTCGGGCCGCCTGGCCGTTTCGAACGCCCGACGGCTGCCTGGACACGACTTTGCCGCCGCTGCTGCCGCCGTCTTCCTCTCCTCCGCCGATGCCCCAGGTGCGCTTGTACTTGGAGTCGTTTTCAATCGACATCACTCTGCAGGCGGCGAAAGGAAAACGGCAAAGTCACCACACGGCAAAATAACGAGAGAGAGAGAGAAAAAAAAGAAGAGCAAAAACCCAAGCGTGACACAGGTTAACGCTTCACTCACAGCCATTCACTGCTGCGCGAGAGCTGGAGGAATTACTCACCCGATGGCCTGGTAGTGAAACTCTCCTCCTCTCCAGAGCGAAAGCATCGGAGGGGAGAGTTTAGAGACACAACGTGACGCCACAACGCGAAAAACAATTAGCTAAACATAGTTTTTCGGACTTTTACCACTACATTGTGCAGCAGCAAACCCTCTCTCTGGCTCTGCTGGCTTTTCTCCTGTTTTTTTGTTTATTAAAAAAAAAAAAAAAAATCCTTCTCCAAAAACATTTTCTTTCAGCACTCTCGGTGCTGTGAGGTTGAGGTTCCTGCCAAACAGACGGCAGTAACCAGGTGGTGATCAGCGACTTGGAGCGGTGGCCTGTACCTGTCACAGGGGCAGACGCACAGGCCGCAACACTTGGACAGATCGGTCAGGTTCTTCTCCGCCTGTCTCATGTCCTTGTTGATCTGGTCCATGCCTTCGTCCGCACGCCTCAGCTGCTCTGTAACGCACACACACACACACACACACAGACAGACCTCAATGTGTCAGTCTCTTCTTTCCTGCTACATAAATTTTCCAGGAATTTGGTCGGCTGGTAATTTCATTTTGTTTATTGCCCTGCAGCCATCCACTTCTTTGAGCTGTTTAAATTAAATCCTGTATATGTGCAAACTCGCAAAGTGGGTCAATATCTGGGCTGCTGCGAAAAATAAATCAAAACAAATATTAATAATAGAGGAATCTGCATTTGAAATATGGATTGGTGGACTTTCAATCCCAGCTGCTGTGTTGGGTTCAGTCGTCCTGCAGCCTTTAATACGGCGTGAAGTCTGGGATCTGGTCGCAGAACTTCTCAGCTGCACATGCAGCGTGTGGACACGGTTGGAGTTTTAAAAACAGAAGATGGCAACCAAAGAAGAGAAAAGAAGCGTTGGATGGAAGCTGATGTCAGCAAAGGGAACTCTCACGCAGAAAAACCATCCCAGCTGCAAAACAAACTCCACGTGAAGGTGAACGAGTTACTGCGGCAGCTCCAGCAGGGAGACCAACAGCTCAAGGATCTCTGGAAGGTGAACGACAGCCTAACTGAGGAGATCGCGCTGAAGAAAAAACCCTCAAAAAAAAAGCCAAAAACCTGCAAGGCAGTGAGCTGGGTTTCTCCAGAGCGGCAAGGCTTGGCAGGAGGAGCCGCAGAGCCCTCCAAGAGAAAAATTTGAAGAGAAATTGGCTGACAAAAGAAGAGGACGCGGGAAAAAGAAAGGCAGCGTAGAATGATGCAACCGAACCTGTGGAGCAAACAGAGCAGCCGAAATCTGCATCAGCTCACAGAGAAAAAAGGGAAGTGAATACAACGAGGCCTGAAGAAAGAGAAGGAGGCCAAAAAAAAAAGACTGACGTGAGAGTGAAGAACAAAGGGAACCGAAGCAGGAAGTGGACAACGATCAAAAAGAGGAGAAGGAAAAGTAATAGCGTCGTGTGGTGGAACAAAGGAGGAAGTGGAAGAAAATGAAATGAAATCATTTCTTTATGTCTCCTCAGATTAAAGTGAAGAGCAGGAGGACAATAACATGACTGGCAATAGTGCAGACATGTGATTTTTCTAGCACGTTATCACGGCGGGTTTAAAACCTCCCCGGAGGTTTAGCCGCTGGAAACACTGAAATTAAAGGCTCGCAGTCGGAGGCCTCCACTCGCTAATGAAGTGGTACATTCTGTGCGGGTCTGCAAAGATAGATATTAATGTGGAGCCAGAGAGAGAGAGAGAGAGAGACAGCGAGGAGACAGAAGGCTTCATTATTAGAGTAATAACGATTACTTTGATGTTAATATAGACACAATAATAAAAGAAGGCCTGTGGTGAGACTCAACTCCCAGCGCAATTCCCCAAAATTGGCTGATTTTAGCTCCACCAAAGGCAGGCGACGCTAGCAGGATGGTCTACAAAAGTTAAAATCTGTAGTGTTCATGTGATGCATTCATTTATTTGTATTAGACAAACTAGAGAGCAAACAAACAAACAGAAAGCCTCACATCTTAAGCCCTGGTTTGTGCATTTAAGAAGCAACAGAGGACGACATAAAGACAGAAGAACAGAATGACATTAAGCAGCTGGAAGGAAACGCAGTGCTAATGTTAAGCTGTATGTACCTCCTTGCTGGTCCAGCATCACCATGGTGTTGACGCCAGTCTGTCTGCTCTGCAAACACACAAGATGCACCGATTAAGAACCAGCGCGCAGACGACTCCATCGCCGTTAACGGACGAGTGGATTGATTGGCTCCTGGAGTAACAAGAGCTCCACGTTCATGAAGAAAAAAAAAAGTAAATGAATAGATGCAAATAAATAAAATCCCCTAAACCGTTTAAGAGAGAAGCTTATAAAATAAAAGATGCCCTTAGTGGCTTAAATTACGGCTTCAGTTCGATGGTTTGATTGAAGGAAATTGGATAAGGGGTTTGTAATGTTGGCTCTCCTTTAATATTAAAATCTTCCAATAATCTAATTTCAAACACTCAAAGGCGACTTAATTTCTGAGTAAATTCTAAGCCTGTGCGTTAAACCTCCGAGATCATTCTGCAAAGAGAGACCGTCTCACTAATCTGGGTCCAAGTGCGGACCAATTAAAATCCAGCGCCGAGCCGCTTCCTGTTCCGAGAGTAAGATCAGACATTTTGCGCTGCTTTTTTTTTTTTTTTTTTTGTGTGTGTGCGCGCGTCGGTGACGGCGATTCTCACCTCCTCTGCCAACTGCAGCATCCTCCGCGTGCTTTCCAGTGACTGCGGAGCAAAAAAAAAGAAGGAAAGGAGGAGTCGCAAGTGAGTAAAACTAGAGCAAAAGAGTTTCTTACCTGAAAGCAGAGAATTGGTGAAAAAGGTCGAGACATTAAAAAAAAAATAGACATTTCTTTTAGGTCACTGAACAAGATTTTAGAAAAATAAAAATGATACATTTTTTACAGTCACATTTTATTTGAACAAATTCAGACAACTTGAGCCAAAGGGAAAAATTAAAATAAAGGGCCAATTATCATCAAAACAGAAACGCAGTTTATTTCTTAGCCACAGACGGAAGAAAAGCAGAGAAGAAAACACAGAATTAAGACGGAGTCAACAGAGGAACGAGTGAGATAAGAGGGATCAAGAAAATGGACGGAGACATTTGATAAGACAAATATGAGGAGGGAGGGGACCTCATTAATATTCATAGAGTAGCTGGAGACAGTCTGATTAAAAACAGTTTCACACGCATTTAAAATGACCAGATCATCCCACTGCTCGTCAGAAGATTAAAATAAAAACATGTTCATGTAAATCATCACTATTGTTTATTCTCCCTTAAGCAAATAGAGAAGAAACAAATAGAGAAGGAAAAATATCAGCAAACCATTTTCTCAATAATGCGGAAAAAAAACCAAAACAATCATAACCAGCTAATTAACATATTTTATTTTTCTCGATCAAACAAGAGTAATTTAATTATTGTGTGTGATAAGCCGACTGTGATTCAGACTGATGGAAATTTGACCAGTTTTTCATTGTTTTAATAAAAAAAAAAAAAGAAAAGAAAATTGTAGACAAATTATTTTATAAAGGGTTATAATTTATTTTAGTGGCCATGAACAATATGCAATTAAAGAATAAAAGGAAAAAAATGAAACAAAATTAAAAAAACAACCCAGACATTCAGCTAGCAGATCAAGTGACACACACACATACACACAAGCACTTGCATGCAGGAAGGAACGGGCAAAAACGCTGTGGGTCGGCAGGAATGTGGTCAGTTCAGGTGAGTAAACTGCCTTTGTGTCTCTATTAATAGCAGCGGCTGCTGGGAGGAGAGCTCGTGCCAGGGGACGCCGAGCCTCCGAGCAACTTGGGCCGCGACTCGGCCGCGAGCGCCGCCGGCTAATGAACTGCTATCAGGTAGAGTTGGGAGCCGACTCCAACACCTCCTCTTCCTCCTCCTCCTCCTCCTCCTCCCCCCTCGCCTGCCGTCTTGCCGCCGCCGTTTGCTCTGAACGCGTTCATCAGTGGGTTTGAGAGGAACGACAAACCTCGAGTTGGCGGGCGACATGTCGAGCTCGGCCATGTTTCTGTTGGCGTCGCCAGAACATCACTTGGGTGGATGAACACACACACACACACACACACACACGGGCAAAATAATAATAAATAAATAAATAAATAAATAAATAAATAAATTTTGAAAAAATTCCTTGAACTTGGCCAATTAAGCTCAAAAAACCGGCGTCTTGGCCAAATTTCGCAGATTGGGGTGCTGCGACAAATGTTGGAGATAATGACAGTGGTGTGGTATTTTTATCCGCCGTTTGTCAGGACTTGGACGGAAACACAATTAGAGGAGGTGTGTGCAGGTTCCAGTACACGGCCATTCAAAGGCCCAATGTGTAACGTTTGCAAAGGGACCTACTGGCATCAAATGGAGCGGGGAAAAAATAAATAGAAAAATAAAATGCACCTACTTCTACCACAAAATATGGAATTTTTGCACGCGCAACATGACAATTTGCAGAGAGCTACCTTACCTGCGCTAAGTTGTGTTCAAGCTACCATCTGTTCACACAGTGCTGCCACCCGGGTAGATGCTGGTGGCTCAGGTTGGTAACCGGTGAGCAGTTCTTTTCTTAAAACCAACCCCAACCCTTTTAAGGGCTCAGTGAAATACTCTCTCTGTGCGAGTAATGAAGGAAGTGTGCCGCCATGCATCTCATGGAGTTGCAGCATCAATAGATCAGCAGGAGCGAGGCACTCTCTCTCTCTATAAAGCTGGATTACTGCGTCGGCCGCTCACTCTGTGGGCTCGACATTAGCAGCCAAACAAACGGCGACGCCAGCGTTTTATTAGGTGCTTTTTATATTTCCTGCGAGTCTCACGGCCACTGTGGTATTCAGCAGGCGGGCCTCGGGTCCATTTGTGGGTTTGTGAATTCTTACACAATGGGCCTTTAAAATTGAAGCATTATCCAATTACATCTGAGAAAGCTGGGGCAGTGGGCAGAGACACAAACAGTTTGATTTGAGGTGTTGTTTCGGAGTCTCGATGACGTTTAATCAACTGTCAGAAAATGCACACAATGTGCAAGGCAATCTAACCTAAACGCATTCACCTTGATTCAAAATAATCAACATAAAAATATCTTCAATTAAAGTGTTGGGATTTAATCCAATTTCCTTTTCAGTCTAATATTGAGTTTAGATATATACACATGTGAAAGCGGGACTCGGAACACCAGAAAGCAAGATTTGCTACAAAACAGAACAAATCAAAATAAAAAATTCTGACGTGATCAGGGAGCAAAATGTATCGACTTGAGTGTATAAATCACTTCACTGTAAATATGGAGGATAGCTACGAGCCTCTAGAACAGCAACAGAAAAAAGCAGACGCCAACAGACACACATACCTGACCACTTAGGCATTAAGAGGCAATGCCTCATTTCCTCTACTAGCTGTCAGGCAGCAGCAGTAAAGGGAAGAAAAGAGAAGAAGAGGAAGGAGAGAAAATTGCAGGATGAGTTAGAAGTCAGAAATCACACACACACACACACACACTGGAGAGGAACGTGCGCACGCAGCGAGTACAGTTGAAATCAGACAAAAGGAGTCGCGCGCTGCGGCCACAGTGGGCTGACGAGTCTTCATTTGAATCAGGCGGCTAATCACGTGACGCCCCGGAGTGGCGGTGAAACAATTATCTCCCAGATGATAAAACGCTCAGATATAGCTGACAACATTCACACTGTCAGAGTCATCAGGCTAAATTAGGCGTAAAGCCTCGCATGCTTCCTATTAGGGCCGAGCTTAGTAATCAACTCTGAGTGTTAATGGATATACTCATCAACTCGCCGGCCGTGCAGGGCTGCTCCGAAAGCAGCCGCAGGATTAGAAGCAGAAATATTTCCCCTCCCCCTCAGAGATGCTTTTGCAATAGAATTAAACATTGTGATTTCCAGCAGTTTAGTCGTTAAATTTAGACAGCAATGATATCATTGTCATTGTGATAACTGGGAGGACATTAAAAACATATTTAAATAATGGATCAGTTTAATGGAGGTGCTGCATTCTTGCCTCCTCTGGCCCAGTTTCGTCTCCGCGACTGCAGTTTGACATTTCTCGCGTGCATCGTCCTGCCCCGACTGCTTATTTGTGGACGGCTCGCATTTGCATCCCAGGTGTTTGTGGTCATAAATTCAAGGGGCGCTCCGCCCTGAAGTCCTCACTTTCAATATCAAACAGTTGCTCCCTGCAGATTTGAAAGACATCCGTGGGAAGCTGCCCGCTACGCCCAGCACAAACCAAAGCCGCTGATCTCTGAAAATGGGATTGGGTGAACTCGGCCGGCGGGAACTTTTAACCGGGCGAGTACGGGCGAGGTGTTGTTGGAGGTCTGTGGCGTCCAAATGACTTGCGATCGCGCATCTTGAAGGAAATATTTGAAGTTCTATCCAGGAAAATAAGAAAACTGGTGTGGAGGTACCTGTGGAAAAGAGTGTGCGAGTGTGTGTGTGTGTGTGTGACTGGTGTACCTCATCTGTCACTTGGTTGGCCCTCATGGTCATCTCTTCCACAGTCATCTCTGCCATGTTGCTGCTGTCCTGTTTGGAGGCTCCCCCCGCGGCCCCGAGCTCGATATTCTGCGGCCTGAGGTGAGAGAGTCCAGAGGTGAGGTGAGTCAGAAATATCTGCGATATCAACACGGATCCGACGCTCAGGATCTCGCTGGTGGTGTTTCCCATAGATTGCCATCGGACTGTGGTCACAGAATGACTAATGAAGCTCCCGGATGGAGGAAGTCGTTTGAGAGGAACGACACATCTTGAAAAAATGTCGTGCGCAACCATCGAGTTGAACTTCACTTGTTCCCCAAGACAATAAACAATTCAAATTTTATAGATATATATTTTTTTTAAGAAGAAACAGAAATTGGAAAGATAGCAGTGCGTCTCTCCTGCCAGTTCTGAGAAGCAAGGTAGCACACGGACGGGTTTGTCTTTGAAGCGCACCAAGTCCCAGCGCTTTGTTCTGCAACTTCACGCTGAGCAAAGTGGGAGCGAAGTGCCACATTCCTCAAGATGAAGTGCACGCAGCAACCATATAAAAGCTGCCGAGGAAAGGGAGGCGGCGGCGATGTGCCTCCACCTCGGCGGCACGCACTTTAAACTGGGGTAGCGCCGCTAAAACTGATCATATTCTCCGTCACATTTCTCATCTCCTCTGAAAAACATCCCCCTTTCAACGCTCCCTAATTAACTGAGCGACAACAAAGAACCTCCATCTCAGGGTGCAAATGGGTGACACACGGCTCGAGCTTCAACATTTGTCCGAGTCTTTTAGAAATGGAGAGAAAAGAGGGAGATGCAAAATTTAAACAAATTAGCTTCATCTCCGCCTCCGAGTTAAAAAAAAAACCCAACAGAATTCCAGCAGCATCAGCACAAACACTGCGGACTTGGAGGTCAAAATATATTTCGGTGATGAAGGAAACCATCTGCAACGCTGCCAAGAGCTCTTCCCTGTTCCCTGTGCAAGACTTGGCTGTGTGTCTGGCAGAGTGCATGCTGATGTTGAAAAAAAAAATTACGGACGGACGTCCAGCTCGGGGGGGAAGGAAGCTGGAGGGGAAGAAATGAAAACCATGGCTGAAGCTCACAATAGTAAAAACGATCCGTTTTAACAAATGCAATGGCAGGAGAGAGAGAGAGTTAGGATATGAACAAAGACACCGTGAAAATGAATGTCGAAATCTGACTGACAATAAAGAAAAAAGTGTTGACATTTCCATTTGTGCTTTGCTGCCTGTGCAGTGCAAAAACACAGTTGTGCAACTCTCATGTGACTTTACGGTTTTATGAGAGTAAAATGAACTGTAAGTGTCTCGAAAAAGAGCTGTTATGCAAGGATTATTTTTTTTTTTTTAAATTTATTTTTACCACAACAACAATCAGACCTCTATCAGCAGCAGCATATATTATTATTATTATTATTATTATTATTATTATTATTATTATTAAAAGGCCAGATGACTTTTTCAAACAAAACTTTTGGGATGATTGTTGCCGAGAACTTGCAAGGTTAAACGCTGACTTTTAACCCGAGGGTTTGCCAACCAAAGTTATACTAATACAATTAGAATTCAAGCATCATCATGGGCTGGAGACTAACACCAGCATGTGTGTGCATCCATCCAATTAATATTTTCATAAATGGCTCATAGAGATTATTTTTCACAGCCGGTTTGCCTGGAAGCACATTCAAGGTTTTAGCAAATCCTCTGCGAGAGATGCTATCTGTGAAATATGTTTTGATTGTTTTTGTTTAAAAAAAAAAAAAAAAAAAGAACAAACACAATGTTAACACAGTTAATTCCACGTGACTAAACAACACAGCGGAGCTCACTGAAAATGAACAACTGCTCTTCATAGTCTTACACAGTTGTGGCATCAGGGTGAATACGTGACAAAGCGGTGCTGCTGAGTCTGCAGCAGCGCATGATTGTGGTTGAAGAAGGAACAATTTTTTTTTTTTTTTTTGTGGTGCTGTTAGATTTTTCACTTCTGAAGCGCCAACATAGCAAAGCGACAGTGCCAAGACTTGACGACCGGGTCATGGGAGGAGACAAATAAGCGCAATGGGCTTTTAAGAGGCAATCTTGTCCACACTTACAGGAACGTACGCTCCTTTCTTTCCGCATAATCCGTTTTGAGGCGCATCAGGATCACAGCGAGAGCTCACCTTCACCGCGCCACCGTTTGTACGCCAGGAATCCATTCCGTAAAGAAATCAGATTTTCACATGGAGTGAAGTTTGCGCGGTCCACATTGACAGCGAGCACCGGGAGAGGAGCGGTGCAATGGCAGCCTCGCGCAGTCTTTGAGATCAATATCGCTATAAGCGGAGGCTTAAGTTTGTTTTTCCGTGTTGTAGAGAGACTGAGCTATCAAGGACAGGACTTGTTGACCGTGAACAAAACAGCACCCTTCAGGAAGCTCTGCTTAATACCCTTTAACACCCCCTGTCAACCTCCTTCCCTTTAAAGTTCAAGTGGCAGATTCTTGTTTTTCTAGAATTAAAACAAAACTCCTGAACTCCTTCCTGGAGAAAACCCAACATCCTGAGGGAATAAGTCAACTTGGCAGACATGTGGGAGGACTTAATATTAAGTTGACTTTTCTATTTGGACCAGGAGTGCTGGAGTTTGACTGCCTTTCCTTAGAATGATTTAGTGGAGATGGCCGGACTATATGGATGTGAATTTACTACTTGCGAGGACTGCAGTGGAAATAATTCACACTCACCACAACAGTCGCACATAAACATGTCAGCGAGACAGGGAAATCAATAGCAGTGACAGTCGCTGACAGTGGCATCTGCATTGCTGGCGTATGGATTTACGCCTATGACTAAATGATGAGGAGAATACACTTAATTCACAAGCACGACACTTCCCTGTTCGCTGAGCTTCTCCAGTCAATAGTTGCACAACAACAGAGTCAACTCTTTCCCCACACCTTAATAACAACCACAAGACAACACTGCACCTGCCCAAATCAGACAAGAATGTAGAGAAAAGCGAACAAGGAGGGGAAAAAAACAGCATACGCACGTACCTGCTCATGTTTTAGCTTCTTCCCTCCACTAAAACGCGACAGTGTGACTCAAGTCCTTCAGGAAAGACACATTTCTTGTTCCTCAACCCAAACCTGTTCCTCCAGATCTGACGTGTTGTTCATGCAGTTAGGGCCGACGGCCTCATTATTATGCTACCTTCACGTCCCCCCTCCCCCTCATTGATGTCCTTTCACCATCAGACGCACACATTTTCCGCACTTTTAGCCTGAGCCCGCTACTTTTTGAGCACGCAGCGCCTGATATTCACATTTCATTCACTCGACCTGTTGATCTCTATGGTGTTTTCCGATAAACGAGGCAGACTTGCAGTGAACTTTGTGGCGCGACCTTTCATTTCAGAAAGCGCTGTTGACATTCTGTACAACGGCGGTTTGTCGCCACGAGCCACATCCGCCACTCGCAACTGTAGGCAACATAAAATACGTCACACTGTTGACAAGTTTCGCTGTTACGTTTCAACGGTGCAAATGACAACAACAACCAAACTGCTGCGCTGACGGTAGCGCCATCCGAGCAACTGTTTAACGACAGTCACTTGACCAACAAGTGACGTTAGCGCTGACTGAGAGACAAGAAGCAAGTGCGCTTGAACAAATAGCCCCCCCTCCCTCCGCCACCACCCACCAACACGACACTGAAGTTTTACGGCAGTTAGAGCCGGGAGACAAGATGTGGAAGTGAAAGAAAAAAAAGTTTGGTAAACGAAACCAAAACTTGTTTCCTTACAGTACAGTCGAGTTTTTCTTACATTGTATTTGAACTTGCAGAAAGTCCCCCTCCTGGGACGGCACGTTCAGTCAAGCTATTGAGCTGCTAGTTGCTAAGCTAGTCACTTCCGCTTTCCTGTCAAGCGCCGAACGCCGCCAGTCAAACTGGAGACGAGCGAAGAAAAAAAGAGATGTTTATCTTTCCAGCCGACACTACTTACTGTCAACCCACCTTGTCTAGAAGTAATGACGCCGGTACTCCTCCTCCTACTCCTTCGCCTCCGCCTTCACGGTATGTGAACTTGGCTCAAGTAAACTTCTGGATTCCGTCAGTGCCTCCACCGTCTGGCCGTCCGAAGTGTGTTGGGTGGTGGTGCTTTCAGGAGTCGTGGGGAAAATGGCTATCCCGAAGTTCTGGGCGTTTTTGTTCCATTCGGTCCAACTCAAATATTTCCCGGGACGGTTGAAACCTTTACGAAAGCTTTCACGCGAATGAATGAATATAAATAAAGAACAGTCATTTTTGTAATGCAGGAACCAACCTCAGAATTTTGACCCTGTAGAGATAGCAGGAAGGGTTAAGATAGGCAACCTAAGTACGGCTTTGTGAATCTTTTTGTAAAAAGTGAGATACGGTCAGAGCGGTATAAACTTTTATTATTATTATTATTATTATTATTATCTCATCAACCGATCTACAGAGTGGTAGTGATATCCATCTAGTTTTGCGGCGTATAAAAACATTAAAGATCACGTGTGTTTTTACGAACCACCCTTCTTTCATGTGCTCCTTTTAGACTCGAATATTTTTTTTACCTTATCGCTTTAAACTGCATGTTTATTCTATGGATGTTCGACATTGTGTTTTCCGTCAGACTTCGGTTCCTGGGGAACACGTGAACGCAACACATGACGGAACGCATGTCCTGTCATATGACTCCGTAGGTTGAGACGGAAAAAACGGAGGCGCTGCTCACTCTCCCCGCACGAGTGCAGCATTTACCCTCAACCCGGGCCTCCCACGTCACCTCTGCTCCCCCCCCTCCCCTATACTTCACGAGGACAGAGCTGAGGACTTTTTTAATTTTTTTTTTTTTTTATTAACAGCATTTCTTTTCTTTTTCTTTTTTTTCTTGACAGGGTGCTCTGAAATCTGAGCCCTCTGGCACCAAATCTGCTGCGTAATTCAACAAGTTTCACGGTTCGAAACACAAAAACCCCGCTGAAGGTGGCAGCAGTGACTCTAGGCAGAGTGTCAGTCCACATATCAGCTGACAGCATCTTAACCATCTCCCCTCTTCTTTAACTTATTCATTTCAGCTGTAGGCTAAGATTTCCCCCCTCTATTTGGGACACTGACAGCTAAATGGGTAGACGCTGATGACAGCTGCAGCTTTTGCACAGGCGAAGCTCAAGAGCTGCCCCTCAACAAATTGCCCGCTATTGCGGGAAATGGTGCCCTGCTGCCTTCGCCCATGCATCTTTTATTGAATCTACATAGTATGCATTATTTAGCAATAACACACGGCTCATCTGGAGCCCGTGAGCCCACGTGCGTGCGCGCCCTATATACTGTATGTATGAGTGCGCAAGTCTATAGTTAACTTTCCCTGCTGTGCAATTTTCGCCATTTCACGCCAGACTCAGCAGTGCTTGAAGAGGAAGAATTAGTATTTCCTCCGTAATTACAACCGAGCTATGACGTGTGTGTGTGTGTGTGTGTGAGAGAGAGAGAAGGACAGAGAGAGGGGGAAAGACAGAGGGAATTAAAGAGGGAAAGAATGGGCCAGGAAAAGGCGGTGAAAGAAAAAATAAGTGGTAAGGGAAAGCGGGAATGATTACATCAAAGTGTAATAGTGACTACAGATGGCACGTTCAGGATCAGGCGCTTTCATCATGCCGTTGCTCATTAATAGGGATGGGAGCGCTGCCCTAATTCCATAATTCCTAAATCATGGCAGTTAGCTGAATAAGAGGAGACAAAAGTACAGGAGAAAAGAGGCGAGCGAATTAGCCTGTAGCCTAATAATGTGTCAGTGGGAGCCATAAATCAGCCAAGGGGGGGTTGGAAATGAAGGGGAAAAACAGAAAGAGGAAAAGAATGACAAGGGGTCGCCATCTGTACTTCCTGGCTGTCCTTATTGGTCGCTGCCAAAACCAACATCGCACAGGCCAAGTGTGTTCTTGGCAATGCTGGCTGCTCCACACGCAAAGCCAGCCAATGAAATAAGCTGAAAGTTATTCATTAAGTCTGGGGGGGGGGTGCGAGTATACAGCCATGTAGCTGTGTGTGTGTGTGTGTGTGTTTGTGTGTGTCAGTGACACAGCCCAGATCACATGTCTCCCGTGATTTGAAGGAGCAGCACATGCACATTCCTGGCTGCGCTCCAGTTGCGTTTGCGCATTTGTCTTTTTGCCTCACAAAGACGTCGGGAAGGAAATCTCGAGGAAACGCTTTACGAGGCAGGAATTTTCCCTCCTCGTTCTTCTCCCACCTCCTCCCCACCTTTCCCCAGCGACTTGGCAACTAGTTCCGCCGCCACCTGATAGTCGTCGGGACGAGGGAATCGGCTGAGCAAGCACACCACGCGGGCGGCCTCAACGTTCGGAGACGCTTCTCCCTCGCCGCCCTCCCCGTCCCCTTCCCTCCCTCTGCGCTGGGATTGGGGCTCTCATGTGAAGCAAAATTTGATGGAAACTGAAGACATCGATAGCCATTAGACTGCTTAGCACTGGAGGGACAAACACGGCGAGCCATCTATTATTCATGGGCCTTCCCTCCCCCCTCCCACCCCCACTGCTTCAAAACAACATTTCTGATATTGTTTCAACATCTCCCTCAACCAGAATAGAGACAAGTCGGCGGTTTTAGGTGACGCTGTTCAAACCCCTGCGCCGATTGTTTCAAGGCAGCGCCGCGGCCCTTGTAAACCGCAGAGGGAGAACAGTGTCCACTGTCTGTTCACGTCCTGAAACCTTTTGAGCAGAAAGAGAGAGAGAAGGAATTTCATATTCGCATCCACCACCCACCAGAGACTTTTAGCTCTGAGGCGTCTTCAGCGTGTAACATTTCCACGTCTTGTTCAAGGGCGTCGGTCTTTGGAGGAGCCGCGAAGCTGCTGAGGAGGATCGAACCCGGGACTTTTCAGGGCAATCGGCCTCACAAAGCAGGCCACGGTGATGCGCTGGAGGAGTTCGAGGGGGGCCATCATTCAACCCTTTGTAGAGGAGAAATAATCCAATACAGGCTGCGCATTGACCATTACTCCTGTTGTCAAACTTGGCATGATGGGATACCAGATATTCAGGCGCGTTAAACTGGTAAATCATGACGGATCAATAGGTGATTTTAAATGAGATGTTGGCTAACTTCATGAAAGATGTTAGGAAACCTTCCTCAATAGAGCTAAAGGAACAAAAAAAAGTGTAGCACCAAATTTGACCAAATCTTTCAAGAGAAAAACATTCAAACAAACAAAACTAATGAGAGAATAAAATACACAGTAGTGATGCTAATATTGGGAGTTTAGGATTGGCTGTTTGTCTGCTAATTCTCCAGACTGGTTAAACAGGAGGTGAGGTGACATCTCTCCTGGGGATTTCAGGAGGACGGTGAAATGTGACTGTCATTTTAAGTCGGACTCAGTCTCGCTGTTGTTTTCACACCTCCTTAATTACATTTTTTCCGACAGACAAAAAAAAAAAAAAAAAAGTCTTTACATTTTCAATCCTCCCTAGAATTTCTTCCCAATGCATGTTAACAACTCACCTCATGACGCTGAATCGATTACAGATGCAAATGCGCGTGTCCCTCTAGCAGAACCCGCCATAAGGCGCAGCACACAGATGTTCCATGTAGCACTCAGGGGTAATTAATTTAACACTTAAAATGCATTTAATTCAAATACTGGACATTTTTAGGGGGCGTGTGTTTGCACCGTACGTGCCAATTGCAAAGTAAAAGGTCTGGTTATGGCACAGGTTGATGCAATGTCATCACATACACATTTGTGAGAACACACTAAAGATACGGCTAATGATAAATGGAACGTAAGCAAAATAATTCCTAGTTATGCAATAATGATGAAATATCATTACATTTAAATAAAAAAATTAAAAATCATGGAATAATAGACATTAGACAAAATTATATATAAAAAAAAAATCTGGAAAATACAAACCCCCAAAACGACAAAAGTAAGTCACAAAAACAAAGCCAACAAAATAACTATATAAAAAAGGAATGACTGAGTGCCTTAGTCTTGAAAAGGTAGAAAATATTTTTTTGTAAGTGCACTGAGTAATTAGCAACTAAAGTTACAAAATAAATGTGCCAGACGCAAAAACACAACTCCTCATCTCCCCCAAACTGTGGCATTGTGTGGTACATTTGGATTGTGTTGGAGTACAAAACATTCAGTCCTACGCTTCTCCTCAGCCTCACTCTCCAACCTGCCCGAAAGCCGATGAAAACAAGAGAGGGGAGACTCCGCCGAGCCACTCGGCCGCCGCCTTGTCAGCGGCTCAGATTAGCTGTCACACTGCCGAGGGAGAAGCAGGTGAAGATGGGAGGCGGCGATTCCATCCGAATAATTTCATGCTTTGACTGGCAGCGCTCAACGCTCGGCCGTCCTGAGACCTTTTGACGTCAGAGGAAGACGGAGCGGCCGAAATAAAGAACCCGGGTGCCCTTTAATAGACGGATACAATTATCTGCCCTTTGAAGAAAAGAAAAGAGGAAAGGTGGAAAAAAAAGTCCCCAACATCAAATGAAAAACTCAATTTCATTCCCTGCAGAAGAAAGTCCACTCCACTCATCTTGGGTTTTTTTTTTCCCAGTAGACAAAAAGACAATCTTTATTTGTGTGTTTCTCTCCTTTGCTCTGATTTCTGTGTTTTTTTTCCTTTAAACTTTTTACCGACTGACTTAAAATGGCTGAAGTCAGCTTCCACGCAAAAAAAGAAAAGACAAAAAAATAAACAGCAGGAGAGGAAGAAGAAGAAGAAGAAGAAGAAGAAGAAGAAGAAGAAGAAGAAGAAGAAGAAGAAGAAGAGGAAGAGGAAGAAGAGGAACAGCACAAACAGAAAAAGGAGACAAACTCATACAATGACGCTCAGGCCCGGAGGCATCCTACCGCTACCAACCATGAATCACAAGCCAGGGGAGAAGAAGAAGAAGAAGGAGGAGTAGAAGAAGTAGAAGAAGAAGGATAGAAAGGACAGCATCAGTGGAATAGAAGAAGAGAAAACACGGTTGTTGTTTTTTTAATCTTCCACAGGCTAAAACCCCATCACTGCATCCCACACAGGAGTAATTAACAGTGATTGTAAATGCTACAAAAATAAGATGAAACAGGGGAAGGAAGTGCTTCCCTTTTTTGTTTGTTTGTGTGTGTGTGAGTGTGTATGCCATGTCTGTGTTTATGTCGAGATTCTGCATTAGCTTTTTTTCTACGTACGTCTGAATTTTTATGTATCTGTGTGTCTGTGTATCTGTACATGTGTGTGTAGGCGTGTGCGTGTGTGTGTGTGTGTTCACAGTGCTTACTCATTATTCTCACTTCCCGACATTAAAAGACGCCTCGGTCCCACGACGAGCGCGCGCGCACACACACACTTTTCTTCTCCTCTTCCCCTCCATCCCTTCTTCTCCGCTGCCGTTCCCTTCAAAGTCGTGTCCACAAATGCTCAGAGGAGCAGTCCTGTTATCAAAGGCTGTGTGTGTGTGTGTGTGTGAGAGAGAGAGTGTGTGTATATGTGTGTGTGTATGCGTATGTGTTTGCGATGCTACCCATGAAACACACACACACGCACACACACACACACCTCGCCATCACTCGCTCTATGAGCCTTCCATCCTCATTGGTTCAACCCCGCTCCCCCTCCCGCCTGGTCCAGACCCGGGTCCAGCTCCAGTCCGCGCTCCTGTCCATTACCATCCAGTTTCGGGTTCTGAAGGGCTGATTTCCAGTCAGTTTCACCCTGTGGGTCCATTTATCTCACGGCCCTGGCTAATCCATCAGTGGCCCAAAGCCAGACAGGAGAAACCGTCTGAGGAGAGAGAAGTTGATTTTTTTTCTTCTCTTCCCCCTCCTTTTGATGTCTGGGGAGAAAAAAATAAAATAATAATAAAAGTCTCGAGGAGAGCAAGAGAGCGCCTGGCGGGGTGTTTTTCGCTCATCCCCCCCCCCCCTCCATGAAAAAATATATCATCAAGGTTGATCCGAAGGTTTCACAGTGGTCATGCAAACTTGAGTGTCGTCTCCCTTTTTTTTTCCCCCCCGCTAAAACCGCTCGTCCTCGCCGCCTCCTGCCACCAACCGCCACCACCCATTTTCCCTTCATCATTCCAGTCCGACAGAAAAGATACCGTAAGTGACCACAGCCGTAGTAATACAGAAGGACTTGGCGGGGGAGGGGCAGGGGGAGGCTGGGGGCGTGACCAGTGGTACATTCATACATAAGAAAGTCAAAGTTGACCTGAGCCAGGCGACATTAGACAGTGCAGAAGACGCCCGTGCTGGCCAGGCTGTGATAAATGCTTTTGTTTAGAAACATTAATAAGACAAAAAAGTAACACACACACACACAAAAAAAAAACAAAAAAAACACAACCCGTCTGAAAAATATACAACCTCGACAAAACCCTCCCCGCCTCCCACTGGACACAGGCTATGATTATATTTGTCATTATTATGTGAAATCCAAGTTTAAAATAATCAATCAAAAGAAAAAAGCAAACAAACAAAAAACAAACTGTATGATTTCTATATCACACTGCTGGGAATCCAGACCGGCCCTGAAAATATCAACACACACTGTATAGTATTACATTTCCCACGCGGCCGTGTTCATTTAAATCTGCACCCGCATTGTTTTCCTTATTCCTGCACAGGCAGCTGCACTTTTCTCCTCTGTGTCTCCGCATATTTGCTCTCCCCCTCCTCCTCCTCCTCCTCCTCCTCCTCCTCCTCCTCCTCCTCGCTCCTCCCCCCTCGCCGTGGCCGGGATTGGGCCGCATAAAATATGGAAAATTCAATTACAATGCAAGCTCGGCCACTTCTAATCCATGGTTCGACGACGGGACGGCCATGTGAGAGGGAAAGAATGTAAAAGAAATAAAGAAAAGGAAAAAAAATAAAAATAAAATCCAATTTCTGTGCATCCAGGCCTATCGCTTAATGCATCCGGCATGTGATTGGATGATAAGAATTGCGCTGGAAACGACAAGTTTAATCATCGCCGCGGCTGCACCGAAACCCCATCGCTGGCCGAGAGTCAATAGTCATATCAAAAAAAAACAAGACAACAGACAGAAGACCCCTAGAAATGAGTGCAGGAAGGTTTCCTCCATGTTTTTTTTTTTTTGTCTAAAAGGTGCAGCTCCACCAAAAGTTTGTGGGTCGGGAGGTGAAGGCGCAGCTTCCCAACGAAGCCGCACAGCCTCCGACTCTCTCCGCCAGGAACCGAGCAGCGGTGTCCACGGCTGGGCTGGCGGTAGGGCGGGGTGTGGTTGGTTGGTGGTCGTCTAGAGGTGGAGGGTGGGAGGGGAGGAGGGCGGAGACAGAGAGATTCCCTGAGGGGTGGGTGGAGGGCAGGCGGGGTGATGGATAAAGGGGGAGACGGACAGCCCAGCCCAGCGACCGTGGGTGGGAGTTTCCGAGAGGAGGAGGAGAAGGAGGAGGAGGAGGAGGAAGAAGGAGGAGGAGAAGGAGGAGAGGGTGGAGGAGAGGGGATCACGGCCAGGAGAAGTGTCCCAGGATCAGGGCGGTCAGGGCGGCTAACGGGGCCACGGATCCCGGCCTCCGGCCCGGATCGCCATCAGTCAGGAAGGGCTCCGGAGAGTCGTATCCCGAGCCATCTGAAAGACAGAGAGAGAGGAGGAACGACAAAACATCTGAATCCAGAGGGACGGACAGATGGAGACAGACAGGATGAGTGTCGGGAACGCCGGGGATGGACACGCCGCGATTCCGGACGCTTTCTCTTTGGCGCTCCGCTTGTTTTTCCGGATGTTTTAACATTTTCAGACGCGCCAGCGAGTTTAAAATCTGGCATGTTGATGCACTTTGGTTGGAGGGTGACGGCTCCCCACAAAACAAGATGTTGTCATGTAGTGACGTCCAACTGCTGTTTAACAAACACAGTTTTGTGTCCCTTTTCGAGAAATACCTCAAAAAATAACACAGTGGATTTGTTGCCGAGGTCGTATCCCGGAAAACGTGTCGCCGCGAATAAAGGGGCGCAGACAAAAAAGTGCAGACAAGTGAAGGGAAGAGAAGAGCGTGGATGACAAGCAGCGACACAACCAATCACCCTCCTAGTGGGAAGAAAGGAGCCAGAAAGGGAAGAGCGGAGGAAGGAAGGAAGGAAGGAAGGAAGGAAGGAAGGGAAGGATGGAGGAAGACGACAGCAACAGAGCTCTGCAGGGGGTTTAAACCAACCTAATTACAGTTTAATCACAGGGACTCAGAATCTGGAGCAGCTGACGCACACACACGGCACATTAACACACGCATTAACACGTGCGCACCAGAGCAAGCGCTCGCAGCTCGCTCTGCTGACAGCATTTCACAGGCGAGATGGAAGAGTTGCAATGTCAGACAGATTACTTTCACAGCGCGGAGAGAAAAAAAAGGAAGCGAGAAGGGGAGGAGGGAAAAAAGAGCAGCGACGGTGACAGTATGAAAGGATGTATGTTGTTTCAGTAATTATGGAGGGGGAGAGAATTTCCCTTCCCCTTCAGCCAGACGTGGGAATGATCTGAGCCTGGAAAGCAGGGAAAGGCCGACTCTCATCGTCTTCAAAAAGCCGAGGTCCTGCACCGGGGGAGCTGCCGCTGAGGCTTGAATCCAAAGTCTGGCTCGGGTTTGGGAAACAAAAAAAAACAACCCCAAAATCTCCTCACCAGGTCGGGCTTTTACTTTGAATTGCTTTGCTTTGCTTTGCTTTGCGTGGGCGACGACGCAAACCACGGCGCAAATGGACGGCCGCAATCCCATCTCGGGCCTTCAGCGGCCGCTCTCGCGCACGGCTATTTTTAAAAGCGGCAACACAATAGGCCACGGTGACGGGCTAATGCGCTAATGCGAGCGCTATACGTGCCGACGTAGGAGCCGTGCTAAATGCTGTTAGGAAACAAAGAATCTGCATTACGCGCCTCTATTTTTTTTTCTTTGCCTTCCTGCCTGCCGCATTAGGAGAATCTTTATGAAGAAATATGAAGTGTCTGTTATTAGATTAGGGTTAGTGTGTGATGGGCTTATTATTAGATTGCTCTCTTGTTTCCGGCCGTTGAGCGGAGCTGCCGAAGTGACGGCGGCCGGCTAACGTTTTTAGCGAGCACTCTCAGCCCCGGCGGCTCGGCTCACTTCGCTCTCTCTTTCTGCAAGGACAGAAGGTCTCGCTAGCACCCGGCGTGATGTGATGTGATTTGATGTGAAGCGCGTATGCCACTTTGTGCCTTGTGTGCGCGCGCGCGTGCACGGTTGTGTGTGTTTGCGCGCGCTCCGTGTGAATGACTCAGAACCTTTCTGTGTGTGTGTGTGTGTGTGTGTAATTTCAGTGTGTGTAAAAGGTGTTAAAGTGTTGCCTGGCTGGTCAGTGAATCAGAGCGGAGAGTGTTGCCGGGCCATTCTATCAGACCTCTTATTCTCCTCTAATTTTACTTTGATAGCCAATCTGGACCTGAGTGCAGTGTGTGTTGTGCTTTGTGTGTGTGTGTGTGTGCGGGTGCGTGAGTGAGTGTGTAGTTAGAGCGTGACTTACCGGGAGGTCTGACATACACCTTCAGCTTTAGACATGCTCGTCCCACGTGGTTTGGGTGCGGAGACGCTGTGGAGAAAAAACAAAAACAAAAAGACAGATTGAAAAAAAAGAAGCCAATAAGAACATAGATTACATGAAAAAAGTGAGGTTGACGCGGTTGATTGAACTCGTTAAAGTAATGAAGGCAGCCGGTACAAGTAAAAGGGAGCACTGAGCATCAGGTGTATGTGTGGCTGTGCTGGAAGATCAAAACGTAGCATTATTAGCCTACAAAACGGGACGTCTGGGGCAAAGAAGATTACAGATCTCATGTTATTCTCATCTCCAGGTCTTTTAGTGTTGATTCCGGCAGCAACTTTATCAATTATCAAATCATTCCCCATTAGGCAACAATATTTTTAGCCCGTTGTTTGCAGCCCCCCTGCGAAAAAGCAGTTGTTTTTTTTTCATAGCTTCCTGCTTCAAACCAATGCTTTCGTTGGTTTGGACCTAGAAGGGGGGCAAAAACAAGACAGGCTCAGTGGGCGGAGCCAACGCCTGGCTAAGGGTGTTGTCACCGCGGAGAGGTGACATCACAAAGGGCTGACTTTCCCCAAAAAGTGAAGCGAGCTACTGAAGTGACAGATGGAGGTTTTCTCAGTGTTGTAAGAGAATTCTGTCATTAATCCCACTTCACTTCTTAGCAAAGTCTCTTGTCCAAATCTGAAAAGCTCAGTATCAATTTTATTTTGAGTCAGTCCCTGAATCAGAAAATCACATGGCAGCGTTAAAAAAAAAAAACAAGAACAAAAATGTTAATTTCAATCCAAATTCAAATTGCTCTACTCTTTAAAAACAAAAAAAAATGTAAAAAAAAAATCACTTTGATGTGTACTAAAAAATTTGAATACATTTATTATTTATTCTATGAGTGATGAGTTCATGGTCTCATGGAAAAGTGGCAGAGGAGGAAATGAAACAACAGCAACAAAAAAGCTAAAAAAACACATTAAAAACTTTTGCCGCACTTATTTACGAGACGCGTCAACAAAGAGAGAGACGCACTCGCGCTAAATGCGTCAAAATGAATGTCGATATAAAACCCACTCATAGAAAAAGACGCGGTGAGCCTTGAGTCAGCTCGACGACTTGAGCCGCTCCATCACACGCAGCCGCAGGCGCCGCATAACAAGGTTTAAACACAGGCAGCCTTTATTGCATATTTTCTTTGGGTTACCGACTGAGTTTTATGTAAATATGACAACGCTTCCTTGTTGGCGCAACGGCTTTAGAGGAAAAAAGAGAGGGACTCCAAAGCGTCGCGTCAGCGGCGGCACATCAAGGCTGAGCGTGACGGAGCGCGGCGGCCAAGGCGGCCGTCGAGGGAAAGGGAGCGGCAGGTAATAGTTTCACCCGGATGTCGTCATTCATGCGTCCTCCGGCTTTTTCGCCTGCTGACGTCTATTCCCCGGAAGAGTTTCATTACGTCCCTTTTAACTTCTCCCCGCTCTGCGCTCCCCATCTCGTTAGCATTAGCCGTAAACAACGTCGATCCCCTTCAGGCAATGTAAACAAGCAGCGGGGGAGCGGCCGGGCCGGCCCGTGCGCTGGGATTCGCTGGGAGGGGGCGGGGGGGAAACAAATAGTGCCTTCCAAAAAAAAAAAAAATCCTGCCGACTTGAATGTATTTTGGAAAAAAACTGAAAAAGAAAGAAAACCGTTGGGGATCGGTAAAGGAAATCCGGGCAAATACTCAAAAATTTCAAAAACATGAAAAAGCTGGTCTCCCTTTGCACGAGGTGACAGCGCTAACTCGCTAATCCTCCGCCTCCTCCTCGCCAGCCGGGCTGAATGCCAAGAAGCATCCGGAAGAAACGTTTAAATGTCAGCGCGGATCAAACTTTTAAGTGCAGCGCGAGGAGAGGGGAGTCCAATCCAAGTTTTTATTCCCACTTTGATATCACGCGAAATGGAGCCGGGGACCTGTGTGAGGGGGCGGCGAGCAGGCATGTAGATTGGCCTGCACGCAAGGGAGCCTTCAGATTGCGCGTGGCGCCCCGCTGGCCTTCTCCTCCGAGGAAATCCGAACAGCCGGAGCCCACGGCGACCCCGGCGAGGGCCATCATCAGGATCCATGGCGCGCGGGAAATAAAGCTGACCCTTCCGCTGCCCTCTCCTCTCCCGCCTTCCTCCCCCTCCTGCTCTCACTTTGACCTTCAACACCGCTCCCTCCCCGTCACGCTTTCCCCCCCTAAATTCCGGCCGCGCCGGCCTCGAGTTTTGTCAAGTCGCCCGACCTCTGCCTCCTCCTGTCCCCCCCCCCCCCATCGCCTCACCCACCGTGAAGCCAGTTTTGCTCGTAATCAAGACTTCCTGATGGTCCGGTCATTCCGCTGACGAACGGCGGTGGAGGAAAGCGCCCAATGCGAGTTTACCGGCACGGACCATCAATAACAGCTAACAGACCCCTTAACAGAAAACTATTTCACTTTATAATGGTGTCATCAGACATAATTAGACAGAATTCGTTTTGTGTACAGCAAACGCAGTGAAATGAATTCATTTGACCGTGCTTCCTTATTGCTTTTTCCCTAAGAAAAAAACACAAAAAAAACAACAACTTTGAGTAAAAATTCATTGCTGGCCTCACATTTATCGACTTTGCGATTGGCAAAGTGACAAGACAAGTTTTCTGAAGTCGTGATGAAATCATTGCAGGCTCCAGTCCTCCGGCGCGGCCAAAATGTCAGAGCTCAAAAGTTAAAAAGCACAATAACTGAAGACCAAGAATTACAGAAAAAAAAATCCAAAAATGACAGGATGTTTTAAGGCTGCTAAAAGCAGCACTAATTTAGTTCAGGCCAAGAACTAAAAAAAAAAAATCATCCTGTGCGAGGAAAGCATGATGAGTCAGGGGGTCACAGAAAGTAGGCGAGGAAGACATGACCTCCTTAATGCACCACTGTCAGTCACTAGTTATGGCTTGGAGTGACATAATGAGGAGATGCGATGCAGCTAAGACGGCTAACTATTGCAGCTAGCTATAGCATCCTACAAACAAACAAAGATTGCAGAAAATTTTCTATTAAAAAAAAAAAAAAGTCTGAGCGGCTCCGCTGGTGATTGTTTCCCAGCGTATCCACAATGCATCGTCCCCTAGAAAGAAAAGAAAAAATATCAACAAAAAAAAACTCCCCTTTGAAAATCACTCAAGCTCATCAGTTGGCAGCTGGGAGGGAAAAAAAGGCGGAGCCTCCCTGTCAACATGTCAGCCGCATGACAAACACACACAAACGGGGGAGAGCGCGCGCGCTCATCGCACCGGTGCGGGTCAGAGATCGGCATCAAAATCAAAAACACACACACACACGCACAATGGGGAGGGCCGGCTGGTTGACGGCCTTGTTCCGCATCAGTACTGACCTGTGCGTGTGTGTGTGTGTGTGTGTGCACGTGAGAGAGCGGGGAGACAGAAACAGCCAGAGACAAAAAAAACCTCGCAGCCTTGTCAGTCAAGATGATGGACGTTGCCTTTCACAGACTCACAATCACTTGACAACTGACCCCAAAAGCAGCCCCTCCCTTCCTGCCCCCCCTCCATCCGCCTACAAAAACACACACACACACACACACACACACACACACACACGGAGTACACTCTTCCCTCAGGGAAGCCAGAAACACAATACGACAGTCAGCAGCCACACAGCGGCGGAGAGGCCCGGTCCGTCCGTTACACGGCCCCCCGGAAACAAAAGAGTGTGTGTTTTGTGCTCGCTTGACCCGCTGGGTGAAAGTGCAGCAAGACACTGCGGTCGGCTGTTATCTCCCTCCCGTAGCTCCACGACTCTGACCCCGCTGCGTCTTTGTGGCGCCGCAGACGGCCGTTCGTGGTGACGGTGTGTGTGTTTTTTTTCTTCTTCTCACGACGCAAACGCGACGCGCCGGAGGCCCGGCGAGGGTAGCGGCTCCGTCTCTGACGCGATGCGCTCAACAACCAAATGCGCATTTCGCATCTCGGTTAGTCAGCGGTGCGATGGCGTTAGAAGAGTGATAGAAATCCACACATGCGTTTAATTTATTTATTTTGGTGGCTGTCGACATCCGTGGCGGTGAGGGGGCCGGGAGGGAAATGTGCTGCACTTGCATGCCAACCTGATATAGGCTGGACGCTCATCCCATTATGGGTCACGGTGCCAGCCGGAAAAAAGGTCAGCGTTGGAGGCGGCGGTGAGGAACGAGGAGGCCGAACCGGCTTCTCGGGTCAAGGAAACAGAAGAATTGTCCGCATGGGCAAATTCTCTTCCCGAAGCCGCACTGATAAAAGTTTATTCTGCTCATCGGCTCGGACCCTCCGGCAGGGGGGGGTTGCTTAAAGGTCAGCCGGCGCACGACAGTCTGGGGAGTGGGTCGAAGGTCCCGAAATATATTCACCCCCCATTTTCGTCGCAGTGCCCGGCAGCATTTGGAGAGACGCGGCGGCAAATCCGCCGTGAAGAACGATTATCAGTTCATGCTGTTTACCGTTCAGCTCTGTTTGGTTCAGGCCGAGAATCGGAAAACAATGAATGAATGAATGAATAAACAAACAAATAAATACATAAATAAAAGGGAGTGAGACATTTTAAATGTCCGATGTATATTTTTCTAAATCAGTGTTTTTCCAATGGCACACCAACAACTGAAAATATTATTAAGTGACACTTATTAGCCTAATAATGACAATATAGTCTCTGAATGTATTTAAACTAACTCACAAAGCTGATATCCTGCTCACTTTTCCCTTTAAAGCAAAGTCAGTTGTCAATGGAATGTTATTATATTTTTTTAGACCAATTAAGTGAAATTGGATCATTTTTCACGGCACACCGGACATTATCTCACGGTGCACTAGTGTAGCGTCGCAGCACAGTGGTTGAAAAACACTGCTCTAAATGAATGATGATAATCCAACAAAACTCAAACGCTAAGCGTTAGCTTCCGGCTAAAGCTAAACCCTAGTGTTGGACCACAGACGATAAAACAAACATACAGAAAAAGTGTTCAGAGAGGACGGAAGCCACACCTGGCTTTGCCTTGCCTCTAATCTGGAAGAGGCGCCGTGTACCCTTTGTGGTGTCATAAAGGGTCGAACCCGCCGCTCTAACGGTGATTTCGGAGTGCATTCAGCGGAAAAGTCACTTCCGACTGGCCCTGCTGCTCCAGCGTGTTGTCACACGCCACCCCCACCAAGTCACTTCCGACTGGCCCTGCTGCTCCAGCGCGTTGTCAATTTCACGTGTCGCGATTACCTACCACTGATCTCGCGCTCCATAACCGCCCCACCCCACCATTCGAAAAAACACACCTCACGGAGGGGGGGGGGGGGAGGGAGCTTGGATGATATCTTTTGAACCCGGTTCTGAGAGAGAGTCTCAGGAGGGGCCGGAGCCCATTTGTGATACTAATACATCACTTGTTAGAGCGAGGGGGGCGGGGCGCGGTTGGATGGGGGTGGGGTTGGGGGAGGACATCAATACGGTTCAAATAAATATGATTACAAGGTACGCCCGGTGACATTACCGCTTCGCCGAGCGCAGCGTCTGAGGCGGCTGCGGAGGCGGAGCGCTACTTTAGGAAATAAAGGGGGGGGGGGGGGGCAGGAGAGGTGGGCTGTGGTAGACAAGCCCCTCAGTCGGCCGCTCTCGGCTAGTTTGAGGTACTTCGAGAATGTGGATGGGACCAGAAGCACAGCTAGTTGGCGGAGACACAAACTGACTCACTGGAGAAAAAGAAACAAAAATGTCGCCTGATGTCGAGTGAAATTGTCTTACTAATGCATTAATATCTGGAACAGGTTTATGTTTTTTGTGTAGGAGAACTTAAGCTTGAGATTTGATCTCAAGCTCGCTGATGGAAACAACTTTGTCAAATAGGTCAAGGTAAAGAATGTGTAATTCAATTCATTCAGTTCCCACTTCCTCCTTGCTGCTAACACTCCCAAAAGCAAAAGTACAAGAGTGGCGATTAATTGGCCAACAACACGATGATAACCTGAACTTTCAAAAAAAATATTTGTTTGATCACCAGGCGACACTGCCATTAGTAAGTCTTTGATTTTACTTTTAAATGCACTTTCATGGCTCAGCCAATGAGTGGGAGGACCAGACTCCTCTGGGCCAAATAATCGATTAATCACAGATTAATCATTGTCAAAAAAAAACAAGCTACTCACAGATGTAGTAGTACTCGTGTCCGGGTCTGAACTCGAAGCCCAGGGAGAAGGGCGTGAAGAGCTGGAACTTCTCTGAGAAGCGCAGGGGTCCGTCGGGACCGCTGGGACGGTTGCACTCCCAGCGCTTGAAGCCGCGCATCCTGTGCTGGCAGGAAGTGTAGCCCTCGTGGTTGACCATGAACAGGATGTAGCGCTCCATGCGCCCGTGGGACGGCGGGCCCTCGTAGTAAGGACAGTAGATGTCCAGGTAGTCGTTGATGTTGACCGCCACCCTGTACTCGCCGTGCCAAAACCTGCAAAGACAGAGTGGGCGACGGATTAGCGTCCTCTCGCGACAAAACCGGCTGAGGGGAAAGTCAGAAGGCTTTATAGGAAGTTCAAAGAGTTCGCCATGGGGGAAAGAAACAAACAGCGCCCCCTAGAGGCTCCATGGATGCCTTAAAAGAGGCGTTTTGACAGGAAGCCTTCAAAAGTGCCTGAGTTACGTCAAAATTGCGGCAAAAACATCCTGCAGGGTGTTTTCTCCCACTTCTCCACCCTTCAAACGTTTAATAGACAAGACAAGGGCAGAGGGATCAATAATAATTCCTTTAGTTATGGCTGGAGTTTTAATAGTAACTGATTTCATTTTAATAACGCTGGCCGAGCGGCGCTTCACGGGCATTATCAGCGGCGGCGGAGAAACGCCTCCTCGCATGATCCTCACGGGGGAGAAGTGGGTCATGTGATGCTAGAAAGCACACATTATTATCACAACGCCCGGAGCGGCGTGCTCAGGAGGAGGAGGAGGAAGAGGAGGCGGCGGCGAGTGTCCACTTAGTTCGGTACACACACGGATCACCGGGGTCGGCCCGATGAATGCAAGTGGGTCAGAGGTCGGCGAGGAACGTATATGCACGCACAAACCGTAAAAGGCCCATTGTGTTTGCGACTCTCCCGCCGCTGGATTCCGACCCTCTGGTTTGACCGGCCCGCGCGGTAATTGCACTGATGGCTCGGGCGTAATGCGGCGAGAGGGAGAGAGACAGAGAGTGAGAGAGAGAGAGAGGGAGGGAGAGAGAGAGGAGAGAGAGAGAGAGAGAGAGAGAGAAAGAACCCCACTTAGCGTCTCGTCCTCGCTGCTGCTAACGCTGGAAGCACAGGGGCCACCTTTGTTCCCCCGGTTCCCGTGCCGATGCCGGCAGAGCAGCGGCTGAACCCCTGTTTACAATCCTGCGGCCGGCGAAGTGGAACGGTCCCATTTCAAAGGATAAGACGGCAGATATTCTATATGTTACTGTCAACAACTGGCAGAAAAATACGGGGACCCAGCAATTTTCAACTTTAAAAGTAGTCTTTTCTCTTCGTGGTCTGTTTACAAACAGCAGTATTTCTCAAAAAAACGACTGGATGCAAACTTTTAGAAGGTCCAACGAAGATGCAAACAGGGGGCTAAGTACATGTTTTGAGGCATTTCATTAAAAAAAAAAAAAAAAAAAAAACTTTCACTCTAAGACGTGTAATAAATCAATATGTTGTGGCCAATCCTGAATTAGTGACCCGAAATGAAGCAATCACTAAAACCACGATAAACACACATTTGCTTGAACGTATCACGTTTCTCACGTTCCTCCCCTTGTGACACAATCCATCAGCGTTCCATAAATATTTAATACCTCGGATATTTTATTTAGAGCGCCATAAATAATCTGCCCCTAGGGTGCGACGTGATCTTTTGTTTTCATGCATGTACAACATCCCGCACGTTCATGTCAAATTCATGTTGAACTTTGAGATTTTTACGAAAAAAAAAAAAAAAAAAAAAATCTTTTCGTCTCTATCGTTACGTTGAGGAGGAGCCACCCAGCTGTGCGCAGCCTGCTCAAAATTCAGCAGCGGGACTTTGTTAAAGGCTAATAAGAAACGCCTCCGCGGGCACCAGGCACACATGACCGCTCACCGCTAACGCGCTAACGGCACCTTCGCCTCCATCAATTTCTCACTCATGGCGCGCGGGCCCCCGCAAATTTGTTTAGGAATTCCAGCTGCGGCGCTTGATCAAATCTTGTTTCTTCCAAGTAAATTCCCGATTCAGGGAAAAAACGCCTCCAATCAAACAGGCATCAACAAAACGCGGAGCAGGCGGCCAACTCCCGCATGCGTTTCAAACAAATTCATCTTTTTTTTTTCCCTCCTTTTTTTTTTTTTTACTTTCACCTTGGCCAGTAATTGATTGCCTGGAATGAAGACATTTTGGTCTAAGCACCTTGGTTAGTGGGGATATTTAGCTCCGGGACAAATTATCCCTATCGCCGCCGTCCCATCTCCCTCCCAGAGGGCAAATCAGGAAGTGAGTTGGATGTGAAATGAGTGCCTTCATGCTTCGGTGCCCTATCAGAGCCGGTTTCGCAGGTTCTAAAAGGATCCTTGAGCAGATCATTTAGAGGCATTGATCCGCTGGGGGAGCGACCTCTCGGCTCTCTCGGCTCCCAATCAAGTCTGATTAACGGAGAAAGAAAGAGAGCGTGTGTGTGTGTGCGACTGAGAGTCTGGGTGGTGGGGGGCGGGGGAGAGGGGATGTGGGGGTAAAAGGTGGTGCTTTGAAGGGAAAGGAAGGAAAAGAGGACCAGAGATGAGGCGGCGGACGGACGGAAGACTGCGAAATGTTTGGACAATGCGATGCAAAACAAAAGGGAGACGGATGGAAGGAGCAGAGAGGGGGGGTGGTTGGGGGTTGGTGGCAGGAGGAGGAGCAGATGGAGGAGGAGTTTTTTTCCTCTCTTTTATTCCAATCTGTACTTTTCATCTGAGACAAATGTGCTTTGCCTATTGATTGTGTGCTGATACATTTATGGATGAGTACCATCTGAGCATCAGCGCCCTGGGCATACAATGAAATCTGAGGGTGTGTGTGTGTGTGTGTGTGTGTGTGTGTGTGGTGTAAATGGTAGCCTGGTAAAAAGTGGGTCTAGATGAGAGATGATGTTCCAGCCAGGAGAAAAAAAAAAAAAAAAAAAAAAGGTCTTCATGTGTGCCAGGATACATCAGGTTGTATTAAACCACTCAGAGCCCGGCCCTGCTCCCTGTGACACCGTCTGCATCCCTAATACTGCGTGCAGGTGTGTGTGTGTGTGTGTGTGTGTGTGTGTGTGTGTGTCAGCGCTGGCCAAGCTGTTCCACCAGTAAATTCTGCAGTGTGTGTGTGTGTGTGTGTGTGTGTCCCTCTATCCGCTTCCTCTCTCAGGCAGTGTGTCATTCGGAATTAAACACACACGCTGCACTGGCTGAAGAAGACATGGGAATGCACTCACACTTCTGCCCCCGTCTCTTCTTCATCGAGACGCTGGGTGCAATTCGTGTGTGTGTGTGTGTGTGTGTGTGTGTGTGAGAGAGAGAGAGAGAGAGAGAGTGATGTAGCTAGTGTGTGTGTGTGTGTGTGTGTGTGTGTGTGTGTGTTTAAATCAACTTCAGAAATTACAGAAATAATCAGTGATGTTGGCAGAAATTTTTTGGTGGTCCTGTGTGAAATGGAAAGGGTTTATTTTTTCAAAGAATGGGACTGGAGCCAAAAAAAACTGAGGGAGAAACATAAAGACACTGAAAAACTTTACAAACTGGCTAACTACCGAACTAGCTAGCTAGTTTATGAAAACTTTTGGCTGTCGCACACCAGAAGGCCGCAAATTGAGAGGGTGATTTCCTCAGATGAACAGAGGAAGGAACTAGGGGGCGCTAGACGCGCTTTCTTTGCATGCTGCTCAGAGTCCCACCGCAGTTCAAATCCAGCCAAATAAGCAGAAAACGACCAAAAGCTATTGTTATTAGCTGCTGTCTCCCGGTGCATTTAGCAGGTGTTAATTGTTTTTTTTATTTCTTTGACAACTCGGAGGCGTCAGGAGGCAGCTGTGACCAAATTACTGACATTAAATCCAACTGCGCATCCAGCGCCGTCACTCATTTTCAGTACTGCTAACGTCGGGCTGATGATTGTAATTCAATATTCACGGTACCTGCCTATTCATCCCGGGCCGAGATCAGCTGCTGCTTCTTGCAAAAGCTAAACAAAGCAAAACTGCCCCTGGCAGTTCAAATCAATGCTGGGATTCAGTTTTGTGCCACTGCTGACTTCAGCGATCCTGAGCCGCAAACCGAAAGGCCACTTTGACAAAATTCAATGCGGAACTTTCCGCCTGGTTGCTTCCAACCTGAAGACGCTGAAAACTGATGTAAAGCATTAGCACAACATTTCTCTGCAAACATTTTTTTTTTTCATTTTCACTCCCGCAGAAACTTTCCCCCCCTCCCCCCGAAACGAGATGGACATTTTTCTCTAATCTCCCCCTTTTCTCGAAAAAACTTTTTGCTCATTCTGTGCACAATTATCACCAGGACAAGAAATAGTAAATACTCTTCTTATTTTCCGCATCAGAACACATGATTATCCCTCATCGCTGTCCGTACTGACAGTCAACATCATTTCCAGCAGCATTAGCTTGCGAAAGGAGGAAAAACTCGTTGATTAGCTTGGACGGACGGTGGACAGAAAGAAAAAAACAAAACAAAACCCTCTGGGGAGAACTTTAGAATGCAACTGAAAGGAAAGAGAGCGAAATATATATGAGTGTAAATTCAGCAACATGAAATCAGCGGCCGACTCGCCTCCTGAGCTGCTGATGTGGCCTCCTCTCTGTTTGGGGCAAGATTGAATTTCCAGCAGAGGCGAGTGAGACGCAGCTGAAGGACTCTTGCGGCCAATTAATACTTTAGCTTCATCATACGCATTCAGACCGCCAGCCGAAATCCGATTTTTAGCTCATCCAGATTGATTTTGGTAGTCTGAACAGTCACAAATCACATGAAATCCGATTTCTGCTAAACGGATTGAAACCACTTTCGGGAGGTTAGTTTCAAATGGCATTTGGACAGATGCGTCTCAGTGTGAACAGCTCCAAAAACACACCGATGGGTTTTGACCGTCCGTGACGTCACTCTGCGCGACGCAAGACACAATGCGCCAGAGCAGAGGGCGCCATTCCAGGTGCCTAGCTGTAATGTAAAAAGCTCCATTCAAGCCGAGCTCCAGGGCCTGTTTCGCAACAAGCCCATTTTAGTTTTTGCCGCTGTCGCAATTATATGTCGTCACACACTACACGCTACACTCGACGACGCCTCCGCTCCGACGTCGTTGCTACAGCAACCTGTCAGATCCCTGTCTGAACACAGCCTTTTTTAAACACTTGCTAAAAACAGTGTGGACAGTCAGCCCTAAAAATCGGATTTGAGAAGGAATCTGATTTGAATCAGATTCGCCTGCAGTCTGAACGCAGCCTTTAACTTCCTCGGCAAAGAAAAGAGTTAAAGAGCTTTGTTGAAAAAGTGGATACTCAGCAAAAGTTTAAACGGCCGATCAAAAAGGGAGAGGAAGCGGGGAAAAAAACATAAAACAAAAATAAAAAAATAAAGACCGTGAGCCTGTATCGGCGCTGGCGGTACAGTAGGGGGTCCTATGCGAGTACAGTAGAGGGCGTGCACGTGTGCTCGGCGGAGCCGCTCTCCTTAGTATTCCGCCGCCGGTGAGTCATCAGCTTCCTCCCGCGGCCGCGGCCGTGATCAAAGCCCGCGGTCTGGGGTGTTTACCATACCTGCATGCGTCCTAAACAGCAGGCCGGATCAACCAGCTCCACATCAAAGGACGCTTTGCGCCCTGCCCCCACCCCCGACATCACCCCCCCTCCCCCCCATCCCCTGAACCCTCCACCCACCACCACCACCACCACCCCTCCATCCCAGCGTCTCCCTCTGCAACTTTTACTTTATTTTCTCCATCCCGCAGCTTCACTTGATCTCGTCCGACGCCGCAGCCTGAATAAAGACCACGCAGCGAGGGGGCCGCCCTCGGATGCGCTTTCGAGTTTTCGCTTCAAAAGATGCCCCAGAAAAGGAGGCAGCGAACAAAAAAAAAGGGAAAAGGAAAGAGGAAGTCACACGGCAAAGGTTTAAAAATCAGAAGGTGAGTGTCGGGGGAGGCGTCGGCGCTGTCGTCTTTCTTGTTTTCTCTGTTTGTTAAAGGTCAAGCGAGTACGATTTTGCAGCACCTAGTGGTAAGACAGTGCACTGCAGTCCTCACGCCAGTTGTGTCGCCGGCGCTAAACTCACAGATTTCGAGCACCAGTGAGGAGACGGCGGCCGCAGCTCTCGCCTCCGTCTCGGTTCGGCTCGACTGCGGGGGAACAAAAGTGTGACGCGGGGACGACGCGCCGCGCTCCGCCTCGTTTGGCTCCCCGCTTTAAAGACGGTTGCGTTGCCAGTGAGTTTCCCCCAGTTTACGTGCGGCTGCCTCGGCCTCTCTCTCTCTCTCCTCGCTCCCCACCAATTAACTCGCCGTCCCTCCATCTTTGTCCACTCTTTCGCTCTTTTCCCGCTCCGGTCCTCCTCCTCCACCTCCTCCTCCTCCACCTCCTCCTCCTCCGTGTCCTCACATCAGGTTCGCTTTTTCGGCTTCCTCTCTGTCATCACGACTGTCATCCTTTCAGCCCACCCCCACCACCCTCCTCCCTCGCACTCCCACCCACGACTTTTGTCTTAACCCCCCCCCCCCCAATTCCTGTACTTCAATCCCCTCTCCGCCACCCTGTCTTCTTCTGTTTCCGGCTCATTTCTTTTGAATGTTTAAAATGACTCCTCTCTCCGCACGCACGCACACTGCAGCGCTCCTCAGCTGCTTCTCTCCCAGCATGAGGCCCTTCGCCTCCGCCTGCTGCCGCTGCCGTATGTAGGGCACGGGCAGGTACATCACCTCCCGTTAGACAAACAACGAGCGCAGCCGTCGCCCTGTGCGCACGCCGGGACGTATTAGCGCGCATTCTGACGGAATATCAGAGCGCACGTACAAAGTCGAGCACGTGTACGTACAACCCCGTAAGCGCACCACGGGCGCTGGCATGTCGGGGAAAAAAAAAACAAAACACAGATGCACTTGTTTAATTATGTAAATGGTGTTTTGATCATCGCGTTGTGTGTGTGTGTGTGTGTGAGCCAGACAACACACACACATGCCTCTATATATTTCATACTGTACGCGCACGACTGGAAGGGAGAGTAGAAAAAAAACACATGGAAAACGGCAGAGAATTCCCTGCAGGGGTCATCAGATAGATTTCACATCTGTCACTGTGGATACTGTCAGCCGTACGTCACCGCGGCGACGATCATCACATCTGAGAGCTTATTATGCGTCTTATGTGTCAAGACGGGCGGCAGCAGCAGGCTCCAACCCCACAGGTTAGACGCCGTATGTGTCAATCCAGGCATAAACCTCTCCCATATAAATAAATAAATAATTATACGGAAAAGGAAAATTTGGACGAACACACACAAGTTGCTGCTCATCCAGAGACGTCAGACGGTGAATTAACACGACAAAAACCAATGTGCGGCGTGCAAAAGAAATATTTGACACAATTTTCAAAATTTTGTTGAGCAAATTCAAACTTTTTTCCGCTTCTGGTGTTTTGTTTTTTTTTTGGTTTTTTTTAAAAACTTTCTTAAGCCCACACCAGATAAGCAGCAGTTCTTGCCCTTTGGCTACAGCGTCGAGCCACGACACCAAAAGCCTCCAACAGCTCGGTTCTTTAATGCACCCATTAACTTTTAATAAACTGCGAAAGAAAACAGTCCTCGGGCCCAGCAAAGAAAGCTCCGTCAAAAGTTCTGCACTTGGCTGCATTTTGCACAGTCAGCTGAATTAGAAAAAAGAGGGGGGAAAAAAATGTGAGCAAAAAAAAAATCTCAGTCGATCACCCAAGTTGCCAGTTTGGGAAGAAATATGGAGCACAACTCGATGAAAGCGGCGCGGTGAAGTATAATAAATCGCGCCATCTTTACGACCGTTTTGCAATATTGAACAGGTTTTTCGGACTTTTTCAGTAGCATGTGATAAACCATCCCAAACAGTCGCTACATCTCCGGAAGGCAGCGTAGTTAGTTAGCCCTCTGTTTACAACCTCCAGCAAGGTTTGCCCTTATGCTAACGATGATGCTTTGGCATGTCGGTCAAATCTCAGAGGGTGCGGCAAACATTTGTTGCCACTTACCTTGTACAGGCATCAGTGCTCTTTGTGATGTCACAAAGGGCCGTTTGTGACATCATAAAGGGATGATGTTTTTGTTTACAACTGTGTGTTGGGGCGTTAGTGCACTCAAAAGCGGCGGAAAGCAGAAGAAGTAAAGGATGATCGACAGCCTGGAGATTCGTGGCAAACACTGGTCAGGTGAAGTTTGCATTGCGTCTGACCTTTGACCTTTGCTTCAGCCACCTTTCCAAGGTGATGCAACGGAGATGCCACCAACAAACGGCAAAGGATTCACTGGGTGCCTGCATCACTTCCCGTTTGTTCCGTTTCCGAACTGGCGAAGGCCGGTTCATCTGGATCCTCCCCGGCTCACTGACAGTCGGGTGAACGAATGCGGTGATTGAGCGACGGGGCGATTGGGCGGCGAGCGCCCGAACAAGCGGCAGCCTGCTAAATCCTGCAAAACAGGACGGCCGGATGAGTGACGCGCTAACCGCCTCCGCAAGATGTGCGCCTGATGTGCTCGGGCCTGATCCAGATTGACGAGGTGAGCTAATCCACGCAGTCCGGGTCAAAGCCATTCCAGCTCCCGGCGGGCTTTACACCAGTCACACAGGGCGGCGGCCTGCGGGGGCGCGGGGGCGGGGCCGGGGCAGGGGGAGGGGGGCGCCGTATAGATTGCTTTGCGGCATCTCTAATGAGTAATTAAACACTTGAATGGAGACCAATTAAGATACACACACACATGCGCACACGCACACGCAAACACACACACACAAACACACACACTGTAGACATATCTACGTGTTGACGCAGGGGCAAACATCAGCGTGTAAACAAAATCAGAGACACACAGGGAGGCGGCGACGCTCATGCTAATAGTCGCACTGCCGCCAGTGGAGCCAAAATATAAACACACCTCCACTCACACACACACACACACACACACATGCATGCATAGGCGCACAAATAGTACAGTGTCTCAGAAGAATGCAAGAGTGAAAAAGCTGTATTTCAATTGAATTAACTGTAAGACAATTTCTTCTAATCAACAAATTCAGAGTTGCAACATCGAACGCAGAGCCTCAGCCGGTCCTCCTGCCTCCCCTCCTGCCTGCCTCTCTGTCTGTCTGTCTTTGTGAATTCCTGTCACTCGCTTCCACACATCTCAGCAATAATCCCACGGTACCCAAAAACCCTCTTTTCTCATCTTCTTCTCTGCCACTGATCTCCCCAAATTCCAGCGCCCCACCCCCAACCCTCCCCTCCCCCCTCTCCTCCCCCCGCCCGCCGTCCCTCTTCTAGTCTTTCTCCTCAAAAATTATTCTCTCCTCTTCAAACGCTACATCTTCAGCTTGACTTGTCGCCATAAAGCCATTTTTTGGTGGGGTTTTTCTTTCTTTGTGCGAGCACAGACTTGCACCCCCTTGTCTCTGCAGCATGACGAAGACTTTCTGGGAGGCTCTTTGCAGCCTTGTGCTCTAATATTTTTTTTTTTTTTGGGGGGTTCTTAAAAAAAGAAGAAGAAAAAGAAAACGTTTGAAAATCGGTTGCGTTCAAACATATTAGGTCGGATGGTTTTGCTTTTCTCATGCGCAACAATCTGCTGCTGGTTCTTATCTATGCAGATGACCTAATTATGTGGCTGCATGAAGTGATGTCAACAAACCAGATGTGTTTATGATAAACAGCTGCATCACGTTCATTGCTGATGGTGAAATATGCGCAACCAATAACGCGAAGAAATAACAAGACAAAAACATTTACGTTTTTGTCGACAAACTTGGCACCTTTGACGGTGCTGAAGGAAACCTTTTGGTCCTAAGTACCAACTGAGCCGCTGTGTGGGTGAAACTCCGTCGTCCTCCGACAGTCCCGAGACACTCAGGTGGAGGGAGGCCATTTCTCTGGTGTGGGACAGAAAAATGTTCTCGTTTCTGTGACAGCCCTTCTAACGAGATGCTAACGAGTCGCTCTGCTCCCAGCGTCGTTAGCGTTCGTGGCTAACGTTCCTCGTGCGTTTTGCAAGTTCTACGTTTTTTGTTTTTTTTTGTATTTGAGGATCAGAGAAGCTCCGGTTTCCCCTCGGCCAGATTCCCCTGGAGAACTCCAATTTTCCTGGTGGGAGTGCCGCCCGGCTTCTGATTAGCGCTACGGCGAGTGTGCGCGCCCGCGATAAAGACAGTCAGGCACTGCGACGGCAGAGCGTCAGCATTAAAAGGAGGGTTCACGGCCAATAGCAAGAGGGATCCTGGAGTGCTAAATAATTAAATTCCCGGGACATAAAACTAAGGAGCATCAGAAGGCGACGAGGATCGACGGTCTCGGTCGACTCTGGCGGGCAGATCGATATGGGAACTGTACGTGTATTTGTTGGAAACAGGTGTGCGCACCTTTTTTTTTTGGTTGTTTAGTTTAGGTTAGTTGTTTTTAGTTGCTGTGATTAAAATAAACGGGTCTTGAAACAGACCTGTGATGCAGTCCCAGCTTCCTGTCTGGTCCAGTCACACTGCCACCGGCTTAAAACAATCTCGCCACGCGGCTCTGAGGGAACCCAGTTTTTAAAAATATTAGATAGACATACATCCAGCGGGCAACTTATGAGGGGAAACATGAAAGAGACATCCAAAATAAATAAATACATTTAGGAATCGGCTGACTTGAAGTGACTTTTCGTTTCATCACTTCACAATCTGTTGCTTCATCAAAAAAATAAATAAAAAGGGACCCTGCCGGGATTGAAAACTGAACACAGGCAGCCAGTTCAGCCGTCTCACTCTCACTTTCACTCGTGCGATGCATGCGAGTACTGCAACTTCGGTGACCTGCCATCACCTGGCAATATTTCATGGATGCAGGCCATGACGGTGTACATATCGTTAGCCTAGTAGCATAGTCGCCTAAGTCATATTTGAACGTTTTCGGAAAACAAGAAAAGACACATTTTTTAGCAAGCACAATGGTATTTTTTTTCAGATATCACAATTTGGCCAAAAATTGACTTAGGAAATTATGCTATTAGGATATGATACAATATCATATTCACACGCGCAGAAAATTGTGAATAACATTTGAATTTTTTTTAATTTTGAACAGGGTGATCCTAAAACAGGGGTGGGCAAACTTTTAGTAAAAAAAAAACTTCTTCAATTGAAAATGAACAAAAGCAAAGTTACCACAAAATCAATGTCTTTGAAGCCCTCCGATATTTAGCTCTTTATTGAAATGACTCTCAAAACACTGGAAAAATGGATGAAATGTAGCTATTTTATGACTTACTGACTAATCATATAATTTCTTCAGGTATCGTCGGGTCGGATTAAAAAGCCTTAACGGGCTGCTCATGGCCCCCCGGGCCGCAGTTTGCCCACCCCTGTCCTAAAAACATTTTAGTGACCAATGGTGACGATAACATATTTTTTTTTTCTTTAGCTTTTTCAAAAGTATGAGACCCCTTAAATTTTACTTTGAGGCTCTCAGGAGGTCTTGTGGGTTAATTGGGGGGGTGCGGGGGTGTCTGACCCTTCCGGACCCCCCTGTATTTCACCCACTGGTTCCTACCCCAGCCTCCCTCCAACTAGTTTTCATGTGATGCGGTGTGCTACTCCAAATACCCCCCGCCTCCCCTTCCCTCCCCTGCCTTCTCTTGGTCCATCTGCCGCCTCTCTATGAGCATTAATCACGGTGTTCAGCCGCCATGACCAAAAACAACTCCGCAGAGACTCGCTGCTTCTCAACCACCATCAAGCAGTAACAGATAGCCACCCCCCCATCCCTCCACACACACACACACACACACACACACACACACACACTCACCCACTCACTCCAAGACGGTCCACACACATTAGTCACTCTCGGTAACGACCTGGCCTGGAGCTACTTTGCTGGTGATGGCAGGAGTACTTCATCCAGCTCACAACTGACTCTTAAGTTGCAGGGAGCTGCTTTTTTTTTTTTTTTTCTTTCCCCTCCTCCCTCAGACTCCCCCTCGACTCCCCCACTGCACACCCACCCGACTCATGCTCATCACACACTGAATCCGAAGCCACGAGAAGGGAAGGGAGACAAATTTGCGCGGAGATGTCCCGCGGTAAAGCTTTCTCATGCGAGTTTGTTTGGGCTTCATCCATCACAGCCGAAGTCGATGCAAATCGCCGACCGAGTTGCGAGTTTACTTTATCAGACGAGAGAGAGAGAGAGAGAGAGAGAGAGAGAGAGAGAGAAAAATGGTACCCCACCTCCCCTGGAGCCAAATCTGCCATTAAGATTCACAGCTGGAGTCGCGTCTGGATCCCTCGGCTCTGTGCAAACACGGCGACACGCGGAGGACGACGGCGTTTTTGAAATGATCAGCGCAAGACGTTGGTGGAAGGACCGTCGAAAGAGAGAGAGAGATGTTTTTTATGGTCGTTCTGATTTTCTTTTTCTCGGACGTTTGCGCTTTGACACAGACAAAAAAAAAAAAAATGCAGCTTCCAAGCCAAGCGATGCTCTCACCTGCGACGCTGGGAGTGACAGGACGGGTTTTTATCTGGAGGAGGTTTGAAGAGTGAGAACGACAACAGTGGAAGTGTGCGTGTCGGAACCTCGCATCTTTATCAGCCGGTTAGCGGCTAAGCTACTTGGGTGACAAAAAAAACAAATACCAAAAAAACAAAAGACATAGCAAATGGTTACCGGCCCTCCATGAACAAATAAAACCAAAATGCATAATATCACAAACATTGATTCTGATGTCCACGCAAGCAAAAGAATATAAAGCACAACGAGCTCGTATTTTGAACGCTAATCCAGGCGACAGTGAGAGAGACGTTCACGACTAAAGTTGCTGCTGCTTGTTTGCCTTTTTTGTTTTTGTTCGGCGGAAGTCGT